>OX411546.1:33912797-34295281 GCA_948146395.1 Fragum whitleyi | reverse complement strand
ACGTTTTTCTCTCGTTAACGCCTGGAATTTGTCCGTTAACGTATGCCTATAACGAACAGAAAACGCAAATTTTAATATGCCTTAATTGGATGAGCAGTAATTGGGACTGCATACCTAGAATTTTACAGTAAATAAATTGATAATGCTCGAAATTGGTGTATGTGTGTTTGTGGTGTGTGTGTGTAGGGAGGGGGGGGATATGTTAACTTGAATCGTTCTTAAATTTTGCAAGGGAAATTCCTTTTTTCATACCTTTCAAGTGATTTCGTGATATAAGAAAAACGCCACTTAACCCGTCTAGTTCATATAAGCATTTTTTTTCATTTCCACAATGTTTTTGGAAAGTTTTAATCAAGGGTACGAAACAAAATTAAAGTACTTGACTCCCGTTGCGATATTAATCATGTTTAAAGGATAATTTATTATTCCTATTTGCTTCGAGAAAATAAACGTATATAATTTTTCGACTGACCTTTTCAATGCCTTGATTAAATTAGTCGCCTGGTGTTACAATTTCATTTACAAAGAATAACATCGTAACATTAACGCCCAATACCATTATAATTTCCTACCCCTGCGTTACATTCATTGAAAAGATGTAGAGAATTAAACCGAAAATTTAATTACACTTATGCAGGATTCCACTGATTTCATGACTATATGAAATCAGCATTTTTTTTCTTCATTATTTAATGAAGCATAGATGTAAAGTTTTATCCATGAAAAGATAGATTTTATTCGAAAACTTTCCGCATAAGCATATAAAATAGCTCCGTACTCAAAATTATTTCAGTGGAGGACTGAAACAATTTTTTCTAACACATACGAGAATCGCGAAACTGAAATTAAATTACGCGTATAGACAATCGAATACTCTCTTAAATCGTTCACTGAAACACGGCGATATCCCTAAAAACTCCGCAATAATGAGTGGGAAGCAACTCTTATCTTAAAAATAAAAGTATCAAATCCAGTTGCCTCCCTTTGATAAATCTAAAAGCCGTATTGCTTTCTTGACATTTCAGATATTGGAAAGATTTTTTCTACAAAGTGATAAAAAGTCATTTTTAGATCATACGTTTTTTCACGAAAATTGGTGGATATATTATATACTGTTTTTTTTCTTTTAGTACAAGTAACAATACATATGTACTGGATAAAATCAAGTCATGAAACACGCCAGCGCTTTACTTTCGTCCGCCTGCCAAAAACAACTATTCCAGTTGGCTTAGATATTTTACTCACAATCCAATAAACAGATTTTTGTCCTAGAGGATGCAGATATTTTGTATACTTGTGTGAATAGTTTCGCAAAATAGGAGACTCTCAAATAATGATAATTGCTTTTCTCGCTTGGTGTCAATAAGTCCTAATAAAAGATTAGGAAATACTTTTAATTAATGGAAGTATGAAACTTAAATCCAATCACGCTTAGTTTTTAAAATGGCTTCGCTTATAAAGTTATTTTAGTTTCATACCTCCATTACATTTAAAAAATATTCTCTTCGGGTTTTTTTTTTTTTTTTTGTTTTTTTTTTTTTTAATTTAGGAAAATATATGATTTTAGAGAGTAAGGAAATCGTTCATCTGTATATAATGAATTAAACATTTCGCAAGAACCGTATGAAACATGTGTGTTAATTATGATCACTAAGATTTCAACATGAATCTTTTAAAATTTAATTGATTATTCGATAACTTGGGTCTTACCTTAAACAATAATCTTAAACAAAAGCTTATTGCTTTGTTTTCCCAGTATTCAGAATACCATACCGAGGAGAACATATTTTTTTTTATCAATTCCAGATTTCGTTCGAGTATTTCTTAAACATCATAACTTCAGCTCCATCTTAAAACAGTCTATTCTTATTTCGAAAACATTTATTAAAAAATGTTGGCAATGTACTAGACAAAACTTATTATTAAAGAGTCAAGCATTTACCTTGCTCAAGCTCAGCTGTTCAGGATGAAAACGTTCGCGGAATGTTTGAGAAATGGTACCCTGCGTAAGTGTATTCGCGTGCATAGTGGGATACTATTCATATCGTTCACAAGCCTTGTTGTTGTTGTTTTTTGTTTGTTTTTCATCCTGGACGTAGTACAAATGTCAAAATAGTTTCTGCCACAAACAAGCGTCGATATTTCGATAACGGTGAAGTGCTGCCCCGCGCTGTAGATATTAAAATTAACAAGTATTTAATATACGATTATCTAAATTGGAATCTGTCAGTCTATGAAATAGGAGACACGTTGTTAGTCTATATTGTTATTAGTGGCAAGTTATTTCGAATTATTTTATGTTCGGTGCATAAGCGTAGCAAATGCCTTTCCGGCTAAAACTTCGAGTGAAAACTTATTTCACTCTAGACCACGGACGCTGTCCATGATGTAAGTCTACACGTGTTTTACGATTTGTTTCGTCCGGAGTTACCAACACACTTTTCTTTCCCTACCACAGGCGATCGGTTCATAATCCGGTATTTTGTCTAACAATTTTTATAAAAGAAATACTAGTTTCATATTATCACCTGTATCGCGAAATATGAATTATGAAATAAATGCAAATAAGTAAAGAAAAACGAACAGAAAAAGAAAACGATTCAAAGAGCACTAAAATCAATCACTTAAAGATATAAATAGAGACACCAAAAACTTGGACCAAACAGCAATCTAGTCTGGGATTCAGGGCCCTGTTTTGAGAAGTTTGTAGCAAAGTAGATGACAAAGTTGTAACGTTACTCTTCAGAACTTAAAACGAGTCTGGCTTCTCATCAAATGAAACGCTTTGAGAAACTAGACATTGACCTAAAAACAGATAGGAGGGGCTAATGTCAGAAAAATTTTTATTTCTCGTTGAAACCATATGTCGAGGGTACTCATTTGAATCGTCTAAAGGAGACGATTCAAATGTGTACCCGCAAAATAATGTTTGTGATATCATTTTTTAAAATACTTTGATCTAAAATCGAAAATACCCCCTCATTTTGTAGCTCTGATTGACGTTATATTACAATTTGTCGATAATATACCTCTATTTAACAGAGAGCTACTAGGCTAACATCAATCAATCGATCTATCTGGAGTAGTAAAATCATTACAGGGGCCACTTCATCCGAAAATTCGTGAATTTATGACTGAAACGAAATTAAAAGCAAAACAGGTATTAGCTGGATTCAAATCACGACCTGTCTTAAACTGACCTGCCACCGCCTATCAAATCAACATCATGGATGCTCCATCTGAAAATGAACATTAAAGGCACAGGTTGTACTCCACTATCCTCGGATACCATTGGCCTCACTTTTTGCTACCATTCGGAACATCACTCGGCCATTTCCGTAAACTACAACAGACCTCGGATGTATATAAGGCGGATGGGTTTGTAACAAAATCGTGCATTTTGTTAGGCGGAAATAGTGTAAGAAAACTAGCACTGTAGATTTATATTTTTACAGTAAATAACGGCTGAAAAATCTTAATTTTTGAGAAAGACGAATCATTCTAAAAAATTAAGATTTTTTCAGCCATTATTAAAGAATCTTAAGATATTTATATTAGAATACGATTGTTTCACGTCGGTGACCTAAACGAGTAGCGTTGGCGACGTCGAATGTTTTCATTCAAAGTTTCGAGGGCTAACGCTATTTTAACTGACGCCATCGACTTTTTCCAAGCATTGTCCGTATTTTTAAAAAATATTCCGTGTATGTACATCCGAGGTTGATCGTGAGATTGGCCGAGTGGTGTTCCGAATGTTTTTGCATCGCAGCGTTCCAAATAGGGAGACCCCGGAGTGACCGAGGATTGGACTCCAAAAACAGGACCGACATTTAACACAATCAAAGTCTTGGTCGATCGATACGTTGGACGTAAAACAAAGCCTTTTGCCATCCATGCGTTCAGGATGACAGAACAGTGCAAACTGTTTGCAAGTTATAGCCCGCGTCCTTGCGTTCAAAGCGGGGTATAATTTACAAACAGTTTGCATTGTTTTTGTCATTCCGAACGCAGGACAGATTTCAAACGTCATAAAGTGAGAACTTTATCATTTATTCTTCGCCTTTACGATCAATTTGTTTAACTGCATACAAAGACTGAGATTGTTCGGTGATTTATACTTTCTTTTGTTATCTTCATACATCAAACATACTTACCGACATTAACTTAACACGGCTCATGATTTTCTTTTATTTCTTTTATTTCTCCTAATATGATAATGCAATAACGCGATAATGTGATAATTCAATTATCTTCTATCTTTTGCAAAAGTAACAATTGTAACACTACAGACAATATCGTCAGATAACAGCTACGACAGTTAATCCTTTCCAATCAGGTTTTACCTTATATGACATATCTGAGTTTTAAAACTATAGAAAGAATCGACACTACCCACCACAGTGGCGGATTCAGAGGGGGTTCGTGGGCTCAACCGAACCCGTTCTGAAGCCTAATTATTTCATTTTCATACAGAATTTCTATAAACCCGTTTGTGGTTCAAAACATATTCCTGTTGTGAATAAAATTTTGGCAAATATCATGGACTAAGGTCAGTCCGCACAGTTGTGCAAATTGATGATAGCTTACACCACCTGTCTTCTTGATTTTTGTTAAAAAAATTCTTTAGGCAGTCTTTTTGATATGTCCAAATTCATTTCCCGAACAATGTATGTCAGATTTCCCCGAACCTTTGGTTTGCACAACAAATTTAAATTCCTGCGCACTTAAACTTTTTCAAAGTACATAAAGCTCTTGCTTTGTTTTGTTTGACGTCATCCAATCATCATAACACAAGGTACCTAATATTTTTTTATTCATGAAGGTTTGAAACTAAAAAGATAATCGCACGCAGGGATGGATCCGCTTTAAAGTGCATTGCCTTTTTTAGTTTCATATCTCTGGATCTTCAAAATACCTCTATGTCTTAAGAAATATATTTTTACCGACGAAACTGGAATTTTCTATATTGCGTGAAATTTACTTGAGCTATTACATAGATTGGATCAATTATATTGGAATGATTATTATTATCACCATTATCATTTATTATTTATTTATTTTTTAATATCTAAACTTTTAAGTATTGTGTAATTCAGAAAAAGAGCGACACAGTCAAGCTTCAAATGGTCAACGAGGACGAATTAAGAAACTAACAATATTTTGATATTAACACTATAAAGTGGTTTAATCTACACAAACAAAAATCTTTGAGTTTGATTACTTTTTGGTGAGCGGTCCGTTTATTCCATAATCTATGTAACAATATTTGTAGAACTTTTCAACTCGGTTAAATGTTTGAACTGTTTCGACACACTTCGCTATTGGAGAGTGAAGAAACTACGATGGCAGAACCGATGTTTAGAATATCGTCGCTGGGCGACTTTAACGTAACTGTAGCTGAAATAAATAATACATTTAGGAGTCGTTGTTTTGTGGAATAACAATAATAATAATAATAATAATAATAATAATAATAATAATAATAATAATAATAATAATAATAATAATAATAATAATAATAATAATAATAATAATAATAATAATAATAATAATAATATCTTTATTTTATGAAGGTGAAACATTAAGACAAATCTTTCAAAATCAACAAATTGAAATTTATGTTGCCTTCAGTGAAAGAAAAAATAATGAAAAGTGATAAAGTGAAATATTGAAGTGTATGAGTTCCTTCCATAAAATTAAATTCGGTGTTTTAGAAAAAAAAACCTACTTAGGTTACAACCCTGTTTGCAGGTCGGATGCAATTGAGTAGCGTTTGAGCAGGCTAAGGAATTGTTTCCAGCTTTGCACGTGACTACACGTGCAAAGCTGGGCAACATTTCTGAAACGTTTGCGAACATATTCATCTTGAAAACAGGACAGGCTAGATTAAAAAAAAATGTTCACTCAGTAACTTTTCAAATCAAGATCATATGAATAAATAGAACTTGGTTTCATTCTGTAAACTACATATCTGAAATGCCCGATGTAGGAAACTGTTTCAAATTCCATTGAATAATCCATCTACTAACTGAAATCATGAAACCCTGTCATCATCGACTGAAACTATATATATAAATCGCAATGTCAAAATTTTTAGAAAAAATATCTATGATTTCTATTTTTATTATTTGTTTATTATTGTTTATATATTGAAACCGTTTTATTTTCATTTTTATCGATGGACCGGTGGGACACCTGGCAGATGACCATTCAGTGACCAGGACTGACCACGGAGTGGACACAATAGTGCGGTAATCTGAATAAATACAAACAAAATTCCGACTGTTTGACCAATGTAATCGATCCGCGCACAATTAATTTAACCGCCATTGTTCAAGTAAAATTGTCCAATTTCTTAAGAAAATAGTTGAAAACCTTTGAAATACTACCGATTGTTCGTATTAGTGACGTAAATGTATTTTTGTATTTCTGATACTTGCTTAGTCATGAATATGTCGCAAAACGTTATTTCTTTCATTTAGAATCGGTCGATTGTCAAGTGGCATAAACATACACCTCAGCCTATGCCTTATAAAACTATAGTAATGATAATAATGAGGATAATAATAATAATAATAATAATAATAATTAAAGTAACAAAAATAACAATGAATCTAAATTTAACGAAGGTGGCTTTTTAAGAAAACGTAGTACTTTAAAAAAGATAGTACATTGAATATATTCTTCGAACATATTCGGTCATTTCGTAAGACAAAGTTAAAATTTAAGATAGTGGACCTGTAATAGTTACGCAACGTTTCTAGGGTGTTAAACTTTAACAGTGTTAACCAAGGTTTCCTAATGATTTTCATTAGGAAACCTTTGTTTACATTGTTTAAGACTTTGAGTTCCGAAATGTTGCGGAACTATTACAGGTCTTCTACCTTAAGTGACAAATACACGTACAATTTTATTGACAATAATGTTGAATGAATATACTGATCAACATTCAATGTCACCATTATACGACCAATATGGCTGAAAATCTGTGGGCTTGACAATATCATTGACCGTTTATGGGTGAAAAAAAAACAGATTGGTATTCGTGTCGATAACATGGATTGGGGATGGGGCCGTTTAAATCAAATTAACATCACAAACGGACTTCCATTTTTTGAATTATGCAGTTATCATTATTATTATTATTATTATTATTATTATTATTATTATTATTATTATTATTATTATTATTATTATTATTATTATTATTATTATTATTATTATTATTATTATTATTATTATTATTATTATTATTATTACTATTATTATTATTATTATTTGTAATTTTGTAAATCTGGGGGAGAAAAAGTAGCCGATCGAAAAATGACAAAAAACGGAATTTTTGTGAGATGAAATTAAACAAGTCACTAGAAAAGGACTTGAAAGCTTAAAAAACTTTGCAATTTGGTAGATTTTTTGAATTGGTATATTTTTGCGATATCCAACCTACTACTATATATACACTCAAAGACTAAGTCATTTCTTAGAACAGCATTTTATCCCCAGGTGGTTTTGTTTTATTTTCAAATTTTGTCACATACATGTAGGATATGATAATGGGACAAAACTAGTTTATCAAACATTTGTCTGTGGTTATGTCTGTAACTTGATTGATTGAAAAGAGTTTAACGCCGATTTCAAACGTTTTTCAGTTATTTCGCGGCGGCAAGAGCATCTAACAATGGTTTCCTGGTATTTCTCTCACCAGTAAAATCACCACACCCTTTCCTAGCCTCCAGCTACTATCTCACATAGGTCTACGAATATCAAACCCATTGGTGAGAGACAAATAAGTCGGAAAGAATGAGTGCCGCCGTCGGGGATCGAACCAGAAACCTCTAGAATGACAGTTCAAGGCGCTACCAACTGTGCCATGACGGCGGCTTTTTAAGTCCGAACACGGTGAGACCTACTCGTAGTAAATGAACAAATTTACGTTTTGGAGAGACCTCGTTTTTTACAGGGAGGAATACCACCCTGGACACTATTTTCTTCATATAGTGCATAACGTGCATTCATTTGTGCATGTATTTTTTACCATTCATTCGTTCAAAATGTAAATGATTGCAAAACGTTTTAAGATTGTTAAAGGCGGGTTACAAACTGCAACTAGACGTTTTTGCATCCTAGTCGCAGGGCATGTGAATTAATTAAGTCTTTTTGCAAACTTTCAAAGAATATTAAACTTCAAATACTATTTAAGTAAATTTTGAAAAGCATTTATGAATAATTGTTTACATTTTTCGATGTTTTAAAAACTGCTTAAACTCGTTACATTTTAATGGAGTGAAACTTTCTTCTACAGAAGCAAACACTGATCAAAGACTATCGGATTAAGGCAAATTTACTAAATATTAATCCAAATTTATTCAAACTAAAACTTTCCTATCTCCTATCAAATAATCAAATAATTCTACTGACCACGATTTTATGAACCAACAGGAAAAATGTGGAGGTTTAAGCTTAAACGCGTCTTTTAAACGAAGGGGCTTATTAAGTTCCACAAAACACTATGCCTAAACCACGAAAAAACAATTGTTGAAAAATATACATAAAAGGCCAAGTAAATGATATGTAATATATTTTTTCCTTTCAAATATGAAAATATATTAAAGGAAGCAAATATGCTTATAAAGCTAGTTCTATTCTTTTGGGGCATACAGTGTATATATTTTTTAAATTTATCACAGACATAATTCTATCTAATAATGAAGAACACAAAGGACGATAGGCCGTTATAGATACCATACTATAATAATAATTTTGATATGATATTTATTCTCATTTTAACATCCCTCCTCCCCGCGTGTGGTCCTGTCCATTTCACAGTCTCATGTCCTAATACGTCAGATTGACAGTGAAATCTACACCGTATATCTATCGACACCTGTCAAATCGTGATTAAAGTAGGAGCCGTACAGCATTTCAATCTTTTAAAAAGGGTAGAATCTATATTTTTTTATCATTATTCTGTTGCTGTTTTATACATTTATTTCATTTATTTATTCATTTTTTTTCGTCTAGTTAGAATCTACCATAAAAGACGGATTTACACCTGAGGGATTACCTTACGTATCCTCGATAATGTAATACATGTACTTTCTATTCCTTTCATAAAATTAGGCTTTTAAACAAATGTGCAGTCTGAACTTAGTCTATACCACATGTTTGTCTTGTTTGACCAACATTTGTGTGAAGCCTTAATTTGGTTTCAAGAGAAACATTGGCATACAGTTTCTTCTTTCGGGGCCTTTTTCAGAGCACTATGATTTGAGTTCAATTTTGCAAAAAATCTTATCAAGCATGACAAGGGTTACACCCCTGCTTCAATTAATGGGAAGCGTAGTATAGCTCAAATATTCATAATTAATTGCAGAACTATGAAATAAGAGAAGAACCCGCTCTTATATTCACACCTCTTTATTAATGAATTTATGAACGCAGTAACTGTCTCTTTAATAAGGTCGGATCTTTGCATAAATATCGACCACCAATTGCGTCAAATGTACAACCCCGAAACTTAAACTCTCCGACGGATTAGCGATGCCTCTCCGACGACTTTTTGGTAGAATTGGCGATTGGATTTTCAGAGATCGGCGACTCGCCGGTGAACTTTACCCCATAGTTAAGTCTACGTCTTCAGGCGCTTTGGGTTTAATTATTTTTTAAGTAAAAGTTTTTTTCAAAAAAAGAACAAGAACACAGCCTACGGATGCACGGCTGTTTGATGCTTGAAAGTCTAACAAGTCTAAGTCGAAAATGAAGCATAATTCGTACAAAGTTCATCTAGAGTTATCTACCTTGATGGTAATTTGCTGCTTTTGAAATTGAATATGCGTGCAAACGCCTTTAGAAATTCCAGTAATATCACAAAATATCAAAGTTTTCGCACAACGACTGCGGCGACAATGACGACGACACTAAGGCTACTATTCGGAACATCGCTTGGACTTTTCTATACTTGAAAGTACCTCTGTCGTTTAAAGTGTAGTCATTTTTGGTCATTTTTTAGAAAACTCAGCTCCTGGTAGTACTTCGGTTAATGCGATTGAAGAAAATCACATTTTATTAATTTTTTCCCATCGTATGTTGAGATCTTCTTGGCATATTATAATTTGATGACAAAACGTTGAAAAAAAATCAATATATTATATGCCCACTTTTATTCTTTTGTTGATTTGTTTTATGCTCAGCGGGATCGTTGATATTTGTGTCGTCATAAACCCACGTGCAAAATGGCGCACTTTCATGGCAACGACCGTATTATTCCCGAGGTCTATTCCGTAGGATTGCCGAGGGTCCCCGAGAGTAAAACTACTGCAACACCTCGGGTTTTCTTCGAAAATAGCCGAGCTAAAATGACATCTCGTCTAGCATACCAGAAGCACACTTCACATGGCAACCGGATAACTTTACCAAAGCTAAATGGGGCGTTGATGTTTACGATTTTGGTAATTTCACTGGTTTAGCGGTAAATTATGGAGTTATTATCCACCAAGAAATATTCAAACTCTATTGAAAGGCACCAAGGAAATTATATTGATACCAAGATTAAGTGAAAATAACCGCGATACATATACGAAAAAGAATTCAGAATGGCATAATATCAATTACAATGTATTTATAATTTTCAATAAAAGTCCAAAGAGCTACCCTGCTTTACCACAAGATTATATAAGGGTCGTTTCAATTGAATCAAATTCTCTTAAAAATTTGGAGAGTAAACACTTTATACCGAGCATCAAAAAGTTTTCAACACCCGCTTCATAATACTTCAATTTAATAATATTTAATTTGTATCGTCTTTTATCATACACAGACGGAGTGTGGAAAAATGACACTTCGCGGAGTAAGAATTGATTGATTGAATGGAGTTATACGCTGCTTTCAACAATTTTTCAGTTATATCGCGGCGGCTGGAGCACCTAACTATGGTTTCCTGGTATTTCTCTCTTCAGTACAACCACCACATACTTTTCAAACCTTCAGCTGCCATTTTACAAAGGCTTACCATTATAAGCCCATTGGTGAGACACAATTAGAAGAAAAAACTTTTGTTTGTTTGTTTGAATGGGGTTTTATGCCACTTTCAACAATCTTTCAATTATATCTCGGTAACTGGAGCATCTGACAATGGATCCCTAGTATTTCTCTCACCAGTACTCCAATTACATCCTATCCTAGCCTCCAGCTGCTACCCCTTATAGGTCTACGATTTTCAATCATTGGTGGAAGACAAACAGTCGGAAAGAATTAGTCCCGCCTTCGGGAATAGCTCCCGGGGCCTTCTGAATGGTTGTCCGACGCATTTCTTTTGCGCTATGACGGTGGTTATGGAAATATTGCAACATAATAGATAAACTTTTGATTTTACTACATGATAATCAGGTAACAAATGCAACGGTTTAAGTATGTGATCAAATGTCAATTTCGTCTATACGGCCTTTAATAACTCATTCTAACTTGTATGCCTGTAGCTATACATACAAGTTATTTTTTAATTCCATACTTTCTCTGTAATTTGGATCGAATATTATTAGAAATACTAGATTTGAATTGGCTCTGGACATAATAACGTCGATCTCACATCTCTACAGCGATATGTATGACCTCAAAAAGGCCGAACGACGTGCGATGGTTTTTTCATCCGTCTAATCCATCCATGGTAATCCATCAATCTATAAATAAGACCAATTCACAGATTTCGATTCTTCATGTACGTAAGGGAGTTGTGTAAATTTGTCATCTAGAAGTGAACGGGCAAATGGGAATTTCGACGTAGGGTATTTTCTGGTGACATATTCTAGATTTTTTGGAGTAGTTTAAAGAAAACATAAGCGATCACTTGGGTAGTAATCGGGTGTTAATTATAGGATAGATATTGATCTAATCACAAAATATAGAATCGGAACTTTTCATCCATACACGTAACCGTGCCTCCCAAACACTGGACCGTCTTTTTATGTAAATATGTTACATTTAATGGATCTACGTTTTATATAAAAAAATATTTAGTCGTTTCAGCAAAGTACGGACAAAATTAAAGAAATAAGTCTTAAGCTTTCTTAAGACAGAACAAGCCCAGCGATCAAGATAATGAAGTTTAAGTGAAAGCCGCAGAAATGGTAACTTGCCCCGTGTTCAGGATGTAAAACGTTTCGCGAGCGCTTTGAGATGATACACCCCTTTGCACGTGCACATACGTGCAAAGCGAGGTATCATTTCGAAAACGCTTCGCTAACGTTTTCACCATGAATGCAGGTCTGTATTACTCGGTGAAACTAATCTCATTTAAGAGGAGAAGTTTATATTTCTTGATTTCATTGAGGTATGAAATTCAAAACACAATCACACTGTATGAATAAGCGAAGCGGATTCATACATGAGTGTGATTAGATTTTTAGTTTCATACTTCGATGAAATCAACAAAAAATCTCTTCATATCTTATAATTTAAGTTCTTGAAGCGAAAATGTAAAGATTTTACTCGAAAAACATGTTTATGGGACTTCTTTCCGTGGCAGCTTACAAAAAAGCTGCGTAATCAAAATTGCTATCATTGAGTAATAAAACCAATTTTGACAGCCGATCAGAATGCACGAATATTGGTGCATACAACTAGAATTAAACTATTACTCGGTGAAACTAACTTCATGCCTGTTTCAAACTTGGTGCGATTGCTTGTGCTTCGTTATCCGGAGGGCGGGGCAGTACCTGTACTTTGGAAGGTTGACAGGGTGAAGGCAAAAGATTCGAATTTAAATTCGAATATTTCTTGAAAAGTTATATGCCTTGAAAACAATGCAGATCTGCTTAAACTTTATAGCCGCTAACTTATTCCTTATTATTGGGCTCATTAATTTTCAACTACATGTACCATAATATACCATTGTATATGTTTTTTTTTTTTTTTTTTTTTTTTTTTTCTCGTCGATCTAATGCAATTTGCAATTTAGGTTCAGTTTGATTAGCTTTAATTAAGATGTTTCTGAAATGAGACATATTGCATCAAATTAAAAAATATATTCGAGTCGTGTGGGGGCCGCCATGTTTACCTAGGGAAAATAAAGAAAAGAGAAGAGCACCAAGTGTTCAAACGACGTAGCTTTTTAATGTATACAAAATTATACAAAATGTACAAAAAATATAACAAGTTGATTTTAATTGAAAATCGTTTAGATCACGTATTAAATATTTATCTTTCTTTATGCAAGTCCCGTTTTGCACTTTGATCGTCATTGATAATTGCGACATTTTTTTTTTTCAAATAACACTATGCACCATATTTCCAACTATAAACATTTGGGCAAAGATGAGCAGTATAGGAGTCAATTACAGGCAATTTGGAGGGCTTAGGGTTTCATTGTTGAGTTTGTGCGTGACATTTCCAACAATTTGACATGTGCGTGAGTTCCAAACATTGAGCAAGATGGACAGTCACATATTAAAATTAGAAGAGTGTATGTCTATCTAAAGATACTTTGAGACCTTGTTTACCTATACAGCGCAAAGCAAAGATTCTGGAAAGTCTGAGCGGATGCACCCAATTGCCAGAGAATTTGTAAAAAAAAAAATCAGTGTTGGAAATATCACGAACAGGCTCTGTTATAATTTCCTATATAGATATAGGCACTTGTAACAAAGTTGCCCTAAGCCCTCGTATTATTTAAGAATTTTTGTAGTTTACTCACTACATAGCCTTTGCTTAGACTAAGAACTGGTTACTCGATATGCGCGGATTGATCCCAAACCTGTATTCGGCGATGAGTATAACTTTTGACAATGTCATACATAACCACATGAATTGACGGATCGCACGGATCAAACTCATCTCCGACAAGGCAATAAATCCGGGATATGAGTTTGACCAATTTAATGAATAGCTCAAAACAAGAAGGAAAACGAAGACGACCGAAATATTGTTGCTAGAGCTATGATAATGTTGCACACTCTATTCGCTTTATTTGCATACTTGCACAAATGCATAAATTATATATCCAAATATTTACAAAGTCGTTCTGCACCATTCATCAAAGTACTATGAACGTATACTTTAGTATTCCTACAGAGTTCGTAACATTCGTCAGAGTACTATATACATAGAGGATATTGAATGAGTGGTCATTGAATACCGAATTTATTAAACGAGTCATCTATAAACAGACAAAAACGAGGCTACGCCGAGTTTTTATCTGTTTTAGATGACGAGTTTGATAAATTCTGTATTTTATGAGCACAAATTTTATATTCTGTTTATAATATGACCCGAATTTTAGCGAAAAATCGTCAAAATTCTTGAAATTCGACGTTTACATTTTCCGCGAAACTTATAACGTCGTTAAAACATGACGTCACAAAACATAGATTATGACGTCATTTTCGCGGTTACAAAGTAACGTTGCTATTCGCTCTGAGCTCATTTGCATATTTATTCCACTAGTGCAATAACACCAGTGTAATATCAAAAATATTCAACGGAGTTATTTCACTCCCGCGACGTAGGTCATATTATAAACCGAACGTACACGTATTCTTTCAATGTTTCTAAATACTTTCATCGTTTTGCTATTTACGTATTTTCCAAATCATTTTTAAAGATTCGGTTACAACTATTTCAAATAACTTTTCCAGGTGCCCTGTTCACAGACCATTTTTTAACAACATCAATGCCATTTGATTTCATAACAAGACCATTAATTGGTAGATACAGTTGTCTCGTCCAATCATAACTTATTCATATTTTTTTCTGGAATTTGTTAAGGACACAGATAGGTGAATTCATTACGCGTATGTCACGTGTATATGAAAAGACGATAGGCGCCGGGTGTAGAGTACAGCATGTAAATTTTCAACTAATTCTATCAATTTGTTCATAACTTGAATTCTATATCATAAGAAATACTTTTGAGTTACATTATATATATATTAATCAAAATTAGCAAAGGTGTTTGTTTTTATGTGTAGCGCATATAACTAATTCCATTAGTTTGCTTTTAGCTTCGAATCTATATCTGAAGAATAACTCCTTTACAAATCGATACCCTCTAGGCAAAGACCGCAAAATAATGATAACACTGTAATGCTTTTAACCATTCTTTTGGCGTTTGTCTTTTGTTTTATGTGCTTGATCAAACTGACCGGCTCGCATTTTGACGCATTCGTTGATTTGCTATCACAGTAAACGCTTTGTCCAGTAACACATTTCAAATTGGAGGTGGGGTAAGTGGACTCCAGTTTGAATTTCTAGCAATATCACGTGATTGGTTCATAAAGTTTGTGACGTCACACTGATCGAAGGAAGATGTCTGCGCACTTAACATAGAACCGGTAGTAGATGAGACAATCGTCGGACTGGATGATGGGATTGGATATCCTGTATTACGGAGATACGGCATAGAACAGTTTTGATTGGGTGAAATGTTTCCCATTGACGAACTCATCCACATTCCGTACTGTGACTGCGTTCCTACTGTATTTCCGTTCAACATATTAGTACTGGATGAAAACTGGGGCCAGGTCTCTCCGATGTTCAGCATGGGAATGTTTGGAGTCATATCTCGTGAAATAGAGCCTGCAAACAGAAATCAAGAATTTGTTATTATAAATAGTCATTTAATATACTACTTATACAAATAGCCAAAACATTCTATGAAAACATTGTGATCATGTTCTCATGAAATAGAGCCTGCAAACAGAAATCAAGAATTGGTTATTATGAATAGTTATTTAATATACTAGTTATACAAATAGGGAAAATATTCCATAAAAATAGTGTGATTATGTTCTCCCTATCGTTAAGAATTGAAGACGAACCATTCCAATATCTAGGATGGCAAATTGTTTGATATCGTTATAAACTGTCTCCGCTTAGCGCGCAAGTGAACGTGTAAAGCTTCTCCTGCTCTTGAATCAACGGAAACGAACTTTGAAACCTTAGTTCCTTGCTAAAATTAATCTCGGATTGAATATAATTAAGGGAATGCTGTCTCATTGGTAGAATGTTAACGAAAGGATTTATTCTGCTATTTCATTTTGCTTTTTATGAACATCCTGTATACATATAATACTTTACAGGTAAAATAGCATTCTGTTTTAATTGTTTAATAAAAAAACCTAAATATCATAGGGTTTAATTCTGTGCTAAACTCTAAAGGGTTACAGCAAAGTTATAGGTGTGCGTGAAATAAGGTCGTTGTCTGATTGTAATAAAATATCCCCTTCGTCTTTTGTGGTTCAATTTATGGCACTAAATAATACAATCAAACGAGGTGGGGTAGATGACCAATTTGTAGCCGGACGGACAATGGTCAGTCCAATTATCGAGTCGCAACTCGTCAAAACTGACCATAAAGATCGATATGGTCAATTAAGACACTGCGTAAGTACGGACAAATTGGTCAGTTCAAAGCCACGTCTGGAAATCGAGTGTAAAAATGAGTGGGAAAATAAGAATTTAATAAATCTTGTAAATGCCATTTTACACCGAAATAATTGCACATTACATTGTTAAAGAATTGTGAGATCTTAAACTGTTCAATTTCATTTTTTGATTATATTCACTTTGTTACTTTCTTAAGAACGCTAGGTCAGAGACTTTTCCATTTCATCAGCTCGTTTCGTTCTACCCTGTTTTTGCAGACAGTCAAGTAAAATAAGGCTTCTTCATAGTAGGTAAGTTAGAGCAAGTGAATGCTTTTTGAAAACTCAGTCTTGCGTTTAGGATGCCAAAACATATGCGTACATTGAAAAAAATGGTAAATTGCTTTGCGTGTGTACGCACAGGCAAAGCGGAGTACCATTCCTTAAATAATTCACAAGCGTTTTATCGTTAAAACAGGACTGGTTTGACTTCATATTGAGCCTTTTACTTTTACATAATTGAAAAGGTAGTCTGCAACTAATCGATGTTGTTGTGTCTAGTTGGTCTACATTTTAATAAAATGGAATTGTCTCACAAAGTTCAACATATTTTCTGCCATAAACAAAAAATCATTGTAGTTACAATTGCCATTCAGCGACTAGAAAATTGTCTGTTTAATAGCGCCTTGTAAATGATGTTCGCCTGAGCTCAAATTTAGTCTGTAAAGTATCATTGTCTGACCAAAACTTATACCTTCAATTATACTAACAGCGGGGTTGAAGTGTGTTCTAAGGCGGTAAAATGGAACATTAAAATTGTTTGCAAAGTCATTTCTCTCCCATGAAAATGGCGGAGAATAAAGGTAAGTAAACAAACGCGAACAGAAAGTTATCGTTTAAATGTTCCGTTTGATCTTTAAGATGATATCAAAAGGATTCCTCAACTCGAAATCAAGTGTTTGAAATAAGCAGTATTATCTGGGTAAAAGTTTGTTGCGTTTTTCTTTTTTTGTATGCCTAAATTACAAAGTGTAGGTCTTTTGTTATTTTTCTGCGCTATGCCTTTTTTAAAGCGAAAAGCTCAGCTGAACCAAGCAATGATTTTGGTTTTTTTTTACATTCAGACACTTTTTGAATAGCATTTTGTATTTAAGACCTTGTCTGTTATAACATTTCCCTGTGTTAATAACTCCGAGTACACAACTATTTTGTTCACATGCGTATAAAGATATTTAAAGCTAAACGAGTCTGTGTGTTACATTTCCAACAATTTGACATTTTCAAGGAGCGGAAATATTGAGAAGCCTAGACAGCGCAAAAGTATATTTAGATGATGGCCTGACAGTATGAATGCATTTTGAGACCAATTCAATCTACAAAGCACCAAGTAAACACTCCCAAGTAAACACTCTGGTCAGACTGTTTTGAAGCATAGGCTGGACAGTGGCTTCGATTTGCCTACATTCAAAATATTTGCTTTGAATACTTTCAAAATTGTTGGAAATGTGTTGCTAAAGCTCAAATGATATAGCTCATTTTGGAAAGTCGTCGAAGATATAGACACATGTTATAGTATTTTATCTTATAACCATACAAATATCCGTATGATAACATCCCGTATGATATTTTTTATGATATCACATAGTTACTTTTAGAACATGATATAATGTGGTAATTTCTAGAAAGTTGCATTTCAGTTAAAAACACCGACGAAAACAAGACAAATATAGGTTATAAGATAAATATAATACATACTAAGTGTATTGTATGAAAAAATATCAAACTCGGTTGTGAGAATTGATAATTGTCTCGGCAGAGCCTCGACAATTTTCAATTCTCCCAACCTCGTTAGATTTTTTTTTTTCATATAATACACTAGGTACGTATTATATATTAAACATGTGTGGTTGAACATCAAGAGAAAGGAGAATGTTATAAAATGTAACAAAGCCTTAAACGGGGTATCATAAAGATGACATTTAAATTTAATTGACCGGACTAAATTAAACAATGAATACACATGTTCCTATACGGTTTGTGGTGGATTTGCGTTCAAAGAATGACAAGCCATTTTCACAATCACGTCTATAAATATATACGTAACAACGACAATGCATGCAAATTCTAATGCTTGGCTAAAAGAAGGCGGATAGTAGATGGGACCGGGCATGTTTCGTAGGTATCAAATAAAGATTTCAAGTCAACTTAAGACGTCAAGCTTAAAGAGAGAAATTATTCTTAATCACTTTCGTTGATGTTGATATTGATATTGATGTTGATGTTGTTGTTGCTGTTGTTGATGATGATGATGATGATGATGATGATGATGGTGGTGGTGATGATTTATTGCGTTGTAGTACTTCTCAGAAAAAAAAGTAACTCAAATTCACCCAGAGGAGTGAACGATATTTTACTTACAATAATAAGTTTTACTTAAAAACGTATTTCAGTAAAAGTGTTTTACCTGTAGGTGATCGCCTTTGGTATGGATGTGAGTATGGATTATGTCGGGAATTTCTGAAGCTCAGTCTATCACAGTGGGGGTTAGACAGATTAAGGGCGTTGGAAAACTGATGATGAGCCGGCGGTGGTACTAGGGGTCCGCCAGGGGGTAGGTACCATGTCCCGGTCACTGAAATTAAAAAGAAAAATAAAGTAAATAATACACCAATGGTATGATCGGGAAATATATTATATTTGGTCATTTGGACTTTATTGGTAATTGTACTAGCTGAAAGGCTGAAGCACGTTAACATATTATTCAAAGATAAGGTTCGAATATTAATACTAGGAAAATACTTTATTTTTTTCAGCTGAAATGAGTATAGAATTTCACATAAGGAAATGGTTGACTAAAGTAAACCCGAATTTTATGTTGAAAGATAACAAAGCTGGCTGCAACTCACACAAAATGTATCTTTTTTATATTAAAAAAAAAAAGAAATAGAAAAAATACCATTTCTGAAACAAAGTATTCATGAAATAATTAAGAGGGTTTCAGCATTTTTTTTTACTTTTGACTTTGAAACAAAATCAGAATCGATATTCATGAAAATTGTGCTGCTGCAATTCATTTTCTTATAAAATCGTGTAAAAATCAAGCTTAGGACGTTTGACGGCGAACTTGTAACAAGTGAAACCAAATTAAATTGTTATACGTGGCCTTTCCGGTTTAACAATTTCTAAAGATGTATATCTATGTACCTATTTGAACAAAATCCTGACCAAACAAACCGCCAAAGTTCTTGTATCCTTTCTACTGTTATTATTTGAAACTTCGTTCTTACTCAATAAACATCATTTAAAATTTTGTTTGAATGCTAAAAGGATATCATGTGTTTAATTTCATTCATAAAACCTACATAATAGCTGTACCAAATAAACTTTGAAGATTTTGTAATTAGAAGCTATGTAGAGGCACCAGCGTCATATCTTTGAACATAATTGTGTATTTCTTGTTTTTTCCGAAACACTTAATTAACGAATTAAATCATTGATTAACAAGCATTGGATGTACTTTTATTCCACATCTAAAAATGCGCCGAAATGAAAGTCAAAGGCCATAGCAATTATGCAAATATAAATAATCACTAACTTAGATATACAGATTAATCAAAGATGTTCTATCATAATTCTGGGATCGATCAAATAAAAAATGCTTAAGTTAAATTTCGACGTATCAGTCCATAGATATGCTCGGGTGCAAATAATCTAAAATTTGAGCCGAAATTCTGTAAGTTATTACAAGCTTGTGGGATTAAGAGGCGGACTTTAAGCCTACAATGATGTGATAACAGATGACAATAAACTATATTTTGAAGAGGAAAAGGGAGGTTATAAAAACAGTACAGCTATAACAACAAAATTTGAGGAAATTCCATGAATTAATTTAGATGGGAGAACGCGGTGGGTGGTACGACATCTCCCTTTATAATACCCGAAATAAAACAGATATAAAACCGCGGAAAAGTGTGGGGAGCCCATTTTTCGTCACCGAAGCGCGACTGTCATGATAACGTTTCTATCTAAGCATCTGACATAAAGACCGCTATTGAAATCACTCATAATGCAATTAAGATATGAATAAATGAGGCGGGATCACACCGTGAAATCGACAACAAGGTATGTAGATTCGGATACTGTGGTCCCCGGCCAGCGCCGTATACTTGTACCAACCAACCGTTCTTTTTGACAATTGGTCCCGAGTTATACTGTAAGCTAGTCAGAATGAATGTTTAGTAACCATATGATGGTTTGTAACTATAAAGTGTGTGTTCAAACGCCGAAGTTTTGCACAAAAAATGCAAAGGAAGAGCGTGGATGGATGAATATCGAACAAATACATCATTTGTCTGTTTTGTAGTTTTTTTTTACTATTTTCTAAGAAAATTGTCCTTGGTCCATGATAGCAAAGGCTTCGTTAGCGTATCGGGGCGGGCGCATGCGTTTCTTTATCCCTGGTGGTGATGCCATGCAGTCAAGAGGGACAAAACTGTCACGAACATTTTAAAATGATTTGAGCACAAGCATGAAATGTTGAAAACCATTTTGAAACCTTCGCGAGTGTTGGATGTCCTGAACGTAGAGTAAGTTTATGGTGGATCCCAAAGTATCATTCGGAACACCACTCGGACAATCTCACGATCAACCTCGGATGTACATAGATGGACTATTTTTAAAAAGTACGGGAAAACCTTTGAAAAACTCGATGACGTCAGTTAAAATGGCGTTAGCCCTCGAAACTGTGAGTGAAAACATTCGACGTCGCCAACGCTACACGTTTCAGACACTGACGTGAAACCAACGAATACTAACAAAAATATCTTTAGATTCTTAGATAACGGCTGAAAAAATCTTAATTTTTGAGAATAATTCGTCATTCTCAAAAATTAAGATTTTTCAGCCGTTATTTACTGTAAAAAATATAATCTACAGTGCTAGTTTTTCTTACACTGTTTCCGCCTCACAAAATGCACGATTACCCATCCGCCTTACATACATCCGAGGTATGTTGTAGTTTACGGAAATGGCCGAGTGATGTTCCGAATGCCCAAAGTATGGCACAAAAAATGTACCGTTTTAATGCAGCCGGGGGTTCGGTGGCTGGGTTCAATTAAGGACGACAACGAAATAACCTTTACTGTTATCAGATGAAATCAACACCGGAAAATTATAATTGGGGAATATTTTGACGATCTTTTAAATAAACAAATATGTAAATATATGGACTTGCGTGGGAAGGCTCCGCCTTGTGTTTTTGTATCATTGATATCAACAGCCATATGAGAACAATTTTGTTGGATATGGAAAAAAAGGTTTTTTCCTCATCTGTTTGTCTGGGGTAAAATGCAAAACGGATGGTTAATATAAAATATATCGTATGTGCTTTGTAATACAAGGTATCTTGGCTACTTGAATTTTAAATTGCCTTTCTTGCGTGGTTATTTGTTAGCTTTGGTTCTTGTTATTTATTTAAAGACAGTCCAAAAGTAAATCGAGTTACATTGGTTTAATCTAAATGAATGTCCTGTTTCAAATATTTAAACATTTGGAGTTTTATCGAGAAAAAAATAGAAGAAAAAAACAAAGATCTACAGAAAAAAAAATTTAAATAGCCAAACGGCCTAACCCTTTGAGAAAGATCCAAAGACCCTCTCTAATATTAAGTGATTTATACGGGCTGAGGTTAAACAATAATGTTCCCCAACAAGTGTTATTCAAACGATTGAGAGATAGCAGTGTTTAAAGAGCACAGAAGTATATCACGGTTGTAATTCCGATTATCTACTCAGCTTCATTCAGAAAACAGTCGGCTTAACGGAAATTCTCACTACTTTCATTTCTTAAATCTCTTTGACAGAGAACCCGACCGTCACCGGGATAAGTCTAAGTCTTTAATTGTTACCGGTCGTTATCGTCCCGAAAAAGAAGCGTTTAATTCAGAGCCTTCGTGCCTTTGAAGTATACATATAATCAACAATAAGGTGAAGATAGATATTATTTATCGTATTTATCATATCAGATAAGAAGCAAGTTTTAATTTCATTACCCGAAAAGATCACAAGTTTAGGGTGTAAATACATCGACGTATATTGACTGGGGATTGACCCGAACTCCACTTCTATAAATCGTTGGGATTATCTTAAGATAGGAGTCCTTAAGAATCCCTTAGAAACAATGGTAAGGATGTTTTTGCTGAAAATATCAAACAACTAGGTATAATGCACTATTGGTAGACATTTTCATGCTATGAGCAGAAATTATTGCTACAACTTGTACTCGTCCCTTTAAAATGCCTTAGAATTTAATATTATCCAGCTAATAGTAAAGATGTTACAACGGTGAGACAGAATTCATATTGGCGCATTTAATGAATACAATGTGCACGCATATAAATTAGCTTCAGAAACTAATTTTCAGCTTATGATAACATCGCCGAAATCGTTAGAATGAAGTCTATGAACTTAAACCTTAGGGGAAATTTGTGTCAAAAGAAGAAATTACATATGACAAACATTTTTTTATTATTATTTTTCTACAATATTTTTACCAAAAAGTTTTTTTTTTGTTTTGTTTTGTTTTGTTTTGCTTCTTTTTTTTTTTCTTAATAACATTCACATTTTGATATCGTCAGCAGGCTCTTTCTTTTAAAGCCGAACCGGTCAAATTTTCAATAGAAGTGAAATCCGGGTTAAAATGTCAAAGGAAATAGAAGTACTAATGATTACTAATGATTTTAAATCATAAATTCGACGTCTCGATATCAAAAGACAATTGGTGAACAGGTAGTAAATTAAAAGCAGTTATTTTTCGCGATATTTTTCGCGGTTATTATTCAAATGAATCTGTTGAGCTAAAATGGTGCAGGGAAACTTCGAGCATGCTTTTTGATATAGATTGTTTGTTTTGTAGAAATTTTGCATATATCTCTCAAACGACAGCGGTGAAAGTCATTCATTTGTCAAACAAGTTTAAAGATTTGTTAATCTTTTTATCGCCTCAAACCCCACCTGGCTCTTATTAAAGTGTAATCTAACTTTTCTGTCAAACGTTTAACTAACAGAAATACCATGTAGACTTTTTCCCGGATTTAGTTTTTCTTACTTTCATATGATTTCAGAATTGGTGATATACACGAAACTTTGTAGTGAAATGATCAAATAACTTGAATATTAGGTTCAACATACAAAAGAAGTCTTATTGTCTGTTAAAATAGATCGAATAAATTTCAAGAAATATCGTTTTGTAGCGAAATTTTTGTGAACGAAGAGAAAAGAGTGCGTAATAATTTATGGGTAAGTAGGTAGTCGGGTTATCAGGCTTACTTCACAACTACGTGACGAAATCAGAGAATTTCGATGAACACCGTCAATATTGCTCGGCCCCTATTCACATCGTATACAGAAGCTATTCAATGTTTCTCACCTAGTAAGATAAAACAACCTGACATTTTGACAAAAAAATTCAATCGTATTGGCGGACCTTTTTGGTTTTGTTTCCTTTCAATTTAGCGTGTGGATTACAACCTGCTATATATCAAACACTGATGTTTTTCAATGAAAATTGCTAAGAAGCGACCCTTAAAACAAGCAACTGAACTGAGTAAAAAATAAGTTATTACAAAAGGGAGATTCGCGCAAGAGTAGTAACTTTAGCTAGCGCTATGCGGCTACCTTATTGTGTATTTATGTTGCAGTACAAAATGTACATGTACAAGGCGATGTAGCTGTTTTCACATATGTTCGTACACGTAGTACTGCATGAGTTTCATCAGATATATTTCTTTACTTTACGGTTCCATAGACAGTTTTTGAAGCAATTGGTATCGGCTCAAAGAAATGAATATCAATTCGACCGCAATTTTAGTAAAATTTACGTGTGTATTAGATAAGTACGACGAAGATGCGAGCAATGAAAACAATGGTATTGTTAATCATTTAAAATCACTTATAAACAATTGTTTCCATTCAACCGGTAGGTGATTCTAGCATTTACTTTGCCTTAATTAAGGTTACATATGTGACCCGTCACACGAAAGGTACCATCCGGGAACTCTGTAAAACGAAGTATTGAAAATGAGATTTGGTCCAGAGTAGGTCAAGCAGAGGTCGCATTTCAAAACTTATTTTACTGCAATGTACATTGTTTATTCTAGATTAAAAAAATAAGCACTTTGCTGAAAGTTTCGACCCTAGTCGGTCTGCGCAATCCGCACAGTCTGACTAGGGTCGACACTTTACGCTGTACCCAGATGGTCCCTTTTCGCGTGACGGGTCACATATTTTATCGTCGAGACCCAATCCTTCACTGAATTTTGCGAAATAGAGAGCAGCCCTGCACAACTATATTTCTATCTTTTTTAACTCTGCAGACTCGGCGATTTTGGTTTGATCATGGTTGATTTACAATTTGATTTTTGTGTTGATCTTGCACACCTGTTGTACCTTAATGTCATACATCCTGGTTTGTTTGTTCTGTTGAAGTGCCTCTCAATATAACAAGAAAGTAAATCAACCCGTGAAAAGATGACCTTCCATATAATCAACAGCTATTTCTCAAGTATCCAGAGATGCTCATCAATTACTTAGATCCGTGAGACAAACTTGTCAAACAAGAGCATGAACGGATCCAGTTTACACATTGAATGTTACGGGAAAACTAAGAACTATTTCAGGAGAAGCATTGCCCCACATTACAAACTTCAGGCGACTGCCTTAATGGTATTGGCGCAGGAATCCGTACTTCAAAAGTCTTTGGTTCAAGTCATTGCTCTACCAAGACTTGTAACGTTTATGATATAATCCAAGGTTTTGGTCGAGCCGATTTTTTTTATACCGCGGTAGTTGTATGCAGGTAGCCAATCTAAGCTGCGCTTCATCTTGAACGTGCATTCCAATTATTGGAACTGTGGCTTATCATATTTATATACATTTCTTTAATGCTTTTCGGTGGTTTATCGAGAAATAACGGCAGATTATCACTTGATAATCTCACCGCAAAAGCAGTGAAATTATCAAAAACTTATACCCTGCTTTTGTGTATTTCATTCTATCTGACGTCATCTATGCGGGGCGAAATAAGTGACGTCACAATGAACGTTGCATAGCAATCAGCGAAAAATGACGCGCTTTACGAAAATATGTCCTAGAAATTTCACATTTTGTGTCATTTTTGCATTAAAGAAATAGAATAATCGTTTGTTTTCGAGTAGGATCGATTAATATTTCATTTCGTGAACAACAAAAGCTTTATTGTATAGCTTTTGTTGTTCACTCAATGAAAAATAAATCGATCTTACACTGAAACAAACGAGCATCCTCTATGTATTTGACATTTTGATAGTGGTTGATATATTTCAGAGTCGAAACGAGACAAATACATATATCAAAGCCCATGTTATGGAATCAAGGAGGACGTAGTGTTAAAATAAGGCGGATACCTCGTTGAAAAGATCCCCTATAAATTACAGACAATCTTGACGTAATATTGTTAGGGGCCGCACACACTTTTGTTTGCCTTTCGACGGGGCCCTTTCAATGAGGAGCGAACACGTGTTTAAACAAATTGTTTCTATTCGGCAACTGCCTCTGTTTGTCTGATGAAAGGGTCGGATTGATACTGGCTTTTCAAGTAGTATTTTAAAAACATTGTATTCAACGATACATCAAGGAGCCACAAAAAGGTGATGCTCAAGTCATAAGCATTACGATAGTAGACAAGTAATAGTTTCGCAAAGTTTCGGAAGTTATAAACTTTAACTTTAAACAATGTTAACCGAGGTTACCTAATGCTTTCATAAGAAACCTCGGTTAACATTGTGAAAGATCATGAGTTTCGAAATGCAGCGGAACTATAACTTTTTCACTACCTTAAGTACCTTTATGAAGCAATTGATTTGTGGAATCTTTAACAATATTGTCGACGTAAATGATCTTAAAATTATAACAGTTGAGTGACATTTCAACTAATTTCATGTGCTCTTTAGCAGCTTGGATGGTAAAGATGTATGAAAGGTCTGCGGCTGTATACAGATTGCCTATATAGCGTGAACGCTGACCAAATTTGCCAATGAATACAAAAAAGATGAAACGATTCAAAGCATTTGCAAACCATCTGATTATCATAGGATGAAGTATATACTAGAACCATTGGTTTTGGAAGAGAGGAACAGGTTGTGTCAATCGGATTCTCAAATTCCAACAATGGTTTCAAATTATTCCTACCCTGGCAAAAATAAGTATCGCAAGTGCCTCAGAGGACTACAAAAAACTAAAAAGGAGATTTAAGTCACCTACGGAGTATAGACAAAGACGGTTATTTCATAAGAAGCTACATGTTTTTGTCTATATTATATATAAAACAGGGGTAATATACGACTTTAATTAATGATGAATAAACATAAATTGAATTTAAAACAATCGTCTGTCACTACGGGGTAATAAAAAGATTTTACTCACAGTGTGACAGTGATCTCTGCTGATTGTCTAATCCGTCTTCGATGTACTCTTTCTGATCCGGTCTGAAACAAATATACGTTGGAATAAATTAATGAAATTGCGGAAGATTTGGACGTCCCAGTGCACAAAGATCGAAAGTAATAATGAAAATGATTATAATAATAATTTCTTTATTTAGACACAAATAAATGAATGAAAAAAAAATCCATATGGCCTTCTGAGAAAAAGAAAGTAAAATGACAATGGTAATGAAACGATCATTGGTTCGATGATTTAAGAAAACAATAAAATGAAATGAATATATGTCAGCAGAATTTAAACAATTTTGATACTATTAAAGTGCCTCCATAGTGTATAGGAACATACAATCTTTTAGAATTACACCATCTATTTTCATACCCGTGCACCATTCAATCGAGGGAAATATTATTTTGTACCGTCTATTTGCCGTTTTGTTTGTATATCTGTTTGAGCGTTTGCCCGTTCGACCCCGCCAAATAAATACATTGACCACGACCTTTTTAATGGTAAATGATATATCATAGTCTTCATATTTAACATGCATATCGCTTGTGATGAGACCTTTCTTCTGGTACCACTTTCAAGGTCATCAGTCAAGGTTAATGACATTTATCAAGGTCAAATAAATTAAGAATTTTCTGACAAATGACAGTGGCGGGGTAAATAAAAAATACTCGTATATACATCTTATTCACCGTCGATCGCGTCTGCATTGTGTATTTCTAAATATGCATGTGTTCATAACAAGATGATTTAGTATTGTACTTTGCGTATGTAAATCACATGGAAATGCACAAATAATGCAATTAATAGGTACAAAACTACCTTAAATAGTCCTACATTATTTTCAATGATATATCATGGCATTTCTATTCAAGTGTCAGATACGTTTTTGTAATGTACTGCTTATTTTTATTGAGTCGAATACAAGTTCTGTAAATCACCAGATTCTAAAAACGCAAAACTTACAAAAAAATATCTATGGTAACCAGATTTCGACATAGTGAATAACGTGTCGATTTTAAAACTTATCAGTCGAGTATCCACAACATATTATTTCATTAGGGAAAATCTAGAAAGTCATTTCACCAACCACAGCGTTCTGGTAACGAGCTATAGGATTTACGGTGTGGTAATGCGACTTAAAGCAATACTTTTTTTGTAATTTTGATCATTATTCTATCGTTTTGCTGCAACTAGCAATTGGCGACCAAATCTTTTAACCACTGATGTTTGAACTTCAGGGATTTTGTATCGTGGCCGAAGTAATGATATCTTTCAGAAAGAACTCATGCTTACATGAAACCTGGGTGGCATTACATCTAATTGTTAATTGTGATGTTAATAAATACAAATTAAAACGCAGTTCTTTAAGATTTAAACGAGTATTATAATTCATATTCCTGTCATATCTAAGATGGCGAAATGATCAAAACATCTTATTTTCGTACAGTTGTTTATTTTCTATTCAAAATGTCTGCACGTCCGCTTATCCATTCTTCAATTGCCTAAAGGTCAAATTATTTAATGTCTTTTTTCATCTTTTAATTCTAACCTCATTGGACCTGTAATAGCATTTAACGAACCTAACATTTTAATTCGAATGCCTATGAATTATAAAAGTTAAATGTTGATTTATTTTTCAAGGACAAAGTATTGCGATTCTGCTCCCTCCCTCCCCTTCGCAATTGATATCGATGGCTCAGCGCGAAACAGTTGTAACTGCCTTTATGTTTATAGGCGGTTACAAATGTTTCACGCTGAGGCATCGATATAGTCTCAACAGTCCTGTGTTCAAGCCGATAAGATTTTTGAAACGTTTAAGAAATTGTAATCCGCTTTATAAGTTTGAAAACGTGCAGAGCCGGTTACAAAAATTAAACGTTTATAAACGCTTTTCTATTCTGAACGCAGGACACGGTGGAAACATTTCGCTATGTTTACGTTTTAATTTTAATGTGACTGGTGAAATTATTTTCTTACCTTTCTTTGGCATCCAAAAACGCTTTGGCAAATGGATTGTGTTTTATCTTTAATGCAGTTATCTGTAATAAGAAAATAATTAAATCTAAAATACATATATTTCTTTCGCTAAAAGAATAACTTAGTTAGAAATAGAACTGACCATCTTCTACCCTAGTTACATGTAAATAAAAAATGGGATAGATTTTATCTTATTTCTGTTTCAATGTAATGACCAATTATGAATTTTGTTTTAAATCCAATCTAGACGTTTATTGAAATCAAAGTAACACAAGTTTGAAAAAATAGATTATCATAAAATTTCTAATTATGTTTTTTTTTTTTTTTTTTTTTTAAAGAACTAATACTATAAACAGTATCCTTGGCGCAACGGGCATTTCTCCTATGCTTCTTACTTTTTAAGGTATAAAAACAGTACAACAGAAATTAAATAGCATACGATGGTTAGACATATGAAGATATTCAAGTACTTATCTCGATTGTACAGACGGGCAAAAAGGCTCGAACCTACCTCCTCGTTCTGGTACGCAGTCACGGCTATAAACTGGGTCTCTGGAAAGTTGAAGCTGCTGATTCGCTTCTTTTGAGCATTGGCTGTAACCTTGACAACGTGAAGCCGGGGCTCGTATTTGTGTAGCGAGTTCAGCATGATCTGAAATATGGTTGTTTTTATCTGGTTAACCATTTTCTTTTTTCAATCTAGACAAGTGGGTAGTCCAAAATTCAAAAATGAATAGACGACAAAGAAAAGTGATGTTTGTTTGAAAAGAAACCATCCCATTTGATAGAAAATATTGTGGAAAAAGAAGACATTGTTTGTTGCAAGTAATTTCTTATTTTTCCGTAATGCTTTTTCAAGATTTCAACCACGGGGAGGGAAGAGGGAAGATATAATTGTACGAAGAACGCCAACTTCTCTGTTTGTGAAAAAGGGGACCTTTATATAATAGTTATAATAATAATAGTAATAATAGTAACAATAGCAATAATAATAATGATATTAATAATAAATTATTTATTTATAGAAGGTAACTAATTAAACTGACATTAATTTATACATGGAATTAAACATAGCATTATTTACAATGAGGATTTCTAAACAGAAAATGGAAACCAGAAGAGAGGATCTATTTTATTTTTTTCATCTTTCTATCTATTTGTTTTATTTTTTCTATCTATTTATTCGTTTATTTATCATTTTTTATTCGTTTTAATTATTTATTTATTCGTTTCATTTATTTATTAACTTCATTTATTTTCACTATTCATCAAGTCCTTCTCTTTATTTTCATTCTTTAGTTGAAGATACTCATTATTCAGTTTCAAACAAAGTCAATATCTCTAGTATTTTGATGAATTCCAAATGGGGGGAAAAGTTTGAAATTGGAAAAGAATCCTCGAAAAGTTCACATATTATTGAAAATTCGATACACTTATTAAAATACCATTTTCCTTCTTTTTCACATTTTTACCTGAGATTCATATGAATATTCCAAATGTTGGAGGGGGGTATTTGACCCCGATTCTTATGTAATGATTCTTCCACGATTTTCATGTAATGGATATTCCACTTAGCCATTATATTTTCAGTTTTCAGTAATCGTTGGGGGACAACCAAAATGTCGTATCTACTACTTGATTCAAGGTATATTCAACTTTTCTATTCACAGATTTACCAAATGGAGTTTTAATTTGACCGTTATAACTTAGCACATACGTGTTGGCATTCCGTGACGCTAATAGCCGAATATCCGTATCCCTGTAATTGTAATACAGTTAACAACATCAAGAAATTGACAAGGTGAATGATTTTGGAATGATTAAGGAAAGGAATTGAATGAGTGTGTGGAGCGTGTTTTGAGTGCATTTAATGGAAGGTCATCCTACGTCGCAAATTTTGTTCAGGATGAACAAAATTGGCGATATTGATTATCTTCCTAATAAAAATGCAATAAAAGTTATATAAACATAGCTTCCTATTTCTTCAAGAACCTATGAGCCGTTAACAATTTGAATTATGTCAATGAAATCGCGATTTTTCTCGATCAAAAATTATTTTGAATGACGTTGATGATTCTATATTTTTCAATGGGTTTGATAGTTTTTTAATGATTTGACTGAGTGTTTGGAATGAATGAATGAATGAATGGAGCGCTGGGTGAGCGATTTAGAATGGTTTAGATTAAGGTGAATGTCAATTTCACGATGTAACGAATTATTGATTATTGTAGTTGATTATTGGCCAAGTCTTATTTAAAGTTACAATGTTTAAAAATCCAGAAAAAATATTTTCTCGTTGTCAAAAAAAAATGATAATTAATCAAACGAAAAGAAACAAACACAATAAGAAAAGCATATAAACTGATGTTTGTGGTGTTAGCACCGATCTGCTAAAACATTTTCTATGGGACTGCCAAACTTCGCGTCCTAAGTTGTATTTTAAAATACAACAATAGTTCAATTGTGCACTAAAAATACAATAACTATTATAGTGTTGCTTAACAAATTAGTCATGATGTTTAGAGTCGGCAACCGATTTTTGTTCAAAGATAAAAGGATTAAGAAAATGCTTTTATAGCCTGTGTATGAAATGGAAATCCCATTTAATTTGGATGACATTATTGTTTTATTTTGTTTTTAAATTTATATACATTTATCATTCCAGATTTATTATTTCCTTTGTTTATCTTTTTTATGAATGCAAAACGTAAATTTCTCATTCACGATTAACCCCCCCCCCCTCCCAACGAAAAGTTCTGATAAGAAATAACGCACACACGTTATCCGCTCCGTGTGCGGGTACCAACTTTTGATACTTGAAAAGTGGGGGATCATTTCTAAAACGTTTCCAGAAAGTTTTCCTCCTTAAAAAAACATAGGACAAGTGACAAAAAAGAGAGAAATTGGAAGTTATTTGTTTATTACAAAAAAAATAGAATGTTTACCTTTTCTGTACACGTTTTCTATGTAAAATGATCCTTTTTATCTTAAACCCTTGTCATGCTAAATAAAAACATCGAAAAAATTATAGTATAATATTAAAGTGTAGAAAACAAATTTCAAATTTTCTGATTATAAATGAAAAAAACCGGTGATATGAACTACGATCAGACTGCACATATATGCAGACTGATCTTTGTCTTTACCTCAGGAATTTTCCGTGTTCAGCATAACAAAGGTTAAATTTTATTTATTCGATACGCTTGTTCATTACAATGATATATTAATATATAAAAAAAATACCTGTCCCCCTCCGTTCAACTTATTCGTGAGTTTCACTTTGCTGAAGGAGATTGGCTCTTTCATCCAGTGGGAGCCAAAGTTGGGTGAATCCGGGTGCACGTAGACACAGTTCGGTACGCTGGGCTCAGCCTTGCCCCCTGCCACCCACTCTCCGTTTACGTATTTCCATCTGTGAGTATCCACTTGTACAAAGTCCAGTAGTATTGTGTACATAGAGTTGGGGTCTAGGCCAGATATACTGGACTTGAACACGGGAAACATACGCCTGAAATTATAGAAGCACATACGCTTTGAATTAAAGAAGCATGATATTTAATATTCATAGAGCGTATTCATAAAGTTGTTCGATTCAGTGTGGCATGACGCCTTATTTTACAAATTAACACATTTAGGACTTACGGGTAAAATACTCAGAATAATTATAGATTCATACAAACACCTTACTTGTAAAATTCGAATTAATGGTTCAACTTCACACCCTATACCAATAGAAAGAGGTACTAGACAGGGCGGAGTGACGTCCAGTTTTTACTACCTCGTGTACATAAACGAGTTGCTAAACGTTTTACAAAATTCGAAATACGCTCTAAAAATTGGTTATAATTTGCAATGTGGCAACCCGTCATTTGCCGACGACCTTTCATTAATAGCGCTATCCCCGCATAAGTTACAGTTACTATTAAATATTGTTTATCAATACGCCTGCAAATGGAAATTCGAAATTAGCGCATCAAAATCAAGTATTGTAGTCTTTAATAAAAAGAAGCATGACGCACATCTTTCACTATCGATAGGTGACACGTATATTGAGGAAACAGAGAGCGCGGTTCACGTAGGAATTCTTCAAAATTCATCTTTAAAAATCAGCAAACGGATCGCTGAAAGATGCCAAAAAGCAAATAATGCGTATTTCGCTCTTTCTAACCTTGGTATGCGGTCTGACGCACTAAATCCGGTAACCTCTGTTGAGCTATACAGTAAAGTTGTCGTACCGACATTATTATATGGTTGCGAACTGTGGAATAACATTACTAGTGCTGATATTAAAACGATTAACAGGCTGCAACATAAAATTGTCAAAACTGTTCAAGGTTTTAATATCAGAACTAGATCTGATATGTGTGAGTCAATGGTCGGCCTCCACCCGCTTTCTTCGATGATTGATAGAAGGAAACTGATGTTTTTACATAAGATTCTAACTCTAGAGAATAATACATTAAGTAAAAACTTATTTTTGAGACGCTATTTCTCATATATTCAAAATTGTTCATCCGTAAAATTTGGATTCATTCCTGACATTCTTAATATATTGTCTAAATATGGACTCTCGGACACTGTACACGCCTTCATAGTAGATTCGAGATTGCTTCCAACTAAAAATGTTTGGAAACGTAGAGTCAATTCTGTTGTCGATAGTTTCGAAACTGAGGCATGGAAAAATAGGATAAGTATTGATGAAGATTTTACGAGGTTTAAGCTTTTGCATCCCTCAGTTCGTATCTGCCCGCTTTATAGACTATACTCGTGTAATATCAATCCAAAAATAATCCGTCTTTTGTCCAAAATTTGGGTTGTCCTACCTCATGAAATCCAATCAACATGCCCCGTATGTCAGTGTGTCATTTTTGACGAAATAGCGCATGTGCTGTTCGATTGTCCACATTTAACTTGCATTAAAAGATCTTATTTAAACGAGACCTATAAATATATCGATCGAAATCTAGCAAACGAACTTCAGCGTAAAACAAAGAATGAATTTGTTATATCTGTTCTCAATGGAGAATCAAATTGTACTATTACAGAAGATAAACAACTCAGTTTCCTTCAACACTCAGCTTTTTACGCATACAATTGTCTCAAAAGCTTACTCTGATAACTGAAAATCTGTTAAAATAGATCAATCCGTGCCTAATTGCATAGTTCATATTGTACATATTTTGTCTTGCATGTTTACCACTTTGTTAATCGTTTACTGTTTGTAATTTATAATACAAAATGTATTTATTTATTAATCTCCAACAGGAGGAAATAAAATGAATGAATGAATGAACTAAGCAAATCCACATAATATTATTTATTTATTTATTTATTTATTTATTTATTTATTTATTTATTTATTTATTTATTTATTTATTTATTTATTTATTTATTTATTTATTTATTTATTTATTTATTTATTTGATTTTTTCATTAAGTGATGATTTTATTTATCTATAGTCTTTTTAAGTAGTCTACATGTAGAAAACCTTAGTCATTTATCACCTGTTGGATCCAGAGCACGTGAGCTAAGACGAGAACAATAACCGCTGTGTCTCCTCCATAATTAAACCCCAGGGGTCTGATTCCCGAAGCATGGTCACCCATATCCATTCCGGTAATGTACAATAACCACCCACCCTCTTATAGTCACAAGACACATATTCATATAATCATAAGGACCCGTGCAATAAACATCAAAGTTAAAATGGATGCTCCCTGCTGAATCACGGCTTCTCGAGAGTTCTTCGATCACCGATAATGGCGTAGTTTTAATGTTTCCGGTTGAAGTGCATGAAGATCACAGGCCTTCGATACAGTTTATGACGAAATTTAAATTTTATTGATGCATTTATTACTTCAAATTTACATGTAGTTTGAGGGACAATGTCCGTCAATCGTTATCTAAAACATTAGGTTATTAATTTATTATTATTTCAATTGTAATCATTATTTTGAAAACTTACTTTTAGAAAAACCGAATTGATCTTATTCCAGCTAACTATATTTTACATAATTTCAATTACAATCCTGACATTACGATCGATTCAAGAGATTCTAATTTGGTCCTTTCTTGTATTTTTAGTTTATATTGTTTAAGAATTTATCTAAATCTCAGATATTTATTTTTTTATCCAATAAATAGGACAAAACTGAATAGAATTCATCCTATAAAAAGATATTAGCCTTTGCGGACCATTTCGAACAATTTGACACGTGCGCAAAGACTCGGACCAGCCATTGCATCCGCACAGTCAGATCAGAGTCTTTAATGCGCGCTAAATGGATACTTGCTACGGACCTAGAGTCTCTGTTCATAACGGGAGAATCGTGACTTTTACATTTCATTGCACTGTGTGATTGTCCAGGCTACTCAACGAGTGTCTGCGCTCAAAAAAGCTGTAAGGAATGTCACGCAAAGGAACCTTTGCCATATGAATCAAAACTGAATACTGAAAACTGACTTTGTACATAGCAAAAATTGTTAATAAGTTAAGTGGAAATGAAATTAAACATGGAAAGAAAATCCTAAGGTTCTCAGCACTATCCAATTTTTCATATCGTTTGTTTGAGAACTTTGGGGAAGTCGAGCAAGTTTCGAATGGCTTAATAAAAAGTTAAGATTGTGGGTGAAACACCTGGCCAGAGGATCGTAAAACTGTACTGAATATAACTTATTGTAGGAACGACATATAAATATGGAAATAAGGCTGGAAGATGTGTACGAACATTGTTATGCGTAATTTTAATATTTTTATAATTGACAATCCTAGATTGCAATCTCGGCCCTGCCTTTCAAGCTGGCCGTCCTATCGTACAATATCTACACTTGGTCAACTTCTTGGGAGTTCACTCCGTAAGGCGCTATAAAATACCCAGTGAAATTAAAAGTAATGTCCGTATAATTATTTTATAATATTCGTTTTATATTGAATTTGTTTTTTATTTATCATTTCGTCCCCTTTCTTTTAATAATCATGGGCCCGTTTTACTAAATGTATTACGAAAAAATTAATCGTAAGTCAAAATCACATTTCGTACCTGGTGTTTTGATTCATCATTAGATTCTGTCTGGCAATATCACATTGGAATCGTCTTTAGAGGACGATTCCAATGAGATGATGCATGGCAGAATTCCATATTTAGTTACTACTGTAGAAGCAACTTTAATATTTGTCTTACGCAAAAAATGGTCGTTAGATGTTCAGTAAAACAGGCTCCATTTGTTTTAAATATCTCATTTCAAGCAAGAGAGATAAGGGTTTCATAAATTTACTAGACACGGTTTTTCATGAAAATGTAAGGCCTATACCATTTGAGCAAGTTTTAAGCATATTTGTTGTTTGTTATTTAAATTTTGATAGTGTAGACCATTACGTAAAACTGTTCATCTTGGAAATCGAAAGACGCGACCCTAGTTAAACTAGCGTCAAATGATTAATAAATACATGTGATTTTTTTTTGGGTTTTTTTTTGTTGTTGTTGTTGTTGTTGTTGTTTTCTTTTTTGGAGGGGCGGGGGGGGTTGTTTGTTTGTTTTGTAATAAGTAAATAATCTGTCATGATTCCCCTGTATTACAACACAAACCTTGATTCACCACTTGGTAAAGAGGTAAAAACAGTACCATGTATGTTAAGTGAAAATAAACAATTATTAAGTAAGGTATCATATAAAATATGGAACGCAATTCATATTCTTTGATTTTCTTTTGAAGTTATTAAATTCTTTCTATCTATTTATTAATTTGATTGTTTAATCAATTTTTATATAAGGGACATCGACAATCGCGAAAGCTTATTAATTGAAAGATCATTTTCCTATGCTTATTCACACAGGAGAATGTATTTTTATAAGTAACCGTCTTCAGCTTATCTCATGCTTACTTGATGATGTTGAATAATAACAAATATTTTTGTTGTTTTCATACGGGTATCATACGAATTCCCCCCCCCCCCCTTGTTCATATATTGAAACCTCTTCCACAGCCATCCTGGGTCCGCCGCAGCATTCGAAAAGATAATAGATAACCGAAAACCCGTCCAACTCGATTTTAAGCATATATCATCGTAGAAAAGACGAACATAAATAGAGTTTGTTCTTATTCATTTATAATATTTTTTCTATGTGTTCATCAATTTATCAATTTATCATTCATTTATCATTAATTTTATTCTTCATTTATTTTTCATCAATTTGTTCGTTTTTTTCATCTGTATATTATTTCCGTTTCCCCTATATGCCTATTGTAGATATTTACTTGTTTATTCATTAATATATTAAAGATCTGATTTATTTGTTCAATTATCTGATTTATAGGTAAATGAAATTTTAAAAAAAGCACTCAGTCAATATATCTATTGAACTCCTATAATTCATATTTTTTCATAAGAAGAGCAGACATTTTTCAATTATTTGCGAGTTTTAAAATCAAATGACGATGTTCAAAATATACGCGTTTAGGCCCATAGGAATAAAGATTATGTCTATTTATCATTCATATGATTTGTCTTATAGTACCAAATTAAATGAAGAAAAGAAATCTTGGTCAAAACGGTTAAATACAACAAGTTGAGCACCAAAGCAACGTTTATCTTCTATCAATAATGAATAATTATTATGAGGCTTATATATTTTCCATTACGATATTTATTTTTCCCTATAGATTTTGATACCAATTTGCCGATAAAACGTTTAAGATATATATCAAAACTTTTATAATAAACGTTTATCCAATAAAGTTCGATTTACAGTTGAAATATTAATTCATTAACACATCAAAGGGGTCCGATAACCGCTGAATACACAAAAAGTAGCCAACTCTTAATTAACTTGAACCCTTAGAAATCGTTGCTAGGTTTAGACATTCATTTTGGTTTGTGTATTGTGTCTAATACTGAATAACACTTTGTTTTAACCATTTCCTGTCCAACCCCTGGTTTTTACGTCCCTAAGATTTTGTAATTAAGAAAATATTGTAGAAAAAGAGGAAATTGTTTGTGACAAACAATTTCTTCTTCTTCTACAAAAATTTCTACCCTGCTGAATCGTTATTTCTAAAATTAAATCCACTTTAAATTTTCGTCTGCAAAACCTCTGAATTTGGACAGGTCCAAAATTTTGTAAAACAAGAAAGTGTTAACATATTTTTGAGAAATAAGTAGCATTTCTTTCTCTTGAATTGAGTCGTGTCTACAATGTTTCATGCATTCTGATTGGCTGTCAATTTGGTTTCATATCTGTATGATTCTATGCAGTTTAGTATGCAGTTATTTTGTTAGCTTGCAGACAAAGCAGTCCCAAAAGAAATGTGTCTCGTATTAGTAAAAGCTTTAATTCTAAATTTGATGATATTTCATAATAAGAAAATGACAGATTATTGTTTGAATTCGTTGAGGTAAGAAACTAAAGAAACCTCCGTTTTGCTATTTCTTTGGACAGATTTTGGGAAAAGGGGTTAGCTCTTCAATACTCATTTATCCAACTGAAGTAATTGAAAATATGTAAGATAAGGGGAAAACGTTTAAAATAATACGATTTATACTGATTGAAATTAGGAAATGCAAAGGCTTTATTTTCGTATTGAATTGAGTTTATAGTTGTTGTCTACAATCCAGACTGATCAGACTGTTAATGCGAAGGCATATCTAAATCTTTGGCGGACTGCGCTGACTAACCAGGGTCAACAATTTTGAACTTGGCTGATTTTCTAAAACTAAAATGAACATTCTACCTTTTTTGTATGATTTTTACTTTAGAAATGCGACCTAAAGCTGATAGATGCCAGACCTAATCTCTTTTTCAAATATTTCTAACAGAGTTCCCAGTTAGTCCTTTTTTCGCGTGACAGGTCCATTTCTTGTGGCTGTACAGCCTACCCTGCATTCTAGTTGACAAAACGGTGCAAACTATTTGCAAATTATACCCGCTTTGCACGCGCACGTGCGTGCAAAGTGGGGGATAATTTCAAACGGGTTGCAACTTCTTGCCATCCTGAACGTTTTCATATGCAAAGTTTTAGTAACGTTTTAAACGTTCACAAACGTTTTTGCATCTTGAACGCTGAACACAATCTAAATACACGTATTTTGTTTTCTTTAGGCAAAGCTTAAAATTGATTGTGATAAAGCAAAGAGTAAAAATCCGACATATCCCAGGTGGTTTGTGGTATAAAGTACAATATATCATTAAGTTTATGGTGATTGTAGGAACTTTTCAACCACAAAAAGGATGGACAATCGCCTTTCAATACAATCCACTAGATAATGTAGGTGTTTCATACTCATCTTGTGACTTGCAGAAAACCTCCGTTTGGTTGTCCATGCAAAAGTGTTTTGGAAGGCCCCGGCTTATAGTAATGTATAGGCTAGTTGGGTGGACACATAGGCTTCAATATTCTCAGTGTTGAATATAGACTAGCGGATAGTTTTTTCGTATGGCTAGAACATTCCTTTCCTTTCCTTTTAGTCGATCGTGTTTTGTAAAGTTATTCAAATCAAGTTATTACTATCATTTGTAAGTGAAAAATTAGTGATGTTCGTATCCAAGAGCCGGATAGAGCTTGACCAAGTGAACTCGAGTTCGATGCCCGAGAGCGGCTATCGATCTCGGTTCTTTCAGTCTTTCTTCGCCCACACAGTAGGCGCAAGTACTGGTGAAATTTCCAGAAAGCAGAATCGAGAGTGTTTAATCCAAGTGTTTATGTTGATTTTTTTTCTTAACTAATGAGTATGTATATATATCAAAAACTATATTTTAGACTTGCCTTCTTTCAAATTTTCAAAGTTATCATTTCTGTCTTACGAAATCCAATTTTTGACAACTATCAGCATCTTTGGGATTAACATTTTGTCATTATGTTATATCATAATCATAAATAAACAATTTTAAGGTAGTGGATGCGTAATTGTTCCGCAACGTTACCGAAGTCATGAACTTCAACAGTATTAACCGAGGTTTCCTAATGATTTCATTAGGAAACCTCGGTTAACATAGTGAAAGATCATGAGTTCTGAAATGTTGAAGACTTATTACGATTCCACTACCTTAAATGAGTGATCAAGGTTCTTTTTTTCTACACCCGTATACAGAAAATCGAACTTTAATCACTCAGTAAAACGTGTACATCTGTAATAGAGCTCATTTTTCTTATACCCGTATCGAGAAAATTGAACTTTGGCCACTCGTTAAAACTTCTATACATCTAAATAATGTATAACATTACTATTGTTGTTGTATGTCTCTTACGTGAGCAATTCATTACCATGAACAATTTATTACGTGAACAGTTAATTACCTTCCATTTTTCGTAACAATCATCTCGTTCGTGTATTCCTTGAATTTCAGCCATAATTCCTTCTCTTCTAGTTTCACGGAACATTTGGACTCCAAACTTTCAGCTTCCAGTTTATTCACAGTCCCGGATAGCTCTGGGCCCATAACCTCTAATAACTGATTTAAATTCATTTGTTGATTTTTCATAGTTATTGAATTCGATTTCTCAAATTGATTTTTCTCTCGAACTATAAAACCATCAATAGTTTTCTGAACAATCCGTTAAATTAACTTCACTTATTCAAAAAACCAAGTCGCATAAATGTGCTGAATTTAACATTGATCAACGATTCACAAGTGCGTAATTTTTCGTCCACAGTTTACAATCCTTGAGTTTAGTGTTTGCTATGGAACCACATAGAAGTGCTACAATTCGGATGAACATGTAAACTTCTTGTGTCAATGATTTTACATTTATTTACTATTAAACTTTCTCGGGACTATACGTGAGGTTTATTGGTACTTCACTTTGATCTCGCCGTCCTCGAGACCGATCAACCAATAGCGTAACGGTTAACTCGAGGAGGCGTGGTTTATCCGATACCCGGGCTACTTTATTGGTTGTGGTTTATGGATTAAAGTATCACGTGATACTAATCTTAATTAATTTTCGGAAAAGTTCGATGTAATATACTTTTATCACCCAAGATTTATTGCTCTTGAAAATTTTATTCAATTTAATCTTTATGTAATAGAAAACTTAGTTTTCTCTTCAACGGCTTTTTTACTTCCATGCAATTTTTCATCGTGTGTACTTTTTATTTTATTTTTTTATTATTTTCCAATATATTTATTGTTTTACATTTTTTTTTATTAATTTTTCATTCACCTATCCTTTTTTCAAATTCATTTTCACTTTGATAATATGGTGTGAACAATTTTCATTGAAAGGAAAATGCTATTTTCAAGCAAATCTCATATTCTCGCAAACTTTGTTTCCTGCTTTACAACTCTTTTATTATTATTATTATTATTATTTTCTGTCTAAGAATCCTTTAAATAAGCGTTTGCAACTTTCATGAAATTAGACTGATTTTAAACAACTTGAGGTCGACTTACATGTTTTACGAATTATTTTACCGGTCCCTTGTATTAAAAATTTGATTCAATGTTGATTAAACGTGATTTTTGTTGCTTGAGTAGAGTAGAAAATGCAAGAGTTCAGAATCTTGACCAGAAAACGGGGATTATTTCACTAAACTAAATCCAGCGATATTTCAAAACACCGAAAACATATTGTAGAGAAAAGTTGTAGATGATTCGAATTCTGTTAAATAAACAAATAAAATAGTGATGAAATAACAATCGCAAATAATTACGATAAAAGTAATACAAAAAGTATAATGATGATAAACTTAGCGACTCTATTTGAATGTTATTTGTTGACAAACCACTCGTCACTTCTTCCCTTTTTTAAATTTATTTATTATTATTTTCAAAGTGGGTATCATTTGCAAGTTAATTTTTGAATTTTGACCAATGCAAAAAGCGTCGCATGTTTATGATAAAGAATCCGTAATAGTTCCGCAACATTTCGGAACTTATGATCTTGCACTATGTTAACCGAGGTTTTCTAATGAAATCATTAAGAAACCTAGGTGAACACTGTTTTGAAATATCATTTAAGGGTCTACTGCTTTAATGATAGTACTTACATAACGGATTTAGATATGTAATGTTTATCTTCCTGCAAAATAATTATTAATATTATCTGAAATGTGAATTATTTTTGAATTATGATACTTGGGTTGTATCAATAATGATACGGGCATCCTGGTTGGCTTAAAAATGGATTCATAACTCGATGAATACAATTCCTAGTACGCAACCATTTAGAAAGCATACGCACAAAATGGTCCCATTAAAAAGGCATTAAATGGAGGTATAAAATATTCTTTATGTAATCGCTTCGTGTATCCATATAGTCTGCCCTGTGTCCAGAATTACAAGACAGTGGAAACTGTTTGACAATTTTACTTCGCTTTGCACGACAGTTTGCACATTTTTGACAACGTGAAAGCAGGGCTATTTGGGTTGAGGTTTCTTTAGTCATAATAATGAAGGTATTCTCTCTTCATCTCTTTAAAGTTACTTTTGATGGTAATTCAATAATTAAACAAAGTAAATGTATACGTGTATACAGAGAATAATGAAAAAATGATATTTCTTGCTTTGCGAACTTCATTTAAACAATCGTTCACTTTGTGTTCAAACCATCCGAGGGTTCGGGGAAACAAGTAACGTATAAAGCAATTTCACCGTTTCTCGGAACATTTTTGATGAATCTTTAAACTCAAAAGTATTGTTAATAATATTTGATGCCAACCATGATATCTAGATTTGCTGACAACTACAAAAAAATGTCATAAAACTACTATTTGACAATGAGCAGTTTCTCAACACATTCTCCCTAGAACATTACAATACGAAAATTGTCCATCATGACTTTCATCGAACATAATGATTGGATAATTGGCGCCAATTAGGGGTCCAATATGGCCCCTTTTCTGTAAACAATTAAATACCTGGCCATTTTATCAACAAAGACTTTAATTCAATCAACGAGTGATTGGATTAATACGGCATTGTTAAAAAAAAAATCTGTATATATCCATATGGTGTCTAGACACAGGCAGCTTCAAGGTTGTTTTTACTTACATATTTTTTCATATGCCATGTATGAAACGAGCAACTCACAGCAACTTAATTTCCAGATTATTTTAGCTGTTATTTTTTTTGTCTCCTCAAAAAAGGAGGAGAACGAACGTTTTAGTATCTATCTATTACGACATACATAAATTTTTCGGTATTGTTTTCATAAATCTTTCTTTTCCAGATCTGTACAGCGATGGGTCAGGGCAACACTATTGTAATTGCCTATATATTCATAGGCACATTACAATAGTGTTGCGCTGATCCCTCGGGTGTACAGTACACCGCCTTAACAAAAAAATGAACTGAGTTATATGACATATGGTATAACCTTGCCCTCCAGTGGCGGATCCAGGATTTCTATGAATGGGGTTCGAACACACATGAAGGGGGTTCAATTTCCTAGTCATACACGATTTCAACCCTTATCCTGCTGAATTTAGATTTTCTTTAAATAAACCAACTGATTTAGGATTTTTACCACAAAAAGCAAATAGAAGGCAGACAATATATGCTAAGATCAGACTGCACAAATATGCAGACTGATCTAAGTCTATACTGTCTACTAAAGCTTTCTTTATAACGGGAATATTCGTGAACAGCAGCAGGGTCAATTGAAATAATACACGAAAAGTAAACAATTGGGCTTCGGAGAGGGGTTCGTTTGAACCCACTAACCCCCTCTGGATCTGCCACTGCCCTGCTTTTTTCCTCGTTATACGTCTTTCTTTTGTACATTTCCTTGTGCAAAAATATTAATGCAAAGTAATTAGTTTATTTTTTTTAATTTTCAGTTTTTAAAAAAAATATGTAAAATGAATTGAAAAGTAAAAAATTACACTGTTCATGAAATGAATATTAATGTTTACATTACATTCGGGATCAGTGTGAATTTTTACTTGGCAATTTTATTAAAGTATCTAAATATGATAAAGAGAGGACGTATTCATGGAAATGTTGGTCTTAAAACCCAGTAATATACTAGGAAAGTAAAAAATTATCTTTCTTTTTTGTTGTCGCTGTTCTTATTTTTGAGAAATGCTTATGGAACACTCTACCAGTGTGCAAGCATGGTAAAGTTGAGTTCTCAAAATTGTAATCATGCGGGAATGAACCCTATTTTTGACATAATTCAACAATAATTGTCACAAAGTTTAAAATTATTTCGAGAGAATGAACAATCATCGCCTGATGCAGATTATTTTGAAAGATTTTTTTCGACACTTTATTTCTGTATTTTTTGTTGTTGATGTTGTTTGCTTTGTTTTCTTTTTATTGCAAATGTGTGTTTTTGCGAAAACGGGCGAAATTATTCCTATTTTTCTTTTGGCAATCGAGCAGATCAAATTGGCAACTAAAATTCCATGATTTTGTACTATTTCATATTCTATTACTGTAATTCTATTCCCGTTTTGCACTCACTTATATCATAGCATGCTTTTTCAGTTTGGTCATCTAATGAAGATATATTCGCCATTCTCCTTATTTGCAGTTTTTATGTATCTCATTTCTGTCCTACTTTTAGAGCCCGAGGTAATAAAACTTTTCTCAGGCTCAACTTAAATTTTTTTCTCAATTATTAAATTAAAATAAATGTATGAAAATAAAATTTTTAATATAATCTTTTATGTTAATACATCAAAATTAGTATTATAACAGAATTACGGCTTTTAATTGAAATTTGAGAAAATTTTGAATTGAGGATGAGAAAAGTTTTAAAATCTCGGGCCCGGATGAATACCGTAATGCTTAAAGAAAAACACACAGTTACTTTTCCTTCAAGTAAAAATATGTCCTCATATCAATGAAGACTTTTCCATTTATATACATGAATTTATAATTTTGACAGATCAAGGTTTACAACATGCACGGACCTTTCTTATTTATATCATATTTCGTCAATTTAACGTAAAAAGATTCCGTTTAAGTTAAAATATAAAAATATTATTAATTAAATATTTTAAGATACCAAAAAGACTCATTTTGGAAATAATCTAGAATGAAACATAAGCAAAATTTGATATAACTTAAAAAGTTGCTGCTTTCTTTTCTGATATTTTTTCCTAGCTGAAATTGTTGCTTTATTCCGTTCTCTTTTTTTCCTGTTACTCTCTTTCCGTTTACTATGCACTTACGGGTTAAGAGCGTTATCAATATTTCTTTAACCGTTCGCAAAAGGTTTTTCGCAGTGCAGCCAAAACGCATTACTGCCCAGCGATCAGGATGGAAAAGTTCACAGAAGGTTTTAGAAGTGATACTCCGCTTTGCACGTATTCATACGAGCAAAGCGGGACATCATTTAAAACGTCCACAAACGTTCTTGCATTATAGACATAAGGCAAGTAAACGCTGATGTGATTAAGAAATTACTGTCGTCTTGGCACAGTTGGTACAGCGTCGGCCCTAAATCACGAGGTCTTGGGTAAGATCCCTGACGGCGGCACTCATCCTTTCCGACAATTTGTCTTCGTCCAATGGGTTGATAATCGTACACCTATGTGAGATAGCAGCAGGAGGCTAGAAAAGGTTGTAATGGTAATACTGGTGCGAGAAATACAAGTAATCCATTGTTAGGTGCTCCAGCCGCCAAGATATAACTGAATGGTTGTTTGAAAGCGGCGTAAAACGCTGTTAAAACAAACAAATCTAAAGAAAAGTGTAAGAGTCAAACATTATGTCTTCTAGTTTGACTGACTCCACATTTCAGCTTCTACCCCATTATTTCTGTCAAAACATCGCATGTACATGAAACAAGCCATGTTGTATAAGCTAGGTAAGTCACTAATATTTTCGCATAGCGTGACGTCACGTACCGTACAAACTGTACGTCTAAAACTCGGCTCGTTACACCCTAGTGCGACTCTCTAACTAGTCTTAACAAGTAAACGTTAAATACGAACTCTTTTCATCACGGTTATAATCGGGTACGTAACATTATGAGGCCGGTTGACATTTGGCTTCTTCAATTCCTTCATGCTAAAACAGTATTAAATGATTTCTTTCTTCAAAAGTAATTATGTCAAACTTCAATGTAAAGAAAACGTCAAACTTTCGTTCATCACTACACTCAGTATTTCACGGTATAGCATGCGTATGGATTAAAAGATAATTGGGAAAAAACACAAGGTTTTGCAAAGTATTTCATTTAGTATGGGTTTTTCAAAGTCATTAGGAGTTATAAGGATTCCCGAATAAACATGATTTGGACCGCCATTCACCTGTCAACTTCCCACCTAAATTGTTTGTTTATTTGTTTGTATGTCTGGTCAAAACATGCCAGTTTTCTGTTTTACTCTCTACAGTGATCTCAGAGCACACGCAAGCAGGGAAGAGAAAGATAATGAAAACCAACTGGGAAATGCACTCAGACTGATCAGGGTCGAAACGCTTTGATTTTTTTCCGATTCTCAAAATTGAAGTGGTAATTTTACCTGACTGTAGGTCTTATTTCGAAATCTCAGCTAAGTTCAGTTGTTGTTTTTTTTTTTCAAATGAGCCTGTGAGTGACATTTGCAACAATACAAATGTGCGCCAATCAAAGACTCTGGCCAGCCTGTGCATCTGCACAGTCTGACCAGGGTTTCACTATGCGCTTTGTAGAAAAATAAGGTCCAAAAATACCTTTAGAATGTCAAGCAAGTTTCTAATTATACTACTCGGCAGTCAATGTTGGCCGTCCCGTTGGAAATATCATGCACGGGCTCAAATGTTTGTTTCCCGGATTTTCCCGTCCTTTTTTCCGCGTTTAAAACGAAAAAGCGGGCTTTATTTCGGGAAGTTTCAAATGATTCTTCTCTGATGTCATTTGTGAGCTTGACGAGCACCCTGTTTAGAGAAGAAGAAATGGTAGCGACGAATGGTAGACGGTCAGAAGAACGTAAGGGCTGACGGAAACAGGGGCGACCCGAAAACAATTAGTGGTTGAATCTGAAACAGGAGCGGCCGTGTTCATTAATCATTGACCCATCAGTGTAAACAGTTTCCGGCACCGTAACCCTTATATTAGGGGATGTCTTTCAAATAGAACCACCCACACATATAAGTCGTCATCCCGGGCGACCAGAACATCGTAACTACAGCTTGAATAAAGCTGTAGTTATGAGTTTTGGTCGGCAAACGACGAAAAATATCAGTCTTGAAGATTGAAAGTGCAGGAATTGATACGTCGTGTTAGAGGGCTTGAAGTTCTGAGATCAACACCCTTCTCAGTATACTTGCAAAATTAAGATTTAGCGCCAATAGTTTAGTCAAGAGTTCTAAATTATATAAAAATAGGAAAATTGGCATAGAATTTCAACTAGAATTTGTTGCACACTTTCGTTGCCTCTTCTATATCTTGGAAATCACATGTACCTTCCATAATTAACACGAAAATGGGAAAAGTATAAATGGCCAATCCCGATCTTTCGCTGCGAAGACCAAATAACGAGTCTAAATTCTAGTCTTTCAAAATTCGAATCAAGATGCTAAGTGGGCAGATTTGAAAAAAGAAAAAAAAAAACTTTCCCCACTCCAATCTGACCGCACCACCGGTCATCAGTGGTCAATATGGCCGGACCAGACAGGGCTAATCGTCCTCAAGTCCCGTATGTCCGGCGCGGAGGGTCATAAAACACCCATAAAACTGTAATCAGTTACTTAGACGCCGCCATATGTTACGATAATTAATTGATTGTTCATTTAATTTACGACAATAAAATAGCCATATCGCCTGTTTAGATGATTTTGCATTTTTCTGCAGAATAGATTTATCAAAAACCTTATCCAAAACGTAGAAAATATTGACAAATAATGAATGTGACGTTGAAATTATACCGGCACGTGAAAAAGGACGCAATGTTATCCTCTAAATCATACAGATAAAGCAGCTCCCGGAGGTACAGGTTCGTTCTATATTTCAGAGATGAAAAGAGTATTTATCAATTTCTTGGAGGTATGGATAATAACATCGTATGAATACGAAGCGGATTAAACAGAACTGTGATTAAGTTTTTAGTTGCATATCTCTATGAAATAAACAAATACTCTCTTCCCATCTTTTAATTTAATTTAACGAAGAAAAGATCCTTTAATAAAAAACGGATTCTTGATAGACTACTTTTTGCACAAGATTATAAAATAGCAGTGTTTTCTGAATTGTTTACATCGGGGAATAAAACTAGCTCTTCCGCTAATCACAATGCACAAATCTTGATGGACACAACTAAAATCTAATAATTTTCATATAATCATTTTTTTCTAACAAAATAAATGGAAGTTCTTCTTGTCCGAAAAAAACCGACATTCACTCTTTCATGAACAAAACTTTGATCATGCAGCTATTTTGTTTGCTTGCCAACAAAAAAGTCCGAGTAGAACGATGCAAAATGAAAATAGAAAGAACTTTGCTTTTTTGATCGATGTCATTAAATTACATGTATAAGAAACGGAGAAATTATCCTTTTTTTAATGCCTGGATTTTCGCGTATTCATAAAAAATCTAATAATCGCGTATTCATATAATGTGGTTAGGCTTTTAGTTTCATACTTACAAGAATCTAAAAAATATTTTCTCTATGTCTTAAAACAATTAAGATAGTTTCGTACCAAATGTTCTTTCTTTGGATAGAATATTTTGTTAGAGTTGAGATATGAATATATATATAAAAAATCATAGTTGCAAAGTAACGTGTTCATGTTACAACGAAATATATTTTTATTCTTCATTTCCTGTAAATGAATTAAAATTAGAAATCTGTATTTGATTTGATTTTGTAGAGCTACCCTGTACTACATGAAATAATACTAGTAATAGTTGCGGGCTCTATCTCCATAAACGTTTTTACTTGCATATCAACTTCCTAGACGCAATAAAAAGTTGTTTATTGTTATCTATAAATGCCTTTCACTAACAAGGTGGCAATTTCTTTTTGAGCTATTTATTTCTTTTAAAAGATCACAGAAATGTGGGGATTCAGTATCCGTATGTGTTATTTAGTCTGAAATTACTACGTTGTGATCATCCATCAACGATAAGTTCAACAAGTGATATCATTTGCACACTGTGCTTTTGTAGTTATGGTGCGGTTTCAAGTCCCTTAGTGTTGACAGCCGCCGTCATAGCGCAGTTGGTAGGGCGTCAGCCAGTTAATCTAGAGGTCCTGGGTTCAATCCCCGACGGTGGCACTCATTTTTCCCGACTATTTCTTTCTCACCAATGGGTTGATAATAGTAGACCTATGTGAGATAGCAGCTGGGGCTAGGAAAAGATGTGATAGCTGTACTGGTGAGAGAAATACCGGGAACCCATTGTTAGGTGCTCAAGCCGACGCGAAATAACTGAAAAATGTTGAAAGCGACGTTGAACTACATTCAATAAATAAAACCCTTAGCGTTGTCGTATATTAATGCATTTATACTCAGATTTTCCATACTCTTTGAAATTTTAACATATCAAACGAAATACTAATTGCAACTTGAAGTGAGAAGTGGATGCAATTTGGAAAGAAAGCGTCCTATTGAGTAAGAAATTACATGAATATAGGCCTATTTCGAGAAAATATTGCTTGCCTTTACCAATTTCTACCCTTTCACTACTTTTATCTAGTGGGAAAAAAAAAAAAGAATCCAGCGGTGGATAAAGATTCCCAGAACTCTTACGAAAATATTAATCGTAAGTCAAAATCACAAATCGTACTCAGTGTTTTCATTTATTGTTAGATTCTGCCTTGCAATATCTCAGTGAAATCGTCTTAAGAAGGCGATTCGAATGAGATGATGCATTGCAGAATTCCATATTTAGTTACTTCTATAGAAGCAACCTTGATTTTTGACTTGAAAATAATGACCGTAACATGTTTAGTAAAACAGGCCCCAGTTGCCCTGCTGTCGACTTGTATATGGATTTTATGATTGTCGACCACAGAAGAGTAAATTGATATTTTGCATGAAAATGAAATAATTGGGGTTCCCCTCTGGGATGGTGCAGGAAAGGGCGTGCCTTTATCGAACAAAGGGAAATAATTACGAAAAAATTATCCCTGCAAAAATTGCATGTGCTCTCCCTTATTTTTGTCGAAGAAGGGAGGTTACTCTATCTGACCTAGATCAAAACCGAAAGTTCGGAAAGTTTGATGAAAATTGATAAGGTCTGTGAGAAGCAACATGTGTTAAATAAATCAACGTGTAACTGTACGCGTAAATTTGTGTTTAAAGAGAGTAAATCATAGGTAAGAAACGTCTGTAACTCTCGTAATCGTGTGATCATCAAGCCAGTCGGAAAACATTTTGAAACTTATCATATTGACAAGTTGACTTATTTTATGCATTTGATTTTGATGCGATTGGCATGTATCGTAAGTTAATTGAAAAATGTTAAAGATCTGGATATGATATTTAAGATTGGAAAAGATATTTTCAACTTGTATCTTTAAGAACTATTGTATTGTATTTAAAGTTGGGGTAGACCCCAACCCCATTTTCCTAGACTCCAGGCTATCCCCTATCTGGGGGTTGACTCTGATGTGCAGTTGTCAATATTTGCGTAAAATCAGACAAGGTGCCCAGTTTGCTCAGTCTGTATAAGATAGGAGTCAAACTCATGATAGAGGGTACATGCTGACCTGGTTTTTATCTCTTTGGGAGCTAATACCCTCCTTCCTACAGTGAGCCAGGGTTTGACACTAACTACTTTTTGCCACCAGCTTAAAGGACCTGTTAGCCTGAAATATAACAGGTCCTCCATGATAATAACAGACCTTGCATGAAATTGTTTGATTTTTAGCTACTTAAGGGACAAAATTGAAATTCAAAGGAAACATTATAGGAAATAAAGAAATTACTTTTGAAAAGCGGTTTCTTCTTTTTCTACAATGTTTCTATATGGCAATTCAAATTTTAGTATCGGAAAAGCTATTTTTTTTCAAAACTTGACAGATTTGAAATACTTAGTTCTGCCATTTACAACAGGCCTAAAGGACCTGCAGTATGATATAGCGTCTACCAGTCCTTCCTGAAATCCACAGGTCGCGGGCCCAAGGACTGGTGTAAGTGTTGATCCAAAGTGGAGGGGCAGAGTTGTTGGCAGTGGGTCATTATATTAACCTTTCGCTGAAATGTATTTATAATTTTATACAAATGAAAATGTATATCCTCTTGTGGCCCTCTTCTCTGTGTATAAATCTCAAAGTCCTTGTAACCCCGATTCAGAGCAAATGATAAATAGCATGCTTTCAAAAGAGACAGTCAGCAGGTGTCTCAGATGAAATTGGTTTGTACCGGCATGAGAAAGAAGAGGACCCCATTGGTAGATGCACCAGCCATAGCAGTATATCTGCAACACTAATTAAAGCAGCCGCAAACCAAATTAATAAAACCTTAGGTTAGGTGCTCCAGCGGCTGCAATATAACTGAAAGATTGTTGAAAGGGATGTAAAACCCCGTACAAACAATCAAAATATGAGATAAGGGGTTTTAATCTTATGCTTTCTTAGGCATTGAAGTTCCCGACATTGTAGATTAAGAAAAAAAAAAGACAGCCAGTAGAGTGTCTCAGGCACATAAGAAAGATTGCATTCAACAGGGTAAACCTTTATCCAAAAAAATTTAATTAAAAAAAACCCTCCAATATTTGTACCATTTCAATCCAATTAGGCTAAAGTTTTTTCCTACAAAAATTAAGTAGAAAGAAGGATAAGATCAGACTGCATGTCTGTGAAAGCTTATTCTAGTCCATACTGTCTGTGAAAGCTCTGTATGTCTTGATAAGCATGAGAAGGGTGAAGATTTTTAAAAATAATAAGTGAAATAATTTAATTTGAAATAAAAAAAAAAAAATTCTATCTTTAGCTCTGGTCACCCTTAAAAGAAATTTTAACCAAAGTAAAGAAATTTTCATTGGCTACTTTTCTACCGGACAGAAAAAATGCCAGAATTACGAGCAAGAAAATCAGCATCACAGAAACGAGAGAGTCCTTCACACAGAAAATCAGCTCAGAAAGTGGTGACATCCAACCCAAGTAGCGACACTGCTAAAGGTGCTGACCTGGATTTCTCCATCGATGGCCTGCTGGTTGTACTGAATGTTACCATAGGGATAATTGCCATGGTGATTCTAGGATATGTTCACTCTGTCTACATGGCAACCATTCATGAAAACTTGTTGTGGTTCACTAACATAAAAGTAAGTCAAAGTCACAAAAGGTTGTAACTATTATTCAGGGTTACCATATTTCTTCAAATAAATGCTCACCGGGAGCTATACATAACATGGTTTGAGAACTTTTATTTAGTATGCATCTTCTGGTTAAAAAAATAAATAAATTGATGTCTTCTATGGCCTCTTCCCTTTATTTGAGGTGAATTTCCTCTAAACAATCATATAAATGGAAATTCACATTGAATTAAAGAAGAAGCCTTAATGAGTTCTTAAATTTAGGCATTTGAAGTGGGTTTTTCTTAGTAAAATATGTAGGGGTGCTACTGTAAGGGAGGGCGCTATTATCAGGTGAAAAACGGTATGGAAGTTATTAAAGTTCGACAGTAAAAGAATTGACAGTAATACTAATTGTCAGTCATTTTATCCCTGCCATTTTGGCAATGGAATAAGAAAGGAGTGGTCTCCGTCCATCCTTCTGTCCTTCCATCACTAAACTTGTCCAGCGCATAACCCTTGTCATGCTGAAATTGAATTAAAATCCTCTCTAAGAATTACACTCGTATCAAAGTACTGAAAGCTCCAGATTCCAAGGGTGTAGGGCAATCTTTTTTTTTAATTAATTTCACGAAAAAACTCTGCCTTGAAAGGGGACAAACAGGTGATGTAGATTAAGATCAGAAAGCACATATGTGCAGGCTGATCTTTGTCTATACCTCCTGCCAAAGCAGGGATATTCTGGGTTCAGCTTGACAAGCGGCAAGTATTATAGCTGTCAATTTGGAACTTCATAGATGGATAGATCTCATATTGGAGAAATGCAGTGCAAGGACCATTACTCTTCCCCCTTCTGTTGGTGTAGGTTCACTTTGTTAAGCATAAAAAGCATCCAAACACCTTCAATCTTGCTCAAGTGACAATGTCTATAACTCAACCAATTTTATTATGCAAGCACTTTAACAATTGCCTTCCTTTAATCAAAATACTTTACAACGTATATTTTATTGGCCTAAAACTTATGAAAATCCTTTATTGCTTAAACTCAAAAGAAGTGTCTGCATGAGATGATTCTAATTCAATATGTTTGTACAACATAGGATTATTTGGAAATTCTCAAAAAAAAAATGGGCCAACTTTGACCTGACACTTGACAGAAGTCAATTTGATGCGAGTCATTTGTAGCCCACCTACATAGGATGAACAGATGGCTCGGATGAAATGTTTTGGTTGTACTTTTGTGAGAAATGACAGGAAACCATGGGTAGGTGCACCAGTCGTCACAATACCTGCAATGATGTTGAAAGTGGCATAAACCCTAAACAATCAATCACTCAATTATATTGGACTTTCAAAAAATATTAAGTATTATTGGTGATATTGAATATTGATTGGTTAAAACATATCAATTTTGCATCTTTTGCAAGATTCTCGATTCTGCTTTCTGAAAAATTCACAATAATGTGTGGACAAAGAACAAATGTTAACAGGAATCTAACTTTAGACTTTTTGATTGAGAGATCAATATTGACTCCAAAGTCAACAAAATAGTTTCAATATTATTCTTTACCTTGTATCAGTAGTTTATAGCATTTCCACACAAAACATCTTCTTGTGCTTCAAGAAACTCAAGAAAAAAAACTGAAGAACATTGTGAAATTGAAGAAATTGCTTGAAACAAGCAATTTCTTCATTTCTCACATTGTTTTCTACTCAGAAAAACAGATAATATCATAGTTTGATCTATTTGAAATTGTCATCTGTCGACTTCTTTGAAATTGGACAGGTCTCAAATTTAGATCTTCTGAAGGCCACTTATCTCAATGTCAGACTAATCACACTAATTTCCTATTTCATGTCAGCAATTTCTTCATTTTCCCACAATGTTTCAAACAAGAAAGACAAAAGATATCAAAATTGCTTCTATTTGTAAATGGTTGTCTGCAACTTCTTTGAAATTGGATGTGTCTAAAATTTTGTCTGTCATAGGCCTCTATAATAATGATGATAAAACCTATAAAACTTTACTAAACCCTCAGAACTGTGTTTAGGAGGTAAATAGAATTCAGCTTGTCAGTTGGTTGGTCTGTCGTTCGGTTGGTCTGTCTGTCTGTACAGGGGTGTGGAAATACGAGTTTTCTCCACTTGTCCCTGGACAAGTAAAAGCGGATTTTCTACTCGTCCAGGATCAAAATGAACTTGTCCTCTAAAGAGTAAATAGAAAAAAAATGAAAAAAAAAACATTGCCTTTTGATGAAGAAAATGCTGGTATCCAGCATTTTCTTCATTGAAAACAATGTTTTCTACCCCATGATATGAACATTAGGATGATTTCTCTCTTAATTCTTTTACATTCCAAGATTTGCCCTGGTATTTACTTGTCCTTGGACAAGGGGCTTAGAAAAATTTACTTGTCCGCAAGTACAAAAGTCCAAGTCCGACAAGTGGGGCATGGGAATTCCACACCCATGCTGTAACATTTTTTTTTAATGGGGAAAGCCAAGTCTTCCTTTTTGACCTACAACTAGTTATAAATAATAAAATTCTATCTATTTGAAATTGTCGTCTGCAACCCATTTGAAATTGGACTAGTCTAGAATTTTGTCATCTGGTGGGAAAGGGTGATTGTGATGATGAACAAAATGTCAGGGCTGATGGAAATAATTAGATTTTATCTGGGGATAAATCTCTCGCAAATTTGTCTTCTACTTGCTATTGATTGGTTGTAAAAGTTTGTCATTAGATCTCTGTAACACACTGCACAGCTTGTTAGATGTGATACAAGCAGTCTGCAGCTCTATTGTCTACAGGCTGAATAGAGAGGCAACTGACTTTATTAATGATCTCTGCCTGTACAAATGAGACTTTACAATTGGCTGTTTTAGAACTAAAAGTTGAATTTTTTTCTTTGTTGATTTTGTTATCATTGGTTTTGGCTCAACAACCTTTAATCTGGGTTTTTATGTTGAAGATTTCTTTTGAAACTTGGCATGTGTCTCCACTAACACAAGAGCTATCCATGCTATCAAGGAGTCGGGGGGGGGGGGGGCTTTTTGCAAGAATTATGTCCCTTTTTGACTTGGATATTTTGCATTATCCATCACCTGCAGCAGAACTTTAGCACTGAATCTGGTGCAGTTTAAAACAGGTCAGTAACTTTCTACAGTCCTGTTTGTACCACTTGTATTGTATTTTCTAGACATGAAACTGGTTTTACCAAACACTTTTATAATTTTGGCAAAGTATGCATTTTAGAAAATATGATAGTGCTTCCAACATTTCAACAAGGTATTTCCACCAGTGGCACATTTAGCCCTGCTATATCAAGCTAAACCTGCAATTTTCTTATTTCTGAGATTATAATTCTTTTGTCTAGAATTGAATTTAAATATTTATATAAGAAAATACTTATGGTATGAAATTTTCATTTGGTATCATATCCAGCCTTTGACTTTGACCTTTTCACTATTTTTAGCTCCACTGGCTGAAAGCCACTGGGGCTATTGTCATGGCGTTGTGTCTGTCATGCGTCCGTCCGTCTGTCCGTGCGTGTGTGCGTCCGGTCGTAAACCTTTTCTTTAAAAATCTTCTCCTCAGAAACTACTGGATGAATTTCAACCAAACTTCTCAGGAATAATCCTTAGGTGACCCTCTTTTAAAGTTGTTCAAGAAATTTTGATCCAATGAAAAACATGGATTTAATGGGCATGGCTAATTTCCAAATATGGTAAAAAGTGAGTTTTCTCAGATTCATATCAATGGATATCAATTAAATTTTACATGAATGATCCTTGGGTGACCCTTTATCAGTCTACCAAAAACTATTGTGATCGGATGAAAAATATGCATTTTATGGGCGGAGGTCATTTCTCTAAATGTTATAAAATGGAAACTTTGCTAATCATTTTCTCAGATTCCAATTGATGGATACCAATTAAATTTTACATGAATGATCCTTGGGTGACCCTTTATCAGTCTACCAAAAATTATTGTGATTGTATGAAAAAAAATATATTTTATGGGCGGAGGTCATTTCTCTATATGTTATTTAGTGGAAACTTTGAAAATCAATTTCTCAGAATGTAATGGATGGATATCAACCAAATTTCACTGGAATGATCCTTGGGTGACCCTTTATCAGTCTACCAAAAATATCTTAAAATATAGGCAAATCTTAGATTTGCTTTTTCAAGAATTTCAAGCCTGTGGAGCGACTCAGACCATTCATGGCTTTCTAGTCTTGGACCTCTTGGTCTTTAATGGCCCTATTTGATTTTGAGGATTGGATTTTTGACTCATTGGAGGTTACAGGGGGGCATGTTTTGGATTGGTCAATTCCTTCTTTGGAGGAAGAAGTAAAAGGTCACACCTGAGACAAGGATCAGTTAGTTACTGACAGAAGGAAACTGAAGTAATATCGATAGATTTTTCTCTCTAACACATCTTCGTGGAAATGATAGAAAAGAGAAAAAATCACTGAATGCATAAACCTCGTATTGGAAACGGAGTATAGTCAGTGTTTAGTGATTTTTCTCAGCGTGTATTAACTATTTATGCCGAATTAGGAGATTTGTAGCTATTTTTGTTCTATTGGTTTAGTCAGCTGTTGGTATTGAACTGTATTGGTAAATTATGTACATGAAGTCTGCAGTATGTCACTTACCGGTTTACGAGGAGATTGAGTACTTTAAGTACAGTGATTGTGTGACTTTGGCATTTAAATCGTGTGATTTGAGCAATTTATTTTTTTTATCAAGAGGGTCAGTAAAAAACTAGTGTAATTTGTAAGTGCCTAAATATCTATAGGCTTTTAAAATTATTGTTTTGTGTTGAACCATGTACATGAAAAAAGTGCAATATTTCACAGGTGATTGAAAGCTAAAAGTACTGTGCTTGTGGGAATTAAGAATTAAACTTGTGTGATTTTAGCATTAAGATATATCAATAATTGGTCACTATTCAATTGACATTACTAGGATTTTGTAATTCATATGCACATAATTGGGCGAGAACCTGAAAATATATAGGCATTAGGGAACACTTAAACAAACTAACGTCCAATCCTCTCCTATTGGCCAGAAACTGATGACAGAGCAAGGGGTCACAAAGGAGTACTTTTTGATTTCAACATTGCTGAATGGTCAATACATCATAACTACAGCTAGAAAAAGCTGTAGTTACGATCTTTTTATCATTCATCAATGATTTTTTTGACAGAGATTATTTTTGTATTACATACTTGAGTAATGTGCGAAATGATAGTTATGCCCTTGCTATTCCGCAATATAGCACAGGTCTATAATGAAATTGAGTGCTTCAAATTCACTGGGATTGTGTGATTTGAACATTCATTTCAGGTATTCATACGGTGTGATAGGGTTAAAATTTTCATACCTCAATGAATTCAAAAAAGATGTTTTCTTCATCTGATATGTATTTTTCTTTTCTCTTTGCAAGGTATCATGAAAAAAGAAATTATCTATGTGAAATGATGTTCCCCTAAAATTCTGAAAGAAAGAATAATCAAATTATAGCTTTTTGCAAACAACTGTTGTATTTTGCCAAACAGTTATGAATTAGTAAGGATTGTTAGGTAAAATCATATAAGTATAACAGGTTTACAATAAAAACTTTTAACTGCACATTTTCTTTAACTGTATTTAACATTGTTTTAGAGTGAACCGATGATATGATAGTTTGCCCTTAGGGATTAAATGATCAGTCAAACAATACATACAACTCTTAATCTTAAATGGTTTTTGTTTTACTATTTCAAAAGATTGGAAGTTGAATAGATTTATCTTTTGATAATTAAGGTACTGGTATCTCAGTAGGCTATAAGGAATAGGTATAGATTGAATAGATTTTTCATATTCATAATTAAGGTATCTCTGTAAGCAATAAGGAATGTCATGTGGTATCTGTGGCCAAGATTAGAGCATCAGCTTGAGATGGGCAGATTGATCAATTATAATCGATAATCAGTTGGTTTGGACTTCAAATTATGATAATCAACTAAGAAATTTCATAATCTATTAATCAGTTCCTAACATTTAGTGGTTGAAAAACTAATTGTAAGAGAAAAATTGTTAGAAAAAGAGAACTTGCTGGTTATAAAAAGTCTCTTCGTTTTCGAAAATCTTTTCTCAAGTACAAAGATGAATATCGAAAAAGTAAAATCCCTAGGATTTATTGAAAAGGTTTCAAACAAAAATATTGGACAATGAGATCACAGGTCAACCTGAAAGGGTTCATCAAAAAAAAAGAAAAAAAAAATAAAAAAAAAATAAGATACAGTGGTACATAAGATAGATATGCCTTAATTATCATAATATCCTAAGCTTTACAAAACATTGTCACAGGGAGCTTTTATTTAGTTCCTGTTTTCTGATTAAATGTATCTATTGAAATTGATATTTGTTAGGGACTTTTAATCATCTGAATAAGGTTTTCTTCATTAAAAGTGTGGAAGGAGCTAAATTTATGGACTAGCACTGATTATTAGAGCCAATATGGTATTGGTTATAAAGATGTTGATTTTATGGTCCCAATGGACACTTTTTATAAGAAAATTCATCAGTTGTAACAATATGGGAAATAAAGATACATTTTCTTTTGTATTTCATAAATATTATATCAGATATTTGCAGTATATAATTATGTAGGCAAAATTAGCTCAGCAGGTAGGGTTTTCACCTTGAAAGCAAGAGGTCCCAGGTTCGAGTCTTTGACTGGCTGCATGTTTGTATACCCGGATTAAATTTCTAATTTCTTCTTCTCTAAAAATTTAATTGAGCCTTTGAGTATTGATGATTCAGCGGGAAATAGTTGTAACTGCCTATAAACATATAGGCAGTTACAACTGTTTCATGCTTAGCCATTGATATACTTGAGGTTGTTTTCAAACGTCTGAAGAAGCTGGGTTTAAGTTAAAGAGTTGAAATATGTGTTCAGAGCCATGTTACACCTCAGAGAAATAATGCACATTCGACCAGTGCTCAAACCCAGAACCTCTTGCTTACAAGGCAAGTACTCTGCTAAGCTTACCAGGCTTCTTGAATTTTCTTAAAATTGGGAATGAGCTCAGCTAGCAAAATAAATACAAAGAAAATGATTAGAGGCAAATTGGTAGCCACAATTCTTCTAGAAACTTTTTAATGTTTCAAATATGAAAGCATATGTTTGTTTGAATAAAAAAGAAGAAAATTAAATGAATTAGTTGTCTGAAAGATGAAAATGTGGGATTTCTTTTTCTAGTTTCAATTTAACCCTTGTCTTGCTGAATCAAAGTCATGACAAAATTGCATTAAAATCAATTTGCGTAAAGCAATGTATGCACTTATTGTGAGTCAGTATTTACTTTTTTCTGGTTTAAAGATGAAAATCTGGTGGTATAGATTACAATCAGACTGCATATATGTGCAGTCTGATCTTTGTCTATACCTCTTGCTAAGACAGGAATAGTCCAAGTTCAGCATGACAAGGGTAAACAAGTTACAATAACCAATAAAATCTTATCCTTTTCTACTGTGCATGAAATATCTTTTCATAGTCATGCAGTGAAGATGATGGCCTGAATATGGTTAGACACCACTGTTAAAGATATCTGCTGAGGCTTAATTTGGATCTCATAAATAAGAGCCATGGACCCTGACAAGTGTTGCAGTGAATTGGTTTCTGTCATAGCAGTTGGTAGTACATCAGTATCTGAGACTCCCAATCTTCAATCATGGGGGGTCTGATGCCTGGCGGCTTTGCATCCTTTCCAAATTTGTCTCATACTTAATTTGTTAGGGTAGACATATTTAAACTATGTGAGATAGCAGCTAGAGTCTTGGAATGGATATTATGGAAATACTAGTGCGAAAAATACCAGGAATCCATTGTCAGGTGCTTAAACTGCCACACTACAACTGAAAATTTTTAAAAGTGGCGTTTAACCCCATTAAAACAAATATAAACAAACTGTTTATGGCTGAAGCCATTTCAGCAGACAAACTTTCTGCTTAAAAAATTTCTTATGTGTCAAAACTGAAGACAGCTAGTTGTGTTATGTTTGTAATTACCAGGTATCTGCAGCCGTCGTCATAGTGCAGTGGTAGCGCATCACATTATCATTCAAAAGGTTCCAGGTTTGATTCCTGAGGGCGGCACTCATCCTTTCCAACTACTTCCACCAATGGGCTAAATAGTAGACCTTTGTGGGATAGCAGCTGAATGCTTGGAAAGGCTGTAATGGTAGTTCTGGTGTGAGAAATACCACGAATCAGTTATTAGATGCCAGCCGCCGCTATATAACTGAAAGATTGTTGAAAGCCGTGTAAACCCCTTTCAAATAAACAAACTACATGCACCAGTTAATCTTAAAATCAGGGAAAAAAATCAATCGGTGCAATAAGGTAGAATGACCATTCAAAATAAAGCAAATATAACTGAAACTGAAAATATTTAGATCAACCTGTCCTTACAAAGTTAGGTTGATCTCTCATGAACTTAATCTATTACTAAAAGCTTAAAAGTAAAATTTAAACCCTTAAATCAGCTTAAAGATATTATATATAATAAGCTTATATTTTCTGGTTGGATAAAAACCTCATAACTACTACTTGAATGAGTTGAATAAATGAGGTTTTGGTCATCCATCATAATACTCAAATAGTTAGTTAGTATTAAATTCAACAAATCAGTAGGTCATATCAAATTCAAAGCAATGTAGACATTATTAACTTCATTTGGAACAGTCCTATCTGCCAATCTAATTAACAACCTCTGGTGAACATACATGTAGATGTACTCTTTTGAAATCACATTAAAACCTGGGGAAAACTCGGATATTGTCAGATAAATTGTAAAAGCCCTCGAAATTTTGAGTTTGAGTGAAAACATTCAAACTCGCCAATGCCTTTTGTTTAAGCAAAATTAATTTCATGGAAGCTTTGCTTCCTCATTTAGTCATTTAGCTGTTTTAAGAATCCTATTTAACAGCTAAAAAATCTATGGTTTATATTGGAAAATGATTTGTCTTCTTAAAGCTATGCATCTCAAAAAGGCACCTTCAATGGAAGCATTATTTTTTCTTACACTCTCTGGCTAACAAAATGCACCAATTAGTTACATACCCATCCGCCTTACATACATCTGATATGTTGCAGTTTACCGAAATGGCTAAGGGGATATTCCTAATGTATTATTTTATGTTTGAAAGCACTCAGATGAAAAAAAAGTCTTGTTGGTACTTAGTTGAAATAATGACTTTTACTAGCACTCTATTCTGAAGAAAAGTGCTTGCTTATAACCATTTCTGTCATAATTACACTTTTAAATGCTTTCCTAGAAAAAAAAATAGCAAACATAATTACATGTAATATAAAAAACATTTTTTTATTTTCACAGATGATTTATTTACAGTGAGAAAAACAGTTTTTAAGTTTTCATTTATTTGATATAGCCTGCAACATTTTTCAATTTTCATCATTCTGAAATTTTATTGTCTTTTGTAAATTGGCTTTTGAAGCAAAGCTCAATTTCTTTGCTGAGTTGTATTTTTGTTGATATTTATGACTGATTGAATATGCAAAATCAAGAATATTGGTCATTTTTGTATGCTAAAGAAATAAGGCATAAATCAACATTTGAGTGCTAGAAGGCTATAAGAACAGGCACTTAAGACTTTTTTTACTCAGGGACAGTGTGTCAGACCTGAAGTCACAAAAAATTACCAACATGATTTGTATATCTTTAAAATAGTCTTCATTGTTTAACTAATAGTTCAACCAGTGAATGTTCAAGGATTTTGGCTATTTGTTAAAGTCAGAATTGTGCTTTCAACAGTTATCTAGACCTTTTGTGTTTGATTAAATATGGTGACCATGACTGAAGTCAGGAGGCGAAAAGGTGGACGGTTTAAACAAAGTGCCTATCAAAGAAATGGAGTCACGAAAAATGGAAGCGGACATAAAGAGGGGATAACTGTGTTTGGAATGAGCATTCAACAGTTCTTACTGAACCTGTCTGGAATTCTTTTATGTTTATATATTGGATTGAAACATTCAACATACATGAAACAAATACACGAGAATCAAATGTTGTTCACACATATAAAGGTTTGTAAAGAAAAACAATTTGACAATTATTATCACTTTTTTTATGAAATTATAAGGCCCCTGACTATGAAAGTTTGAAGATTGAATTTTTAGCAAGGTTATTTTGAGGTTTTGCGAGTTGTTGTCTTGCAAAAACTTCCAGATTTTGTGATATCTCTCAGGTGTAAGCTATTCTCTTGAAACTGGCAATATTTGTTAACCATCAAAGGGGCAACAAATATTATTCAGGGGAGATAACTCTAAATGATTTTTTATGTAAATTATACCCCTTTTTATCCCCTGCCGCTTTCGGGGAGGGGATATAGTAATGGTCTCCGTCATTCTGGCATTCAGTCACTAAACTTGTCCACAGCATATCTACTAAAGTATAATAGCTATCAACTTGAAACTGTATTGGTGGATAGATCTCATGGAGGAGAAGTGCAGTGAAAAATGACTACAACTCTTGCTTGAATTATTATGGAGGTATTGCCAATTGTTATTTTTGATTCTTACATTTTGTCAAAAGCATATCTCCTAAAGTATAATAGCCATCAATGGGTGGATAGATCTCATGGAGGAGAAGTGCAGTGCACAAGAACTACAACTCTTGCTTTTATAAATTTTGAGTTATTGCCCTTTTGATACTTAGATTTTGACCAGAGCATATCTCCAAAAGTATGAAAGCTATCAACATGGAAATTTATGGGTGGATAGATCTTATAGAGGAGAACTGGTAGAGAGGCATAATATTGGAATTATTGCCCTTTGTTATTTTCGATACTCAGATTTGGTACGGAGCATATCTCGTAAAGTATAATAGCTGTCAACTTGAAACTCTTTGGGTGGATAGGTCTCATGGAGGAAAAGTTCAGTGCACAAGAAATACAACTCCTGCTTTCATAATTTTTCAGTTATTTCCCTTATTAATTTTTAATACTTAAATTTTGTCCGAAGCATGTCTCCAAAAGTAAGGAAAGCTGTCAACATGGAAATTTATGGGTGGATAGATCTCTTGGAGGAGAAGTGCAGTGCACATTTACTATAACTCTTGCTTGCATAATTTTCCAGTTTTTGCCCTTTGTTATTTTAAAGACTTAGATTTTGTAGGGGCATACCTCTGACAGTATAAAAGAATCCTTAATCGATTAGGCTTCAGTTTACTATCAAGCTTTCGCGGCGGGGGAAGGCCATGTCAGACATGGCTCTTGTTCACCTTTTTTTTAATCCATTTTCCAGAGATTTATCCTCAATCCGGGGTTTGACTCAAATCTTATTTTTTGACTTTTCTCCGTAAACGTTGATGGAGACTAGTTGAAAAAAAACATTCAAGTCAAACGTCAGATCAAGGGTACCAACTGATTTAACAGTCAAGTGTCAAAGGCACCAGTGAGTGGTGCTCTTGTATAGACTATGTTATGGACCACGAACAGGAAGTAAATTTCGATTGGACAGAATAGTTACAGGAGCCTTAATCTGAAATGATTCTAAGTGTTTTTGTTGAAGAAGTACTCCTGTGAGAGCTGTATAATTCAATATTGATTAAACACTGAAAGGAATAGGGCTCTCAAATGGCTTCTTAATTCTAATCATGCTCTTTGTAACAGTGAACTTTTTTGTCTGTGAGAATCACAATAAAGCTCTGTACAATCAGTTTTCAGGGTAGCAATCATCAAATTCATTGATAGATATCTTGGAAAACATACACACATATGTATACACACTTTAGAAAAAACACCCTCATAGCTCTGTTGATGTTTGGCATTTTGTTTTCCACCAATGGGTGGTTGAACTTATGGATAAAAGTAAACCTATATGGGATGTGCAGCTTGAGGCTCAGTCATGTAGCACAGGCGAGAAAAAGACAAATAGCTCATTTTAGGTGATCAAGCTGCAAAGATGTGACAGAAAATACATGTTAAAGAGCAAGGTTTAACTCCATACAAACAAGCAAATAGAATAAGAAAGTACAAAAATGAAGAAATGGTAGATTGAAAATGTTACCTATTTGCATGAACAGCTTGAATTTTCATATATAGTTAGGATATGTAATGGATCACCTTTATCAAATTCCTTTCAAGTATTTGATTTGTTGGGAGTTCAGATTATATATTGTCTTGTTGTCAGTCCAGAGTATTCTTTCTTTAGACAGGAGATATTGAGGGCTCAGTGTGTAATAGATGTAACTCCCCATATTTTTATAGGGAGTTACAACTGTTTCACACTTAGCCATAGATATAGACAAAGAATAACCTATAAATATGATATGCAGATATATCTTAGTCCAAATTACTAGTTTATAACTGAAAACCAAGGACTGATGACAAATGAAAACTTTTAAAAAGAATAATGACCCATTTCCATTCCAGTGCTATCAGTACTTTAATTTGTACCCATTTTTTTTGGCGGGAAAATCAGTATGACAAGTATTCTTACTTTCTGTAAATTTCAGGGGGCAATGAAGGTTCTGATGACCATTCAGTTGTCCTAGTATATTTGGTTAATTGTTGTAAAACTTGACTCATTAATGTTTCTTATTTGTTTTCAGGAAATTGAGAGGGAAATCTCATTCCGTACAGAATCTGGTCTCTATTATTCGTACTACAAACAAATGGTAAATGCTCCCTCTGTAACACAAGGTAGGTAACAATAGGAGAGTCAGAAAAAACTAATTTAGTACAGAATAGGGTCTTTATTATAAGTACTGTATTACATATGAATATTGAATTCTCATTCTTTCACACCCAGTTGGTAACACACTGTTAAAGAGAGATTAAAGTAGAATGTCATTCTCACAATCTTTGTGAGTACTAAACCTTAGATTCATCCCGCTTGATTCTGCAACTTGGTCATAAAGCATTACTCATGCCGAATGTGGGGAGCCAATGAAAGAACCAAAATCAAAAGCCGCTTCAAGAAATGGAACTCAGGACCTCCGGGTCAAGGAGCTGACGCTCTGCCTCTCAGTTTGACCTATATTCAATGTGCCCAGCATCGATAAGATAATATTGAAGTGAATATTGTTTTACTGGTGTCCATCTGTTCATCTTTCTGTCTGTCCATCACTATGTCTGTCTATTATGCCTGCAAATTTAACAACAAAACCCTTGTCATATCAAAATGTTTTTTTCACTTGATCATTTTTTATTGATACATATCTACAGATTTCAAGGTCATTGTCATCTGACAAGTTCAAGGTCCCCTGACAAGGTCAATGGTGCCTATAAAGGCAAAATTCTGGATATATATTAACCATTTTAAGTGCATATGTGTTTTATAAACACATTTCTTCTTTCTTTAAAAAAAAATGTGTAATTTTGACACTTACTCAAATGTTCTGCAGGCTTAAATAATTCATCAGGGTATGTTTTATATTGCAGGTTTATATGAGCTGACCCATGACAATCTGACTGAACATCCAAGCACCATCAATGTTCTGGAGAGAATGAATATCTACCAAGAGGTCATTCTAAGTATAATGTACAGGGTACTACCATTAAAGGTAAATTTTGATTGGTCAATGTCACTAGCATGTGGCATGACAGGGTCTTGAATGTCTCGCATCTATGAAATTAGAGTTTTATACATTTTTCTACTGCCCTGAATTCTGGATGACAAAAGAGTGCAAACTGTTTGCCAATTATACCCCGCTTTGCATGTGCACTTGCATGCAAAGCGGGGTATAATAAGCAAATTGTCCAGTTTTGTTATCCTGAATTCAGGGCAGGTGTTCATCTGTCCATATATCCCATGTTTCAGTTATAGGTTTTCAATTTGTCAATTTGTAATCAGTCTGTCTGTTTGCCTCTATCTCCAAAACATTCTTTAAAATGTTTTTAATCTTTATCAATTATCTGTCATATTTTACTTGTCCTAAAGTTTAGCTTCAATATTTATGAAACTATACACAAACATTTTGTTCTTTTTGAAGTTGAACTTGCCCACACAAAAAAAGAATAGAAAAAAAGAATTGAGAAAAAATGTTTTGAAAGAAAACAATATGTTTTTTTTACATTTTGATGCACACATTAATTAGGCTAGTTAATTTTTGATGTTTTTACCTCCTCACAGACTAGTGGCATTGAAAAATGTACTTGTCCGTAGATAGAAAAGCCAGTGTAAAACAAGTTGGGCATGCAAATTCCAAACCCCTGTGGGTATTTTCCTTAATATTTTATAAGGTATTAACCCTTTCCTGTTTACAAAATTTTGGACCTGTCAAAATTCAAAGGTTTTGCAGACGAAAATTTAAAGTGGATTTAATTTGAAAAATAACTATTCAGTTGGGTAGAAAATAGTGTGGAAAAAGAAGAAATTGCTTGTCAAAAGCAATTTCTTCTTTTTTCACAATGTTTTCTCAATCATATAATCACAGGCACGTAAAAAGCAGGGATTAAACAGGAAAGGGTTAAATCAAAAAGGCATATTATCATGGGACTATACTGGAAAGGCTAAGAATTAAGCAAAGTGTGAGCCCCACATTTGGATGTATTGTTCTCAAAAATGGGATAAATATATATACAGCAAGTCAATCTGTAGCCTTACAGCCTTTTCTTTTATGAAGAACATAACAATAGTACTCTCAACAGCAGCCGACATTTTCAGAAATCAATAAAGTCCAGCTGACGGCGGTCTCAAGATAGTCATTTGGGGATGATTTTATAATTTGCTGTTTTCTTAATTGCCATTCCTGTTATATACGTATGCAATATGATCAGTCTTCATATAAGATATCAATCAATTAGAGTGTTGAGAAAAAGTTGACGTTGGTCATTCTGGGTTGATTGCTTAGTTGTAGGGTACTTTTCAAGGATCAAACCACAAATTTGTTAGGTTTCTGCAGAAATTCAATGAACATTACTTCACATAATAAGTTTTAAGTTTAACACTTCCATGAATTTTGAAAATTTTCCCTTCATTTCTTATAATTTAATATCATCTAGTAAAAGAGTCAACACTTTGCAAGTTTAAAAGAGTTTTCACATGGAATTTAAATTGTGCCTATGAGTCAAAGAAATCTGTCTTCTTATAATAAATAGTTCATGGATGTATGTTTATTTTACTTTTTCTTTGAAAAACAACATTTGTTTGTTGATAAATCAAACTAAAAAAATTGTGTGTGCGTGTGAAATTTTCTTTTTATCATAATATTGTTGTCTAAGGAAAAAAACAATTATTTGTCTGAAAGAATTTTTTTTTTTCATAATTACAGTCAGCTGACATCGAAACACTCAATACACCCTGTCATCATACCAACGTTCTTGTTTGAACTTTACAAAAGTCCTGTTACCATAGAAACAGATTCTTATTTTGTAGATTGCAGACGACAAACAACTCCATAATTACTTCTGCTAAAAACTATAATTCTTTGAAATTAAGGATGACAGTAAAAGATTTGATGTTGTTAGTTGTTTAGGCTTTCCTGTCTTAATTAAGGATCTAAATTTACAAGAAAACTAAATGAGCCTGTGAGTGACATTTCGAACAATTTGACACGAGCAGTAAGTGCAAAACATTACGCTGCCTAGAAGACAAAATCATGTAATTAAAGCATTGTCTCAATGTCTAAAGATATGCTGAGGCCTTATTTATCTGCAAAACAATAAGTGAAGACCCTGGACAGGCTGTGTAGATGCACAGGCTGGCCAGAGTCTTTGACTGGCCTACATTTGAAAATGTTTTAAATGAAACGCACAGGCTCAAATATACGAGTTATCAAAATTAAAGGAGTCTGCATGTGACATATGAAGCCTGGTGTAAAGCAAAGGGTCGGGGCAAAACTATTTTAAGTGCCTATAAATTTATTAGGGATAAGGAAAGTTTATCCTCATTTACTCTGTTTTCTATCAATGGCTGATCAAGGGGGAATTCATAGAATCAGCTTTTGGAGCCTGTTTATTTCTTTTTTATTGGGAAATTAAATCACAATTTTATCAAAGTAGAAAATTGAACCCAAATTGTAGCGTTTAAACACCTAGAGCTTTGGAAAAAATCCTGGGCCAACCACAGTCAATGGTGTTGAAATCTGTTCCAAACAAATTGCCATTTTGCGTGTGCGAGTGTCATTTCAAAAAGACTGACTGAATGATTAAGAAGAAAGCAGGTCAATGGCTCAGCATGAAACGGTTTTAACTCCCTATCAACATATAGGGAGTTACAACTGTTTCGCGCTGAGCGATTGAGGCGGTATAGAGACTGATCTTAGTCTATTCTGCTTGTGGAAGCTTTGTGTAAGTAGGAATATTCTAAGAACAGTATGTGAATGTCAAAATAACAATTCAACAGTGTAATTATTAACAAAACGTCTTTATTTCAATTTCAGAGTTTGATGGAGCCTGTATTTTTCTACATCAATTCAGTATTTGCTCTACATGGCATGTTGGTGTGTTCACTGTTTGTTACTACCTGGTTGCTGAGTGGGTCCTGGTTGGCTGGGGCCCTCACCGGTTGTTTCTATATATTTAACAAGTGAGTATTTAAGGTAACGGACCCGTAATAATTCCGCAATATTTCGGACTAGATAATCTTTCACAATGTTGACCGAGGTTTCCTAATGAAAATCATTAGGAAACCTCACTTTACACTGTTTAAGTGTATCAATGCCGAGAGGTTGTGGATCTATTACGGGTCCACTACCTTAATGGGTCAGTGCAAAGCTATTGTAAGTGCCTATGAATTCATAGCCACTTACAACAGTTTTCCTCTGATCCTTCAGTTTGATTTAAGAGGGGTAATAATAGTAAGTTTTGAAATGTCAATCATATTTTTCTAGCGTTATTGCCAAATTCATTTTGCAGCAAACAAGGACAAATCAATATCACACATTTCCTTCACTACTGTGAGGGATGGTTTTCCAAATAATTAAAAACAATGTTTTTAACCTTCAAATTACATAAAGGATTTCATAATAATAAAAGGCTTGCTTTCTTTTCAATTGTATAATTATATTGATCTTTAAAACTAAGTCATATTGGAATTGATATTTTTAAAAAACTAAGTCACATTAGGCTTGTATTGATATTTAAAAACTAAGTTATATTAGAATTATATTGATCTTTTAAACTAAGTTATTAGCTCCACTGGCTGAAAGCCACTGGGGCTATTGTCATACTGTTGTATCCGCCGTGCGTCCATGCGTCCAGTTGTAAACTTTTTCTTAAAAAATCTTCTCCTCAGAAACTACTGGATGAATTTCAACCAAACTTCATAGGAATGATCCTTGGGTGATCCTCTTTCAAAGTTGTTCAAGAAATTTTGATCCAATTAAAAACATGGATTTAAAGGGCGTGGTTAATTTCCAAATATGGTGAAAAGTGAGTTTTCTCAGATTCTAATTGATGTATACCAATAAAATTTTGCATAAATGATCATTGAGTGACCTTTTATCAGACTACAAAAAATAACCGTGATCGGATGGAAAATATGTTTTTTATGGGCAGAGGTCATTTCTCTATATGTTATTTAGTGGAAACTTTGAAAATCATTTTCAACATCAGTTGAACCAAAAATATCTAAAAATCTAGTCAAAACTTTGATTTGCTTTTACATGAATTTCAAGCCTGTGGAGCGACTCAAGCCATTCATGGCTTTCTAGTGTAAGAATTGTATTGATATTAAAAACTAAGTTATATTAGAAATGTATTTGTCTTTGAAACTAAGTTATATTAGGTTTATATATTGATCTTTAAAACTGAGTTATATTAAAATTATTTAGATCTTTAAAACTAAGTTATATTAGAAATGTATTGATGATTAAAAATAATTCATATTAGAATTTCAGTCAAATCTGTCTAAAGCACACACCTAAGGGACATTAAGATAGTGCTTGCTTAAGACAGGTGCTTGTTTGATACAGGTCGATTTTATAAAAAAATACCATTTTTAAACTTTTCTGGTTTAAAAATGAAAGGTAAAGGCCGCTTATTTGTGCGGACTGATCTTCCAAAGTAGGAATAAATTTGAGTTCAGCTTGACAAGGCTTTAAAAACCAAATTATCATCATTAGGGCTGGTGAATGGATACAGCTTTAAAGCACATCCTTTCAAGCTTATTGCTAGTACAAGGAAGGATTAGAGGTCATTGTCTTCTTACATCCATTATGTATTTCTATTACAGATTAGATACAACTAGAGTAGAATATGTGATTCCATTACGAGAAAGTTTCTCCTTACCATTTCTATGGTTACAGATAGCGGCAATTTCTCTCTACTTTAAACCAAATTTATCCAAATCTAAGGAGGTGAGTCCTTGATTTGATTTTAAATTCCAGTCCACTTGCATTGCCACAATTCAATTTAAAAATATCACTCCCATTTTACTAGCTCCATTGGTCGAAAGGCCAGCGGGCTATTGTCATGGCAGGGTGTCCGTCGTCCGTGCGTGCGTCCGTCTGTAAACTTTTACTTTAAAAATCTTCTCCTCATAAAGTACTGGATGGATTCCAATCAAATTTCACAGGAATGTTCCTTGGGTGACCCTCTATCAGATTCCTTCAAAGATTTTCAATCGGTTGAAAATCATGGCTGTAGTGGGCGTGGCTAATTTCCATATATGGTAATAGGTGGCTTTTCTCAGAAACTAATTGATGGATATCAACCAAACTTCACATGAATTATCCTTGTGATCAGATGAAAAATATGTATTTTATGGGCGGAGGTCATTTCTATATATGTTATATAGTGAAAACTTTAAAAGTCATTTTCTCAGATTCTAACCAATGGATATCAACCCAATTTTCCTGGAATGATTCTTGAGTGACCATCAACATGTCTATAAAAAAATATTGTGATCAGATGGAAAATGTGTATTTTATGGGCGGAGGTCATTTCTCTATATGTTAAATAGTGAAAACTTTGAAAATCATTTTTCTGAGAATCTGATTGATAGATATCAATCAAATTTTACATTTATGATACTTGAGTTACCCTTTATGAGTCTAGCAAAAATTATTGTGATCGGATGAAAAATATATTTTTTATGGGTGGAGGTCATTTCCCTATATGTTATATAGTGTAAACTTTGAAAATCATTTTCTCAGAATCTAATCAATGGATTTCAAACAAATTTTACTAGAATGATTCTTTAGTGATACTTAATCAGTCTATGAAAATATATTGTGACCAGATCAAAACTATGTCTTTTATGGGCAGAGGTCATTTCTTCAGATAGGTTATATGGTGGAATATCCAATAAAGGGTAAAACAAACTATCCTGAAAGGTTAAATAGATGGATTAGATATCATGGAAATTTTATTTCTGTGAAGTTGTATCAGTCTGCAAAAAAATATTTTGATTAGATGGACAGCAATTTTTTTTTATTGGTAGAGGGTATTATAACATATAAAGTGAATATTTGATCACCCTTTTGGTATCTTCTCAATGATGAATTTTTCTAGACTTCTTAAATTTAATAGGTGTAATGATTATAGATTAGAAGGAACAAAACCTTCGTTGGAATTCAAATGTATAGAAACATTAGTTGAAATAAGTTGCCTGACAATACCCGCTCAGAGTGAGTTTAGTTGAACTAAGGGTGAATCTGCACATAGTGTAAAATGATGTTCTGACCTCCTCACATTATGAGTGGGGTAGAAAGAGTTGAGTTAACTGCACTCTAAGGCATTGGGCAGATTAAAATAAATATATTGGATTGAATGTTTTACTTCGTACTATCATTAGTTAGAATTTTGTTTTGATGACAAACAATTGTTGTGAAGTAACATCTTTTAGTAGTGTTTAACTAAAAGTGGAAAGATCTACAATCAAAATTTTGCATTCAAAGTACCAGTATATCGTGCAGTAACATTCTGTTAGTGTTGAAATTCTTATATTTGGATTTTAACAAAATTTCACTAGAATGATTCTTGGGTGACCCATTATCAGACTGCACAAAATTATTGTGATTAAATGAAAAATATTTGTGTAACAGGTAGAGGTCAATTTATTCACTGATCATGAGTTTTTTATGCAGAAATATTTCAGCATATGACCCTTATTTACTTGAAATAAACATTCACTCATTCATTCACTTCAATTCTCATTTAAACAGCTTTATCATCCTCTGATATTCATTATCAGGATATTCAGGCCTGTGGAGCGAATCGGGCACTCAAGCGCCTCTAGTTAAACTTGTCTAGGCTTTTGTGAATCATTATAAATATAATATGTCTGGAAAATTATGTTTTGAAAAGTTGAATTACTGTTAAGGTAGGAAAGAAATAACCATATTTTTATTCTAACAAATAGCCCAGGCCATTATCAGAATAAATGTCTTTGATGAAGTTAAGAATGGGCCAGGATGGGGCATTAATAGAAGCATTTGGAAGTTTATATTAGAATTTTGCCTGAAATAGATAAGGCTCTCTTCTATTGGCATGCAAATTTATCTACAAAAGGACCAGGCTTAAAAGTTACAAAACAAAAAAATTCTTAAAATTTTTGTATATTCTTTGCAAAATTTTGCATATGTTTATAGCTGGTTTGGAATAAGACAATCAAGGCTGTTATGAATCTTTTTAACAGTAATGAGAAATATGTAACCAGTTATAGCTTGTTTCAAATAGAAAGAGGTTCCAGGGCAGGATTTAAAATTTCTTATGCTTTCTAGGCTTAAAACGTTTTTTTGAAAATAAAATAAAAAGATTGTAAGAAGGATTTTCTTCCAAAACTGTCTTTCCAGACAATTGTTTTTGACATATTAAATGTAATTGTATGGGAATCAGTTAAATTGGTATTAACCAATACTCTCCTCTATGTAAGCTGTCAAGGTGTTGTTGGAAGCGCATCTCTCTCTAAAACATGGGGACACAGGTTTAAACTCCAATGGTGGCAACGGTCTCTTCTGACAATTGTCTCCCACCAATTTTTCTATATTTGTTAACTTTTAACTGCATTAACTGCAACTGGAGGCTCTGAAAGGATGTTGTGGTATTACTTGCCAAAGAAATTCCAGGAATCCATTATTAGATACTCCAGTTTCTGAAAAATAACAGTTAAAAGCTGTGTTATATAGCTTTTGAACAAACAAACAAATCCCCTCTAAGCATATCCCAATCTATGTTTCAGAAGTTGAGTATGATAATCCTGGTAGCCAGTACATTCCTGTTTAGTCTGTTTTGGCAGTTCAATCAGTTTATACTCCTGCTACAAGCTTTTGCTTTATTTGGTGTGTGGATACTGGACATGGTCCCAGCTCATAAAGTAAGTAATAAATGTGACTGGTAGGTGTGTGGAATTTTTATGCCTGACTTGTCTGACATGGGATTTTCTACCTGTGGACAAGTCCATTTTTCAAGGTTGCTTGTCCATTGACAAGTTAATACCAGGACACACCTTAGAATTCTACTAAATTGAGCAAAGAGGTTAATTGGCCTAATATTTGTATCAAAGGTTAGAAAACACTGTTTTTAATGAAGAAAATGCTGCAACACAGCATTTTCTGCTTTAAACACAATGATTCCTGGAAATGTATCCATGACAAGTTCATTTTGATCCTGGACAAGTAGAAGATCATCTTTTACTTGTCCAGGAAAATGTTCAGGAAAATGGATGTTTCCACATCCCTGTGACTGGTCAGGCAAAATGGGACCATCGGGGTAGTGCAAAAAGTGTCGACCCTAGTCAGACTGCACTGACTGCACAGGCTGACAAGTGTCCAAACTTAAAGTGCTTGATTGATTTTCTGAATCTAGATTGATCATTCCACCTTCCTGTATAAAGACTTGAAATCAAAACTTCAGTTGACCTCAACTGGAACCAGTCTCTTTTCAAATATTTAAAAATTTACAGTTCCCAGATGGTCCTCTTGTTTGTGTGAGTGGTCATATATTTCATTCCGCAACAAAAGTAAGAAGAGTTTTCATCTTTTTTGGATGACAAGTTTGATAGATTTATTGTTTTGCTAGCATAAATATGATATACTATTTATGATATGGCCAAACCTTTTGCAATATAAATGGACAAAATTGTTGAAATTTGCAATAAGATTTTTTCAATTTTAGGGGAAACATTCCCAGGGGAATAAGGGCCAATGTAAGGGCCCAACTTTCTTTAAGTTAAAACCAGCTTGCATTCATCAGAGCATGGCAAGAGGTCTTGTTTTATAACTTCCTTTAAAATTGGTGATCATTATAAAAAGATAAAAAAAAATATACAGAGTTACAGAGTCATTTCCATTTCATTTTTTTTAGGTGAGAGTTATCTTCATTTCCCAGGCTGTTTCCCTGCTTGCAGTTTGTTTTCTACAGTTTTTCAACAAGATGATTCTTGGTTCCCTGGTGTCAAGTTTTATTCCAGCAACATTCATTCTCATGTATTTTAGGGTAGGTAAATGATAACATAATTAGAGCATTAAGTGCTAAACTATTGTAAGTGCCTATAATAGTTTTTGGATTCCAAGGCTGGCATGCTAACAAACTAATTTTCTTTTTGATGTGATGTTAAATTTAGGTCACCTGTGATGGATTTATTCATCAAGCACGTTTAAGAACCATGGCAAATCTCAGTAGTAGTTGTGTCATGTATCTTTGCACTATCTCCCATAACAACTAACCGTCTTCTGGGGGTGTCACTCATATTGGAATACGCGACAGCAGGGAAGTTGAATAAACGGAAAAATACACACTTAAACATGATTGTGTCAACCATAGAATATATTTATAGGCATTTAAAATAGTTTTGAGCTGACACGTTGATACTATGAGCTTCTGTGAGATATTTCCAACAATTTGCGTGTAAAATGTAGAAATTTTAAGTCAGGACAGCCTCAAAGTATAATTTTAGGGTTAATTGCAAAACTAGTGTATGTGCCAATATATTAAAAGGCATGTGCAATAGTTTTGCTTTGACTCCTGTAGTTATTAAAATATTCACTGACTGGCAGAGGAAATTGACATGTTCCACAAGGTAAAGACCCTGTCAGGCTGGGCAGATGCACAGGTCTTTTATTTGTGCTTATGATACATTTTTTGAAGTATCAGAGAAATGCCTTTTAACTAAGAAAACATTGTAACACAAGTATATATTAAATAGGTTGCTGTACAATAGTGTACTTTGGAGAAAGCTTTGAAAAAGAATAAGTTCAGTTTATAGTTCATTGTGAAACTCCAGTTTGCACTGCAACTTTTCACATTTAACCTACAATTAGCAAGTCACAAGGCAGCTATTCATTCAGAAGACGCACCGTTTTCATTAAGTCTTGGGTTATTGATTGAATAGATGAACAAGTAAAAATTGTAGAATTATTTCCTATTACAGGGAGATGTATTGACCCCATGCAGCATTCCTAGTCGTATATTTAAAGTCACATTTTACAGTGTATCTGTCCTGGTACTCATGATTGTCATTAATATTGCTGCCAAGGTTAGTTCATCAATGACATAATTTAGATTCTCATCAGATACAGTAACAATTTCAAGGGCCCAGTTCAAAATTATTGTAAGTGCATATGAATGCAAAGGCATTTACAATAGTTTATGGCTTAGTCTTTGATTATCTTTCTCAATCAGAAGTCATAATTTGTTTGAAAAGTAACTTTTAGCTCAGTGGTCAAAAGGTTGTTGGGTCATTGTCATGGTAATGTATGTAACCTGTGTTTGAGCCTTCTGGATCCAAAGATATGTGAAGCAATAAAGGTGGGTAAACGCCTCCAGATTTGGTTGGCTAGATAAATGTTGAGAACCGAGTGTAGTGATTGGGCAATTGAATTTTAGAAGATACCTTCTGTCATCCTTCAATGTTCTTGCTGTTGAAAATACATGTATTTAGTGATCTTAACCATTTTGGAATACCTGTATGAGGTCTTACTAAAAACATTTTTTGACCCAATGACCATTGAAATAGTAAGTTTGTCCAATGACATGTTCCTGTCTTTGCCCATTATCTGCCTCCCTCACAAATTTAACTCTCATCCACACCATCCTCCTTTTTATGCCCCTGGAATAGGAAGCTTTCGAAAACATTGTGGAAAATGAAGAAATTGCTTTTTACAAGGAATTTCTTCATTGTCTGCTAGTGATGGGCAGATTAATCTATTATAATCAATAATCAGTTCATTAAGGCTTCCGATTGTAATAATGGACTAAGAAATTTCATTACTGTTCCCAACACAGGAATGAATCTATAACATATTATTTTCAACCTGACCTCAGTTTGATGGCTCAGCATGAAACAGTTGTAACTGCCTATTATGTTTATAGGCAGTTACAATTGTTTCATGCTGAGCTGTGAAGTTTGTTGAAAAATCTACAATGGCATAAGCTCAAACTAAGCTTTTATGTGTCATTCGTTCAAGAATGAATGTATTAATTTCTAAGAAAACGATTATACAAAATTTTCATCCGACTAAAAACAGATTATCTATTTTGATTTGAAACTGATTTCCCAACACTGCAATGTTTTCTTCCTCAAAGAACAAAGGTATTCAAAATGCCATTGTCCTAAAGTCATCTGTACTTTCTTTGAAATTAGACCAATCTTGATTTTTTTTCTCTGTTAATGGGTTAAAACTTCATAAAGGTCTTAACAATTTGTAAAAGTGAAAATAGCTTATTCTCTCCCTTTTTCAGGCTGTTCTGAACCTGGAAGCAGATGAACACATTTTCAAGTTTTTGATGAATAAATTTGGTGTTGGTAATCCACCGTAAGTTGATTATGGTCCCTGATTTTTTTAATTCCCCATTCTTCTCCAAGAGTTCACCACGAATTAGTTCACAGTTAAAAAGAGAAAGACTGTGTGTTCATTATGAGCTTTACAGTTGATAAGGTGGCATATAGATCACATCTTTGAAATGTTCAATTATTTAACCCATTCCCACATGATTCCAACATTTTGGACGTTATAAGATGGTACAAAAACATTGTTAGGAAGAGAACAAAGAATGTTCTAGCATTTCTTTCTATCATTATTGGTAGACACATATAATTCACCCCAAGTTTAGATTTGATGTTTGAGAAGGTAGTGAGCATGGTCACCTGGAATTGTTTGGCAGGCAGGTTAAAAGTGGAAAATAATTTGCCACACTGTAACTTATGTTTCTTTTCACCACTTGCAAAAATATAGCTTTGTTTCAATTGTTGTTCGTTCAAGGAAAGGTTTATCAATTTTATACTGAAACCAGCAATTATCTTCAATGTAATTGACGGTGCTTGATACATGTAATTGGAGAAATAATGAAGTTGGTAATATGCGACTCAAATACTTATCTTTTATTTCAGGGATTTTGATTCACGGTTGTACTTGTGTATTGAAGCATTTGGATTTTTACCATTGGACACGTATGAGAGAATGTCAAAGTTACTTGTATTTCCACTATATGCTGTTACTCATATTATACTGTTGGCTGTTCTATTTATTGCTGTCATGCAGAATTGGAGGTAATTTGATCCATTTTATTAATAATTTAAAAGAGGCAAAGATTGTCAAAATTACTTGTATTTCCTCTATATGCTGTCACACATGTTACACTATTGGCTGTTCTGTTTATTGCCATCATACAGAATTTGAGGTAAATTTGAGGGCCAATTGAAAAACTATTATGAGTGCCTATAAATTTATAGGCACTTTTAAAAGCTTTGTACTGTGCCTTAAGGTAGCAAAGGACACATGCGTCTTTTTTTCCGGCCCAATGATTTTTTTCCTGTTCACATATGTTGCAGATTAACATTATATAGTCATTAATCATAATTTGAAGGTACCTTTCCTTGCTGGTTTTCATGCTAGAGTTAGCTGCCCATGGATGGTACTGGTCATTTTTCAGTAAATTGTTAATATTTGTTTTAAGGTCTAGTATGAATTCAGTACCAGCTGATAGGTATAAAACACATACATGTTGATAGACCTTATACATGTACACAATCGATGCTGCCAAGGAAATTTCTCTTTGATCAATTGCATTTGCATAATATGCCTTCAAAAGTTAAAATGCACTGATTTTTTTTTTAATTTAAGGGGGAAAATGCCACAAAAACCTATTGTTTTTTAAGAAATTACCCAATGAATATTTCCTATTTTCCGATATGTTTAAAAACTGTATTTTTCCTTTATTTGATAAAAAATTCAGCATACTTTTCCATGCAAAATAAGAAAGTTTTTTGTCATGTTTTAGTGGCTCCCCATAATTGAATGACACGTTTAACATATTTCTATTGTAAAATTTAATGATCCTGTCATTCAATTGATATCAAATGTTGAAAAGAAACTGAATTATGAAATTCTATCATCATTATTCTATGTAATTTCTATCAGCAGAATCTTATGAAAACCGGTCTTTTAAGAACAACGTGCTAAAACATTCAAATTAAACGAAAAACTTCTTCTGGTTTATAGTACGGAGCCGGCTGTCCATTGCCACCTTAAGGATTTTCATGTATGATCAATAATCAAATTGTAACAAAGATTGTCAAAACTACTCATATTTACACTATTGGCTATTCTATTCATTGCTTTCATACAGAACTGGAGGTAGAATATTATGCAGTTTATGCCAAACATAAATAGATAAGTACTTGAGAATGTCAATACTGGTGTTTATACCAATATAACAATATTGTAGAGACAGATGAGAAATTCTTAAGTATTATAAGACATATTTCTTGCGAGACTACTTTGTGCGCAAGCTTAAAAATTCATGGAGGAATAAAACCAATTTTTCAGCCGATAAGGATGTATGAAAATAGTTGAAAACAAACAATATTAATTATTTTATCATATTAAGTGATACATGTGTTGATATAAGGGGAATTGACTGTACCTATATTGCAGCTGTATGCTGTAAGCCATGTTACAATCTTAGCTTATCTGTTGGAATCCTCACACAGAACTATAAAAGCCAAGGCTACTGCAAAGGGTAACTAGGATTATTAGATTTATATGCGCTCAGAGGCAGTACATCGGCCTCCCAATCATGGGTCAAAGGTTAGATCTAAGGAGTCTGAGTGAATTTTTACTAGGATATCAATTTTAGTTACAGCATCATTTGTATTTCAGTAACCATAGTTATGAGGTGGGACTTAAAGATCACCCAACAACAAGAAACACCCATCTTTTATGCAGCAGACCAGACCTTGCCTTTCATATAGGTTGGTAGATTTTTTTCCATTCATGTCTCTTTGTAAGTGTACTTGTTGCTATTTAACAAATGGTTGACTGCCTTGGTGGCTTAGTGGTATAGGCTAATGTCCCGTTTAGGTCTGTTGTTCAAGCCTCCCTGTCAACAGGGTATATGGACTGATGAATAGGGCAGCAGGGGATTTAAATCACTGCCTCTCTCTGAGGGATGTGAACACATCTTGAATGAGTGTTGGAGAGTAACTCTGTAAGCTGAAGCTTGCGTTGCAATTGAAATAAAATAAATAAGTATAAATGAACGGTTGCAGTTTCAAGCCCAACTTTCTAGTCAGTTTTGAAATTTGGAAGCAGTAGTATCAATCAGTGGCTCACATTATCAATCAGAATTCTGGTTGAACAAGGATGATGATATAATAAAATATGCCCAAATAGAAAATTTTAAAAGGAAATCAAACTTGCAAGCAATTTGTTTTAACAGAGGCATTGATTTCATAAACACATTTTGTTATGATTTGTGGATAAGAAAGACCATCTTTAAGAAGAGATAAATCTATTAATTTTTATGTGCTCATGTAACAGTAGATCGCAGTTTCTTTTATTTCAACTTGAAACTGATTTCTTTGTTTTCATCTAGTCCAAGCTGTGTTTTTTGGAGCACTTGCCATGTCAACTTTACGAATGAAATATCTCTGGACTCCATATATGTGTATACTTGGTGGATTTGGTGTGGCAGATTATAAAGCATGGAAAAATGTTTTAGCTATGTTTAGAGCCAATCAAGACATCATTGTAAGTACACATTGATATTTTTATGGCCTTGTATCAAAAGATCAGGGTCATATTGCTTTACTGTTGTCTGTCTGTCGGTCTGTCTGTCTGCAAAACTTAACCAAAGAAACTAAACTTTGCCAATATTTCAAAGCTATTCAAGATAAAGCCTCACATTTGGTATGATAATAGATCTCAATGATAAACATCTGCAGATACCAAAGTCAAGGTCATCTGTCAAGGTCAAATTACTCGAAAAACTTAACAAAAAACTTAACATTGCCAATATTTTCAAGGCTATCAGCTGATACCAAAGTCAAGGTCATGTGACAAAGTCAAGGTCATCTGTCACAGTCAAATCACTCGAAAACTTAACCAAAAAACTCAACATTGCCAATATTTCCAAGGCTTTTCAAGATAGAAGCTTCATGTTTGGCATGATAATAGATCTCATTGATGTGAATCTGCCGATACCAAAGTCAATGTCATGTGACAAGATCATGGTTATCTATCAAGGTCAAACTTTTGTAAAAAACCTTTTATTGAAACCTAACATTGCCAATTATTTCAAGGCTGTTCAAGATAGAAGCTTCATATTAGGCTTGATGATAGATATCACTTATGTGAATCTGTAGATATCAAGGTCAAGGTCATGTAACAAGATTAAGGTCATCTATCAAGGTCAAACTTCTTAAAAACTTTACATTTAAACTTTACATGTTCAGTTCATTCAAACCTATTTTAGATACCTTTCTCATAATTTGCAAGATGAAAGGTCTCTGTGATGTGCATATGGTATCAAGGTCAAGGTCATATTACAAGTTTGTCTACATAAAATCTCAATCAAGTTCGGAATTGGGTCATGTGGGGTCAAAAATGGGGTCAAGGGGTCAAATCTTATAAAAACCATGTGTGCACTCTAGAAACCACATTTTTGGTTCAATTGTCTTGAAACTTTGTCAAAATGTTTGTCTCCATCAAATCTCGATCAAGTTAGAAATTGGGTCAAGTGGGGTCAAAATTGGGTTCAAGGGGTCAAATCTTAGAAAAACCTTGTGTGCACTCTAGAAGCCACATTTTTGGCCCAAATGTCTTGAAACTTGGTCACAATGTTTGTCTCCATCAAATCTCGATCAAGTTAGAAATTGGGTCAAGTGGGGTCAAAAATGGGGTCAAGGGGTCAATTCTTAGAAAAACCTTGTGTGCACTTTAGAGGCCACATTTTTGGTCCAAATGTCTAAAAACTTGGTCAGAATGTTTGTCTTCATAAATTCTCGATCAAGTTCGGAATTGGATCAAGTGGGGTCAAAAATGGGGTCAAATCTAAGAAAAACCTTGTGTGCACTCTAGAAACCACATTTTTGGTCCAATTGTCTTGAAACTTTGTCAGAATGTTTGTCTCCATCAAATCTCGATCAAGTTCAAAAATGGGTCAAGTGGGGTCAAAATTGGGGTCCAGGGGTCAAATCCTAGAAAAACCTGTGTGCACTCTAGAAACCACATTTTTGGCCCAAATGTCTTGAAACTTGGTCACAATGTTTGTCTCCATCAAATCTCAGTCAAGTTCGAAATAAGGTCATGTAGGGTCAAAAATGGGGTCAAGGGTTCAAATCTTAGAAAAACCTTGTGTGCACTCTAGAGGCCATATTTTTGGCCCAAATGTCTTAAAACTTGGTCAGAATGTTTGTCAACATCAAATCTTTGTTAAGTATGAAATTGGGTCAAGTGGGGTCATAAATGGGGTCAAGGGGTCAAATCTTAGAAAAACCTTTTGTGCACTCTAGATGCCACATTTTTTGCTCAAATGTCTTGAAACTTGGTCAGAATGTTTGTCTCCATTGAATCTCAGTCAAGTTTGAAATTGGGTCAAGTGGGGTCAAAAATGGGGTCAAGGGGTCAAAAACCCTGTTTACTCAAATATCTTGAAACTTGGTCAGAATGTTTGAATGAAACCTTGGTTTAGTTTGAAATTGGGTCAAGTTGGGTCCAAAATGAGGTCAAGGGGTCAAATTTACTAAAATCCTTGTGTGCACTCTTTGATTGAAAATTATGTATTTTGGTCAGAATGTTTGTCTTGAAATCTTACACGAGTTTGATAGAGGGTCAAACACTTTTTTTAGTACTTAAGAGGCAACATATTTTTCTGAAATGTTAACTTCTTGATATCTGACTTTTGCTCATCAGGTGAGCGTTTAAGGGCCAATGGCCCTCTTGTTTAATAATTGTCTGTTAAGTATCTGTTGATTTCTTTGAGGTATGAATTTAAAAGCCTGATCACACTGTATTAAAACACAAAGAGGATTTATACATAAACGTGATTAGGTTTTCAGTTTCATACCTTCATGAAATCAATAAATACCATATTCATATCTTATTATTTAATATAACGAAGCATAAAATGTAAAGATTTGTTGCCTTCTTATGAGCTGCCTACTCAAAATTGTTTTCATTGAAGAATGAAATTGATATTTTGCATCAAAATGCACACATGGCAATTGACACAGCAAATATTTAGTTATTATTACATGACTAGTCATATTCAACTTTTACAAATTATTTTCAATCAGATAAATATGAGATTTAACAAAGTTTAGTCTAGTTATCAAAGAGTTGTAATAAAAAAAAACATCCAAAAGAAATATCAATCTTATTTTGTCAAATTATAGTATTGCTTTTATTTCTATGTAGCAATTTAAAATAAATACACATAGCAAGATCTACATGAGATAAATAAGAAGTATGACTGAAAAGTGTGTTGTAATGACGTCTTGAGGGTAAAACAATGTTACAAAATGTTAGGTATTAGTGTGCACTAAGTCACTACTGTTGACAAGATGTAATTATGTGTACATGTGTTAAATGCATCATTTTAACAAGAACAGTTTGAAATTTCAATATGTTGAAATTGATTTGCATAGTTACATTTTAACATATTTTCCCATGTAATACCAAATAAAATGTGATATTAAATTGGGTTGATGTTTTCCGTGTTTTATTTCAGATACAGATTTCTCGTCATCTTGCCACAGCTTCCATCTTGGCTATTCTTGTAGCTATTGTAAGTATAGCAATCCCAACTCAAGGGGATGTTATGCCTAGCTGCATATGCCTAGTAGTGAAAACGATTTTCAAGTTCTTTTAGGAAGTTCAAAATTCTGCAAAAGTTAACCCAAAGAAGAAAATGAATAAACATGTTCATCAATTTCAAACTTATTTGAGATGAAGTGCTCATAATTTTCATTACTCATTGCTAGGTATTTATTCATATCAAGCAGGATATAATTGGCAAAGTGTTTGCACCGTTTGGTCATTCTGAACACAGGGCTGGTAAATGTACTTCCCAAGCACACCTTTTTTTCACAAACTGAATAAATTACATTAGTATACATAAAGGAAAATATTTTTTTGAGGGAGGAGGGATTTGTATTGCAAGTGCTTGCAATAATTTTGCATTTACCCATAGATACTGTGATAGCTACCAGCATAGCACATCATACCTCCATTCATTGAGTTCCTAAATGAATGCCCAGCAAATGCACACATCTTTCCTTACATTTATCTCCCATTAATAGGGTTATTATTGTAAACCCATGTGAGATAAGCATCTGAAGGCTCAAAAAGGATGTCATTGTAAGAGAAATGAGCCTGTGCATGACATTTCCAACAATTTCATGTGTGCATGATCAAAAGACGTTGAGTAGCCTGGACACTCACAAAGTGCATTAAAATTAATTTTTGGATGTGAATAGCAAATTTAGGTCTGTAGCCATCTATTAAACACATAGTTAAAACTCTGATCAGACTGTGCGGCTGCACAGACTGATCTGAGTTTATATGCTGCACACAAGTGAAATTGTTTGAAATGTCACACACAGGCTCAAATCTAATATACTTGTACTTGTTCTGTCATTTATTCAGGCTTTACCTCCTGCTTTAAAAGAGTTAGAAGATCTCAAAGAGTTTTGGGACCCGGACACAGTCGAACTGATGGAGTGGTTAAAGTAGGTCATATTCTGAGCTTGTTGTTGGATTTAAAAGAAAAATAAGGATAACTGAAAAAGCAGGTTCATTTTCTAACTCTATCTGAACTAAAAAATCTTAATTTGCATTGATTTGATATTGATTAGGCATATTTGATTAAAATAAAAAGAAGGAATGTCAATATAAAATGATTTTATTGGTTGTTGCTGCAATTTAACAACTGTTTTCTCAGTAAGCTACAGAATCGAACTGTACTTAATCATTTTAGAATATCTTTTATGCCTTTGTATCCATTGATCAGAAGTATATTGGTTTATGACTGTCTGTCTGGCTGTTCAAAAGCTACTGTAAACTCGATATATTTTCATTAATTTTACCACACTAAACTATGTTTTGGGGGTATATAGGAGTCAGCTTGTTGGTCAGTCAGTTTGTCCATTGGTCAATCTGTCTGTCTGTAGCATTTTCTTGCATGCCATGCTCAATTTATCAGCAACCAATGGGCAGCTTTCATTGAAGATTTACATATGTGATCAGTATCAGGCAGAGATGTGCAAGTGATATTTTGGTTACGATCCATTGACTTTTGACAGAGTTATGGACTTTCGATGAAAAATGGCACTTGAAGGGGTTATTAGTCCACTTAGCAACAGTCTAGTTTCAACAAGTTTTAGGATAAATTTTTCATATTTGTCATGAAGGTAATTTACATTCATACATATTGTTTAATTTCCCGTACATCAACAATGTCATTATCAAGGTCAAACTTTGCAAACAATCATTTTTTAGGGGGGAGGGATATTCAGGTGTTCAACATACACATTGTGTTTTTGAATTTGATATTGCCAGGATTAGTTGAATTTTCAACTGCTATGATATATTTTCAGACAGAATACAGCCCCCACTGCAGCTATTAGTGGTAGTATGCAGCTAATGGCTGGTGTTAAACTGTGCACTGGTAGACCTGTTACTAACCATCCTCATTATGAAGATAAACATTTACGAATTAAAACAAAAGAGGTATATTTAGAACCACAGTCTCTTTAGTTTCCATATTGTCAATCCAAGCCTTTAATTGAAAGCTACCACTTAAAAGTTTTTCAGTTTTCTTGTACAGTAATTAAGGACCCTTTCATTAAACCCTTATTGCAAAACTCTTGTTTGTTATAGATCTGTATATTCTATTTTATGGTTACAAATATGGTTGAAAAAGAAGAAATTGATTCTTATATGTAAATACTATTTTCCCCACAATATGTTCTAAAGCATTAGATTTTTTTTTATCTCTAGTGGCCAAAGGCCAGCTAACTATTGTCATGGTGGTGTGTCTATTGTGTGTCTGTGCATGTGTCAGTCCATGCATAATTTTTTTGTTGAAACATCTTCTAAACCAATGTGCAGATTTAACAAAAATGTGCATGAATATTCCTTGGGTGACCCTTTTCTAAAGGTGTTCAAGAAATTTTGATTGACCCCCCAAATAAGGGTGTGGGAGGACAGGGCGTTTTTCACTTTAAAAAGAATCTCTTCCAAACCAGTTTCAATGAATTTTGATTGGCCCATATATATGGTTGGCAGGATATGGCTTCTATCTCACAAAAATTATTGTCATTCTCCAATGCCAAGTATAGTATTGTTTAAGCAATAAAGATATATCAAGACTTTTCTTTATAATCAAGAAACTTTTCCTTTTAAGAATCAACACTAATATGTATTTTGAATTAAGGTTTTTGCATTCAAGAACTAGAAAGCCATGAATGGCTTGTGTCGCTCCACAGGCTTGAAATTCTTGAATAGCAAATCTAAGGTTTGACAAGATTTTAAGATATTTTGGGTTCTACTGATATTGAAATGATTTTCAAATTTTCCACTATATAACATAAAGAAAATGACCTCCGCCCATAAAAGACATAATTTTCATCCAATGACATTAATTTTTTGCTTCATGATTAAGGTTCACTCAAGGATAATTCCAGTGAAATTTGGTTGATATCCATCAATTACATTCTTAGAAAATGATTTTTAAAGTTTCCACTATATATCATTTAGAGAAATGACCTCCGCCCATAAAAAACATTTTTTTTTTAATCATCATAATTTTTGTTAGAATGATAAAGGGTCACTCTAGGAATATTCCAGTGAAATTTGGTTGATATCCATCAATTAAATTCTGAGAAAATGATTTTCAAAGTTTCCGCTATATAACATAAAGAGAAATGACCTCCACCATAAAATGCATATTTTTCATTCGATCACAATAATTTTTGGTAGACTGATAAAGGGTCATCCAAGGATCATTCATGTAAAATTTAATTGGTATCCATCAATTAGAATCTGAGAAAACTCATTTGTTACCATATTTGGAAATTAGCCACCCCATTAAATCCATGTTTTTCATTGGATCAAAATTTCTTGAACAACTTTGAAAGAGGGTCACCCAAGGATCATTCCTGTGAAGTTTGGTTGAAATTCATCCAGTAGTTTCTGAGGAGAAGATTTTTAAAGAAAAAGTTTACGACCGGACGCACAGACGGAAAGACGGACCTTTGCAATTTTTTGATTGGTCGAACAATCGATCTCTCGAACAAATTATCAAGTCCCCAAGGTGTTCGAGCTACCAAAGTTAAACTGTATATTAATGTTAGGACAGTGGCGGATCCAGGATTTCTATAAAGGGAGTTTGAACATACATAAAGGGGGTATGTTTCCCTAGTCTTACACAATTTTAACCCTTATCCTGCTGAATAAAAAAAATTCAATTATTCTGTATTATTTTTTTCATGTCAACAAGTCTGCTTCATGATTTTTACCACAAAAATCAAGCAGAAGATGGGGGATATATTCTAAGATTAGACTGCACAATTGTGCAGACTGATCTAAGTCTATACTGCCGTCCAAAGCTTTGTTTCCAACAAGATTATTTGGTGAACTTCAGGAGAAGGATTAAATGAGGGGGGGGGGGGGGGGGGGGGGCTGGTTCAACTCCCTGAACCCTTCTAGATCAGCTACTGTAGGGATACTGTAGGATTGATTTATATGTCTGATGTTTCCTATTTTCAGTTATACCAATATTACGCCAAACGAAATCCAGAAGATGTACACGAATTACTCACGAAATATAAAACAGACTATATTATAATGGAGGACAGCATCTGTCTAGCGCCCTCTAGGGGAGGATGTCGTTTACCAGACCTCTTAGACATAGACAATGGAGTGGTAATTAGAGAATTTTATTTTGCTTTATCTTTACCTAGCCTCTCCCCTAACATTATGGCTTCATAGTTTAATTAGACAAGAACACTGGAGGCACTCGCCACACTCGGCTGCAATTGCTTGATATCAAAAAATATTTGTTGAAAAGGAGACATTATTCTGACAAATGCATTTAGTTCTCCAGCTCGAAAGTATGGATGGAGAAAGCACATGCCAATATTCAATTAGATGTCTAAAAAAAAATAATAATGGAAATCCAGCCTGTTCAAGCATGTCTGTCATGTCTCCAACTCCTACACCTTCTCTGACTGGTGATGACAATAACTCAGCTTCTTGTTTCAAAACAGAAGAACTAAAAATATCAGGAATCGCTGCTTACATGGGTTGCTTATAAATTTTGATATTATATTCCAATCTATTTAGAGACACTGGGCAATCATAGCTGTAAATCACATCTTGGGTCCGAGATTATAAAACTTTTCTTAACTGAGAATTCTTTTAAATTTCAACTTGAGATTTTAGCTTTTATTCTATCATTATACTGTGGTAAATGTATGAACATACAAGATAATATAAATAAGTTGTTATAAGTAACAACTAATTATTATTATCTTTTATGTTCATATGTTAATCTGAATTCTAAATTTGAGAATGTTCTAAGTTGTGCGTAAAAAAAGTTTTAAAATCTTGGGCCTTGAACTGTTGTTTAAATTAATCTTTTCTTTGATTTCAGATTCCTGACAATGGAAAGACAGAACCTGGTCTGGTGAAGAGTAACATTCCACGATTTTGTGACGAGATCCGTCGTCAAACACCCACCTATACCAAATACTTCAAACATGTGTTCACTAATAAGACATTTAGAATCTATCAAGTTATCTATTAACCCTATAACGTTTTTTTCAAAGTAAAGACTGGTCCAAATTGAAAAAAAAAAAAAACATTGCAGACAATAAATAATGAACAGTTGGTTAAATTCGCAAAGGGATCTTTCGTCACTTTGATTTTAACTTTTTTTAAACAGGAAAATTGCTACAATATGTGATTTCTCTTTTGCACACATATTTTTGTAATTTACAGATTTTATTCGCATAATAAATAAAGTTTTTTTTAAATTTTGATAAGCTTATAGTGGCTGGCCCATGATACACAATCAATAAGATTGATAATGAAATTGAATCAATTAAATAGAATAATCTATGGAATTGACAGTAAAATTATGGTTATCAGTACTATTGAAGATAGATTCAATATTATTGCTTATAATATGACCTACGCCGTGGGATTGAAATAACCCTGCTGAATATTTTTGAAATTACATGGGTGTTATAACACTTGTGGAATAATTATGCAAATGGGCCAAGAATGTATAGCAATGTTATATTTTTGTCGTAAAAATTACGTCACAATGCATTTGATGATGTCAATCACAAATGGCGTTATATGTTTCTCAAAATAATTTGACTCAATAAATTTCTGGAATTTACATGATTTATTGCAAAAATTCAGGTCATATTATAAATTGATATCAAATTTGTGCTCATTAAATACCAGATTTATTTAATTCATCATCTTAAACAGATAAAAACTCAGCACAGCCTCCTATTTTAGCTCACCTGAGCACGAAGTGCTCAAGGTGAGCTATTGGGATCGTAGAATGTCCGTCGTCAGTCGTGCGTCGTCCGCCGTCAGTCGTCCACAATTTCTTTAAACATCTTCTCCTCCTAAACCAGTGGGCCAATCTTGATGAAACTTGGCAGGGATGTTCCTTGGGTCAAGCTCTACCAAAGTTGTTCAAATAAATGAAATCCACTCTTAACTTTCCCTTTACCCTTAACAAAAAGGGTGAAAATATGAAAATCTTTAAAAATCTTCTTCTCTGAAACCAGGAGGCAGACAGCTTTCATATTTGGTATGTAGCATCATCTAGTGGACCTCTACCAAGTTTGTTCATAGATTCTAGACCCTGGGGTCATATTTGGGCTTTGCCCGGGCCCAACCCTTTTTACATAGAATCGAAGAGAGAAAATCTTTAAAAATCTTCTTCTCTGAAACCAGATGGCAGACAGCTTTAATATTTGGTGTGTAGCATCACCTAGTGGGCCCCTACCAAGTTTGTTCATATCAAGACCATTTGGTCATATTTTGGCTTTGCACGGGTGCATCCCTTTATCTCTTATGAGCATGAAGGGTAAAAAAACAAAAATCTTCAAAAATTTTCTTCTATGAAACCAGGAGGCAGACAGCTTTCATATTTGGTATGAAGCATCATATAGTGGACCTCTACCAAGTTTGTTCATATCAAGACCCTAGGATCATATTTGGGCTCCACCCGGGCGCAACCCTTTGTACATAAAATCAAAGAGGGAAAATCTTTAAAAATCTTCTTCTCTGAAACCAGATGGCAGACAGCTTTCATATTTGGTGTGTAGCATCACCTAGTGGGCCCCTACCAAGTTTGTTCATATCAAGACCCTTTGGTCATATTTTGGCTTTGCACAGGTGCATCCCTTTATCTCTTATGAGCACGAAGGGTAAAAAAACAAAAATCTTCAAAAATCTTCTTCTATGAAACCAGATGGCAGACAGCTTTCATATTTGGTATGTAGCATCATGTGGTGGACCTCTACCAAGTTTGTTCATATCAAGACCCTAGGATCATATTTGGGCTCCACCCAGGCGCAACCCTTTTTACATAGAATCAAAGAGCGAAAATCTTTTAAAATCTTTTTTAATCAAAACCAGAGGACACACTGCCTTAATTTTTGGTATGTAGCATCATCTAGTGGGCCCCTGCCAAGTTTGTTCATATTAAGACCCTTGGGTCATATTTGGGCTCCAACAGGGCGCATCCCTTTCAGCTCATCTTAGCACGATGGGAGAAAATAGGAAAACCTTCAAAAATTTTCTTCTCTGAAACCAGAAGACAGACAGCTTTCATATTTAGTATGTAGCATCATCTTATGGACCTCTTTCAAGTTTGTTCATATCAAGACCCTGGGGTCACATTTAGGGTCCGCCCAGGTGCATCCCTTTTTACATAGAATTAAAGAGCAAAATGGCATATCTGTCTTGCTCTTTGCTGAAAACGTTCCATGATCTTAGGCAATTATCTTCTTTTTGACATCTGCCTATCTAATTAATGTGATGTCCCAGGGGTCAAAGAGACTCAGGTGAGCGATCTAGGACCATCTTGGTCCTCTTGTTTCTGTTTATAGATGACCCTAATAAAATCAGTATTCATTTACTACTCATTCAATATCCTCTAAATATCTTAATGTCAATAAAATTGATTATGTGAGGGCTGCTTAAATCTTTTCAAATAAAATTGTTAACATGTGCATTTTTTTTTTCTTTGAATTTATTTTTTCAGAAGTCATGTAACCTAGTCTTACATTTTCAGGGACGAGTACAAACCTATTGTAAGTGCCTACAAGTAATTAGGTACTTAAAATAGTTTTGTGCTTACCTATTCATTTATTGTTTTGTTTTATGAATTTTAGATTTTTAAAGTATTTATAAATTTGATTGTTTTTATGTTTTAAGTGGCTAGCCATAAGGGCATATATCGAGGGTTCGAAAGTAAGAAGGTAGAAAGTTTACACACTTACTATAAACTTGCATTGAACCCACGATATGGCTAACAATTTCCTTTGACATTGTTGCTTACTGAAATCAAAGCTGAAATCTGAAAATCTCATGGAATTAATCTCGAAAAATGAAATAAAATTTATACTAGGAAATGTTTGTTGTTTAATATAACCCTATTAATTTAAGACAAAAACTAGAAATTGGTCAGACACAGATGACCCAAAAATTTGCTTTCTGTCCCTTGCCTTTTACCAATTTTCATATTGCAATGAAACTTGTCAGAAGTTTTTTTTATAGTTTGCTGAAACTTAACTCCAAAATTTAATTAAAACAAGAGATGTTTGTAAAACATTTATGCCTCCATAAAAGCAGGTCAATTGTCTATTCTTTGTCATTCAACATAGGGCAATAACTCACAAAATATGATGAGTAGAGTTTTGGTTCTTATCCTTTTTCGCATGATAAAAGTACAAAAAAAATATCTTGTGTTCTGTTGAAATTTGTATACTACCTCCTATTAGACCATCAGCTTTAACCTTGGGCAAATTAAGAGTCTTTTCTCAAACTAGCACTTATCATGACCATAAACTGTGTTAAGTTTCTTTGCAATCCATATGCTTTGGAAAAGGAATGCAATCAATATGCTTTGAACAAGACAATTTTATCACTTGGTATTCAGCTTTGACCTTGGTTGTGTACCTGGTAGTTGGTAACCAAGACTTTGTAGCCCAACTTTGTTCAAGCAACAAATACAAGGTTTTGGTTGCCCATCGAAAAAATGATATCCTCAAAGCTGTTTTATAAGGGTCATTGGTCCAGTGGAAGGATTCAGGACTTGTGATTGGAGGCTTTTAGGTTCAATCCTACCATTGCTTATTACATTTTACTGTACAAACAACAAACTGCATTTTTCTTCTCCCCCAAATACAAGTGCAAATAGTAATGCATCAGGGAGTAAGTGCTGAAAGGTTAAATGTCAATACTTTGTATGCAAAAAAAGGCATTTACAGCCTTTTGTGCATACTGGTTTATTAGTCCCCCACCAGTTACCGGTTGGAGGACTATAGGTTTGCTCGATTCCGTCTGTCCGTCCGTCTGTCTGTCCGTCCGTCCGTCTGTCTGTCCGTCACACTTTTGTCCGGGCTATACCTTCTAAACCATATGTGCTAGCAACTTCAAACTTGGTACACTTATAGATCTCATTGAGGAGAAGTGTCATGTTCAAGAACAGTTACTCTGCCACGCCCACTTTTTGAGTTATTGCCCTTTGTTGTTTTTAGCCTTACATTCTTGTCCGGATCATATTTCCTAAACTATAAGTGCTAGCAACTTCAAACATGATACACTCATAGATCTCATTGAGGAGAAGTGTCATGTTCAAGATCCATAACTCTGGCACACCCACTTTTTAGCTAAACTGAGCTCGTAGTGCTCAAGGTGAGCTTTTGTGGTCGCATGATGTCCGTCGTGTGTCGTCAATATTTACCTTGTAGACACTCTAGAAGCCATATTTTTTGCTCAATCAACCTGAAAATTGGTCAGATTGATTGTCTTGATAAAATCTCGCACATGTTCGAAATTGGGTCAAGTGGGGTCAAAAATGAGGTCATGGGGTCAAATATTAGAAAAAACCTTGAAGACACTCTAGAAGCCATATTTTTTGCTCAATCAACCTGAAAATTGGTCAGATTGGTTGTCTTAATGAAATCTCGGACAAGTTCGAAATTGGGTCAAGTGGGGTCAAAAATGAGGTCACGGGGTCAAATATTAGAAAAATCTTGTAGACACTCTAGAAGCCATATTTTCAGCCCAATCAACCTGAAAATTGGTCAGAATGATTGTCTTGATGAAATCTGGGACAAGCTTGAAATTGGGTCAAGTGGGGTGAAAAATGAGGTCATGGGGTCAAATATTAAAAAAACCTTGTAGACACTGTAGTAGCCATATTTTTTGCTCAATCAACCTGAAAATTGGTCAGATTGATTGTCTTGATAAAATCAAGGACAAGTACGAAATTGGATCAAGTGGGGTGAAAAATGAGGTCATGGGGTCAAATATTAGAAAAACCATGTAGACACTCTAGAAGCCATATTTTCAGCCCAAACAACCTGAAAATTGGTCAGATTGATTGTCTTGATGAAATCAAGGACAAGTACGAAATTGGATCAAGTGGGGTGAAAAATGAGGTCATGGGGTTTAAATATTAGAAAAACCTTGTAGACACTCTAGAAGCCATATTTTCAGCCCAATCAACCTGAAAATTGGTCAGAATGGTTGTCTTAATGAAATCTCGGACAAGTTTGATATTGGGTCAAGTGGGGTCAAAAATGAGGTTACGGGGTCAAATATTAGAAAAACCTTGTAGATACTCTAGTAGCCATATTTTTAGCTCACCTGAGCACAAAGTGCACAAGGTGAGCTATTGGGATCGTAGAATGTCCGTCGTGCGTCGTCGGTCGTCCGTCGTGCTTCGTCCACAATTTCTTTAAACATCTTCTCCTCCTAAACCAGTGGGCCAAGCTTGATGAAACTTGGCAGGGATGTTCCTTGGGTCAAGCTCTACCAAAGTTGTTCAAATAAATGAAATCCACCCTTAACTTTCCCTTTACCCATAACAAAAAGGGTGAAAATATGAAAATCTTTAAAAATCTTCTTCTCTGAAACCAGAAGGCAGACAGCTTTCATATTTGGTATGTAGCATCATCTAGTGGACCTCTACCAAGTTTGTTCATATCAAGACCCTGGGGTCATATTTGGGCTTTGCCCGGGTCCAACCCTTTTTACATAGAATCAAAGAGCGAAAATCGTTAAAAATCTTCTTCTCTGAAACCAGAAGGCAGACAGCTTTCATATTTGGTATGTAGCATCACCTAGTGGGTCTCTACCAAGTTTGTTCATATCAAGACCCTTGGGTCATATTTGGGCTTTGCACGGGTGCATCCCTTTATCTCTTATGAGCACGAAGGGTAAAAAAATGAAAATCTTCAAAAATCTTCTTCTATGAAACCAGATGGCAGACAGCTTTCATATTTGGTATGTAGCATCATCAAGTGGACCTTTACCAAGTTTGTTCATATCAAGACCCTAGGATCATATTTGGGCTCCACCCAGGCGCAACCCTTTTTACAAAGAATCAAAGAGCGAAAATCTTTTAAAATCTTCTTTAATCGAAACCAGAGGACACACTGCCTTCATTTTTGGTATGTAGCATCATCTGGTGGGCCCCTACCAAGTTTGTTCATATCAAGACCCTTAGGTCATATTTGGGCTCCAAGCGGGCGCATCCCTTTCAGCTCATCTTGGCATGATGGGTGAAAATAGGAAAACCTTCAAAAATCTTCTTCTCTGAAACCAGAAGGCAGACAGCTTTCATATTTAGTATGTAGCATCATCTTATGGACCTCTTTCAAGTTTGTTCATATCAAGACCCTGGTGTCACATTTGGGGTCCACCCGGCTGCATCCCTTTTTACATAGAATCAAAGAGCAAAAAGGCATATCTGTCTTGCTCTTCGCTGAAAACGTTCCATGGTATTGATCTTTGGCAATTATCTTCTTTTTGACATCTGCCTATCTAATTAATGTGATGTCCCAGGGGTCAAAGAGACTCAGGTGAGCGATCTAGGACCATCTTGGTCCTCTTGTTTGCTCAATCAACCTGAAAATTGATCAGAATGGTTGTCTTGATGAAATCTCGGACAAGTTCGAAATTTGGTCAAGTGAGGTCAAAAATGAGGTCATGGGGTCGAATATTAGAAAAATCTTGTAGACACTCTAGAAGCCATATTTTCAGCCCAATCAACCTTAAAATTGGTCAGAATAATTGTCTTGATGAAATCTCTGACAAGTTCGAAATTGAATCAAGTGGGGTCAAAAATGAGGTCACAAGGTCAAAAATTAGAAAAAACTTGTAGACATTCTAGAAGCCATAATTTCAGCTCTATCAACCTGAAAATTGATCAGAATGGTTGTCTTGATGAAGTCTAGGTTAAGTTTGAATTATGGTCAAATGGGATTAAAAATGAGGACACAGGTTCAAGTTTTAGAAAAACCTTGTAGACACTCACTCTTTAAGCCATATTTTTGCTCAATCAACCTGAAAATTGGTCAGAATGGTTGTCTTGATGAAGTCTAGGTTAAGTTTGAATTATGGTCAAATGGGATTAAAAATGAGGACACAGGTTCAAGTTTTAGAAAAACCTTGTAGACACTCACTCTTTAAGCCATATTTTTGCTCAATCAACCTGAAAATTGGTCAGAATGGTTGTCTTGATGAAGTCTAGGTTAAGTTTGAATTATGGTCAAATGGGATTAAAAATGAGGACACAGGTTCAAGTTTTAGAAAAACCTTGTAGACACTCACTCTTTAAGCCATATTTTTGCTCAATCAACTTGAAAATTGGTCAGAATGACTTTCTTGATGAACTTGGGTCAAGTGGGATCAAAACTGAGGTCACAGGGTCAAATCTTAGAGCAATCTTGTAGACACTCTGGAGGCCAATCATCCAGAGAATTAGCCAGATTGAAATTGTCTTTAAAAATCTGTCTGGTTTGAATTTGGGTCAAGTATGGTTAAAAACTAGGTTAAGAGGTCAGATCTTAAGACTGTTAACTCAGGTGAGCGATTTAGGGCCACTATGGCCCTCTTGTTTAGTTATTGTCCGTTGTTGTTTTTAGCCTAACATTCTTGTCCCGATCATATCTCCTAAACTAAAAGTGCTAGCAACTTCAAGCTTGGTACTCTTATAGATCTTATTGAGAACAAGTGTCATGTTCGAGAAGTGTTATTCTGCCACACCCACTTTTTGAGTTATTGCCCTTTGTTGTTTTTACCCTTACATTTTTTGTCAAGATCATATCTCCTAAACCATAAGTGCTAGCAACTTCAAACTTTGTACACTGATAGATCTTATCAAGGACAAGTGTCATGTACAAGAACTGTTACTCTGCCATGTCCACTTTTTGAGTTATTGCCCTTTGTTGTTCTTAGTCTTACATTCTTGTTCAGATCATATCTCCTAAACTATAAGTGCTAGCAACTTTAAACTTTGTACAGGTATAGATCTCATTGAGGACATGTGTCATGTACAAGAACTGTTACTCAGCCACACCCACTTTTTGAGTTATTGCCCTTTGTTGTTTTTACCTTTACATTTTTGTCCGGAACATATCCCCAAACCATAAGTGCTAGAAACTTCAAACTTGCTACACTTAAAGATATAATTGAGGACAATTGTCATGTACAAGAACTGTCACTCTGCCATGTCCACTTTTTGAGTTATTGCCCTTTCTTGTTTCTATCCTTATAGGACAAGTGTCATGTACAAGAACTGTCACTCTGCCATGTCCACTTTTTGAGTTATTGCCCTTTCTTGTTTCTATCCTTACATTTTTGTTCCGTACTTATCTCCTAAACCATGAGCCCTAGCAACTTCAAACTTTGTACACTGGTAGATCTCATTAAGAAGAAGTGTAATGCACAAGAACTGTTACTCTGCCACATCCACTTTTTCAGTTATTGTCCGTTGTTGTTTTTTATCCTGACATATTTGTCCGGGCCATATCTCCTGAGCCATCAGTGCTAGGAACTTCAAACTTGGTACACTTATAGATCTCATTGAGGACAAGTTGCATGTACAAGAATCATTCTTCTCTGCCCACTTTTGGAGTTTTTGCCATTGGTTGTTTTTACTCTTATATTTTTGTTTGGGACATTTTGTTCAAAACCTAATGTGCTAGCAACTTCAAATTTTGTATACAGTTATAGATCTAGTAAGAAGGAGATATATTATAAGAAAGGATTTTTTGTTATCCGGTGGGGGACTCCTGTATTGCATCGCAATACGACATGCACTTGTTTTGATTGCTACAAAAGCTAACAAGCTAGTTTATATCATGCTTCAGTACTCGTATTTGGGTTTTGCCTGGGCGCATCTTATTTTACACAAAAATAGTGGGAAAAGAAATCAAAATTCTTCACTTAAATTAAAAGGCAGACAGATTTAGTGTGTAGCATCATAGTGGACCAATACGTTGATTGTTCATGTCATACCCCTGGGGTGAAATTTAAGCTCCACCTGAGTGCAGCCAATTTTACTTGGAAATAAAGAAAAAAATCTCTTATAGACAGCAAATACTCTTATTGCTTTGTGTATTTGTATAGCTTTGCTCAACGTGAAATTATTGGAAGTATCATGCACAGACTCAAGTACAAATGATCCCTAAGTGGAAGTTTACCAATCTTATTCATATGATTTCCCAGGAGTTAAGGTTAGACTCAGGTGACCATCATGGCCTCTTGTTCTGAAATCTATTTGTGTTTCCTAAAGATTTTTAAGGTAAAGCCTTTTTAGAAAAAGATTCTAAAGCCAATAAATAAGAATCTTAAGGTATCTCATTTGGGAAAGAAGTTTGTGCAAGCTTAGAAAGAAGTCTTGACATATTCAAATGTTTTGACTGAATAAAATACTGAAAATAAATTCTTCCAGCGTCTCAAATCTCTTATTTAGCAGGCCTTTTTCATCTTGCTCTAAAACAGGACCTCTAAATAGCTCACAAACTATTCTATCCAATGTTAAATTAAATTGAAGTTGCCATGATGAGATTTTCAATAGCTCTCTGGTTTAAACTACTTTGGAAAGGACATAGTTCTATTAATGAATTACATATTTCTCATTATCGTTACCGTTCAAATGAGCTACCAACTGACTATTCCAATGAAGCACACCGACAAGACGGAGAGTCCAAGGTAAAAACACATTTGAGCTTAGCAGGGTCAGTAATCAAGTATTTGGTTGCTGACCTAATCATTATGAGTAATACTTGATTAATGTCAAGCCATAACTAGAAAGCCATGATAAGCTTGAGTGGCTCCACAAGCTTGAAACTCTTGTAATAGGAAATCAAAGTTTTCACTAGATTTTTAGATATTTTTGGTTCTACTGATGTTGAAAATGATTTTCAAAGTTTCTACTATATAACATATAGAGAAACGACCACCACCCATAAAATACATACTTTTCATCTGATCACAATAATTTTTTGTAGACTGATAAAGGGTCGCTCAAGGATCATTCCAGTGAAATTTGGCTGATATCCATCAATTACAACCTGAGTAAATGATTTTCCAAGGTTCGCACAGTCTTAAAAAGTCCTTAAAAATCAAGCTATGGCCTTAAGAAGTCCTTAAATGTCTCCTGACCTTAAAAAGACCTTAAAAAGTCCTTAAATTCTATTTGTAGGGCCTTAAATCTGTTGAGAAAGCAAAAAGGTTGTTTATTTCTAAGAATTTTAAAAAATCGCGTAGAGAAAAAAACGAAATACGACAGACCACAACATCTGGGTCCGAGAATTCCGATGTCGGCCGATGATTGCCGAGCAAAGACGTAGTGTTTCCTTATATATTGATGGTAACCAATCAACGAGGAGCATTCTCTGCTGAAGCTGAAAATTGCGCCATCTAAGGATAAATTCAGCCAATGAAACGATCTGAATTATTCACTACGTCCCTTGTACGTCCATCTTGTGTAGTAATAGAATTTTGAAAAGCGTTGACGCGAAGAAAAGTGCCTGGAAAATGCACAATTCAATGTGAAATGAATAACTGACTATCCATGGCGAGGGAAGTAAAAACAAGCATTTACAAAGCATACTGTTATTACTGTCAGAAGGAAATCGATCTTTGTAAAATCGGCGTGTTCGCGATGAAATTGTATGCTAATCGTCATCCGAGAGCGCATCCAAAGCTTTCGACAAACAAGTGAGATTACTGAGCTTTTTTGTTTCACTGACAACAAATCTAGTCAAGCAAGCGAAGTATATTCTTTTCTAAGGCGGAGTGGACGTGTACAAAGTCAGATCGGCGATTTTGCATTGGTCATACCCCACCCACTGGTTATGCCTGCTAAACCTTCGGCAACCATTGATAGTTTTTTCAGGGGGACAATGTATTGAAAGCAGAAGTTTTATGGACAGTAAAACAGTTGTTTCTCATAATTCTAATGGAAATATTACTAAACTTTTCTATTCTATGATTCCTAGATAGCAATGTAGCTAAATAATTTTCCTGCGGAGAAAGGAAGTCGACCTATTTTTGCTGTTTAACTGTAAGATAAAACTGACTAACACAATTTTAAGGTAGATTTTTAACAAAAATATGGCCTTAAAAATAAAAATTTTGGCCTTAAAAAGACCTTAAAAAGTCCTTAAATTTATGTGCCTAGTTTCTGTATGAACCATGTTTTCAAAGTTTACACTATATATAATATAAAGGAATGACCTCCACCCATAAAATACATGTATTTTTCATCTGATCACAATACTTTTTTGTAGACTGATAAAGGGTCACCCAAGGATCATTCATGTAAAATTTAATTGGTATGCATCAAGTAGAGTCTGAGAAAACTCATATTTTACCATATTTGGAACAAGAGCTTCGCAGAGCGGCGCATATACGCCCGATGGGGCTTGTCAGTAACCTTGGCTTGTCAGTAATGTGAGCTTGAATGATGGCTAAAAATATTTCAAACAGACAGACAGACAACTGGTGCCATAACATAGTATGACCTTTTGAGTGTAAATTGAAAATGACTTTATGCACAACTATATGCCAAACAGTTATTTTGCAAGTTTCAGTTCACTCCAATTCAAAGTGTGACGAGTTGCTCACAAAAGAAAAATAGTGAATTTCAATCAATTCAAGGGCAGATAATACAAGAAAGACCCAAGCTTTTTGAATTTCTGAAGTCTTATGCTTAACCAAATATCAGGGTTAAATAATGGCAAGATTCATTTCAATCCAATTAAATTTGTGGGTGATGTACACACACACGCACCAAGAAAATCTGTAAATTTAAACTATTTTATGAAGTACAGGGCAGATTAATCTGGAACTACTTAAAATATGTAAATATATTTAGTCCTAAGCACAAATAGACAACCTACAGAGTCATTATGGCAAGTTTCCTTTCATTCCCATCCGTAATGTAGGAGAAATTGAGCTGACAAGAAATTTTGTTTTTCATCAACTAAAGGGCAGATAATCCAAGATAACTCAAGAATGACTGGAGCATTTTGAATTGAAAATTCTTATGCAAAACTAGACATCATAGAGAGTAATTGTGTCTAGTTTCAGCATATTCCCATTGATAGTTTAGGAGGAGTTGCACACAAAATATAGTGATTTTTGTTTAATTCAAGGGCAGATAATTAAAGATTTCTCAGGAATGACTGGAGCTATTTGAATTTCAAAGGTCTTATGCACAACAAGACATCACAGAGAGTAATTGTGTGTAGTCTCAGCTCATTCCCATTGATAGTTTAGGAGTTGCGCACACAAAAAACAGTGATTTTGGTTATATTCAAGGGCAGATAATCCAAGATTTCTAAGGAATGACTGGAGCAATTTGAATTTCAAAGGTCTTTTGCACAACTAGACATCACAGAGAGTAATTGTGTCTAGTTTCAGCTCATTCCCATTGATAGTTAAGGAGGAGTTGCACACACAAAAACAGTGATTTTGGTTACATTCAAGGGCAGATAATTCAAGATTTCTCAGGAATGACTGGAGCAATTTGAATTTCAAAGGTCTTTTGCACAACTAGACATCATAGGGAGTAATTTTGCCAAGTTTCAGTTCATTCCCATTGATAGTTTAGGAGGAGTTGCTCACACAAAAAATTGCTAACGGCGGACAGACAGACGGACAGACGACCGAGGCCATAACATAATACGACCCTTCGGGCGTATAAAAAAGCCACGCCCATTAGATCCAAGTTTTTCATTTGATCAAAATTTCTTGAACAACTTTGAAAGAGGGTCACCCAAGGATCATTCTTGTGAAGTTTGGTTGAAATTAATCTAGTAGAGCTGAGGAGAAGATTTTTAAAGACAAGAGGACCATGATGGTCCTAGATCGCTCACCTGCGTCTCTTTGACCCCTTGGACATCACATTAATTAAATAGGCAGATGTCAAAAAGGAGATAATTTCTACATAAGATCAATACCATGGAATGTTTTCAGCCAAGAGCAAGACAGTTATGCTTTTTCGCTCTTTGATTCTATGTAAAACGGGATGCACACGGGTGGAGCCCAAATGTAACCCTAGGGTTTTGTTATGGTAGAGGTCAATTAGATGATGCTACAAACTGAATATGAAAGCTGTCTGGCTTCTGGTAGATTTTGAAGGTTTTCCTATTTTCACCCATCGTGCTCAGATGAGCTAAAAGGGATGCGCCCGGGTGGAGCCAAAATATGAACCCAGGGTCTTGATATGAACAAACTTGGTATGGGCCCACTAGATGATGCTACATACCAAATATGGAAGCTGTGTGCCCTCTGGTTTTGGAGATGAAGATTTTAAAAGATTTCGCTCTTTGATTCTATGGAAAAAAGTTTGCGCCCGGGTGGAGGCCAAATATGATCCTAGAGTCTTGACATGAACAAACTTGGTGGAAGTCCACTAGATGATGCTACATACTAAATATGAAAGCTGTCTGCCTTCTTGTTTCAAAGAAGAAGATTTTTGAAGATTTTCATTTCTTTACCCTTTGTGCTCAGAAGAGCTGGAGGGGATGCACCCGGGCAAAGCCCAAATATGACCCCAGTGTCTTAATATGAACAAACTTGGTAGAGGCCCACAAGGTGATGCTACATGTACATACCAAATATGAAAGCTGCCTGCCTTCTGTTTTCAGAGAAGATGCTTGAAGATTTATCCCTCTTTGATTCTATGTAAAAAGGGTTGCAACCAGGCAAAGCCCAAATACGACCCAAGGGTCTTGATATGAACAAACTTGGCAGAGGACCACTAGATGATGCTACATACCAAATATGAAAGCTGTCTGCCTTCTGGTTTCAGAGAAGAAGGTTTTCATAATTCACCCTTTTTGTTGAGGGTAAAGGGAAAGTTTAGGTTGGATTTTATCTATTTGAACAACTTTAAAAGAGCTTGACCCAAGGAACATCCCTGCCAAGTTTAATCAAGATTGGCCCACTGGTTTAGGAGGAGAAGGTGTTTAAAGAACGATTAATACATTATTGATCACAATAGCTCACCTTGAGCACTTCATGCTAAGATGAGCTAAAAAAGTTTACGACCGGACGCACACACGGACAGATGCACGACAGACACAACACCATGACAATAGCCCCAGTGGCCTTTGGTCAGTAGAGCTAAAAATGACTCTCATAAATGGTGAAAATTGTTGAATAGTTGAATTTCACCTCCAGTGAAAATGAATACACTAAGCAATATCAGCTCATATGATATTGAAGAGGTATATCTCTTATAATATTTTTGCACTATTCCCTCTATATATTGCTTATGATATGGCTAATTTATTGGGGCAAACACAATTATATGAATTGACATCAATTATAACATATTTGAAATAACAATGTGTTTCTTGGGCTACCTAGAACATCTTTATATCTGAGCTCATTTGTATAATAGAAAAGCATTGGTTGAATTTCAACTGGAAGTTAATTTCAGCAAATCAGGATTGATGTTTCAATTGGTCCAATGGAGACATCAATCTTGATTGCTTGAAAATTACTTCTTGTCTTTATCTAATCAATGGTTATCTCTTCAGCAACTAGGGGGGCTATCAGATTGGTTGATAACTTTTTTTGATTTACAGATAGTTTATACATACAGAATTACTATCAACCAAGAATTTCACTTTTAAAGATATTAACAAACAAGGTAGATAGTGAATAGAGGTGATTTAATTTGAAATATTTAAATTAGAAAATAAAGAAAAAAAACTTTTAAATGCAGAACACATGAAAATTCTTTAGTCCTACACAACACTGTTTTGTTACCACACAAGCATATGAATAAAAAACGTTGTTTCCACAAATCTATAAAATCAGTGCAAAACTAAAATAAATACCTTTAAATGTATTGGCATTTACAATAGTTTGTACTGAGCCCTTGAAATAATAAGGCTGCAGCTCTGCTAAGTTGGTATAAATTCTAACCCTTTCAAAAAATACTTTTTTTTCAAATCCAAAATAAATACATGTACATATGTCACATGAAAAGGAACCATCATTAAACACAATTTGAAAAACAGCCCTACAGTCACAATTTATGCCATGGTAAAATTTTCATTTAAGGCCTGTTTTTCAGGGACGCAGCACGTTATCACAAAATCCAGACAATGTGCCAAGGATTACATGATGGGGAACATTCTGTGAAAGATTCATACAAATCTGTCCAGAATTGAAGGAGTTGTGTTAACATGAAACAGACAAACAGATGGACAGAAAGTATGATACCAAAATCCATCCACCATAAAACATAAAAGATCAACAAGACTGTTGCAGAGCGGACTAATACCCCCTTGCAAGTGCTTGTCAATAATGAAAGCCATTTTCAATCAAAGGGCCATAATTCTGTCAAAAGTCAATGGATTGTAACCAAAAATAATACTTTCACATCTCTGCTTGATACTGATCACATCTGAAAAGTTTGAGTGAAATTCACCAATTAGTTGCTGAGAAATTGAGTGGACAAGAAAAAGCTACAGATGGATGGACTGACAGACAGACCAACAAGCTGACTCCTATATACCCCCCAAACATCGTTTAGGGGGGGAATAGAAAAGACATTGAATTTGAAAATAATCATATACATGTACAAAGGAAGAAAGTTTGTGCTAGATTCCAAAAAACTATAAAGTATGAAGCCTTCTCTGCATTCAGGATGACAAAACGGTGAAAACTGTTTTCAAATTAAACCCCACTTTGCACGCACATGCACTTGAGTTCAAAGCGGGTATAATTTGAAAACAGCTTGCACCATTTAGTCATTCTGAATGCAGGACCAGACAAGGGTCAACACTTTCAGCTTATACCAGATGGTCCTTTCTCATGTGACATGTCACTTATAAATAAACATTGTAGTTGATAGGCAGGGGTGTGGAAATATGAATTTTTGCCACTCGTCCCTGGATAAGTAAAAGATGCATTTATACTTACCCAGGATCAAAATGAAATTGTTTGCAAAAAAGTTAGAAGATAAATACTGATAAAACAATGTTTTTGATGAAGAAAATGCTGGAACCCAGCATTTTTCTTCATTAGAAACAATGTTTTCTACCCTTTGATATAAACATAAGTGATGATTCATCACTTAGATTTATTTAGTACCATTTAAAGCTTTGCCCTGGTATCAATTTGTCCATGGAAAAGTGGCCTGGAAAAATATACTTGTCAGCAAATAGAAAAGCCCCTAAGACAAGCCAGGCATGGGAATTCCACACTCTTTAAAGGACAAAGTTATTGAAATTAAAAGTAAATATATGGGCACTATAGTTTTGTGCTTTCCACTTGTACAGTAAAAAGTGAGAAAAAAAAATCTAAAAACATGTTTCTCTTCAATATTTTTTGTGTAGCATTCTTAAATGTTAATTGAGTTGAACTTTCAATTCTATGAAGAAATTTTCTAATGAACCAATAACACTTTGTTTTCTTTTTTATTAAGTTTTTACATTTTCAGTAACTGGTCCTAATTGTAAAACATTTTAAAGTAGTTTTGAATTGACTTTTATAATTCTAAAGGGTAGAAAACATTGTGAAAATTTGATTTTTTTTTCAAGAAATCTTTTCATATGTTACAATGTCTTCTGCAAACTTTTGTGAAAACAAATCTCCATTATTTGTCCCAGAATTTAATTATTCATTTTTCTTAATGGGATTTTACACATTTTTCAACAATCTTTCAGCTTTATCATGGTGAATGAAGCACCTACTAATGTAGTCCTGGTATTTCCCACACCAGAACTACTATTACATCTTTCCTAGCCTCCAGCTGCTATCCCTCATAGATCCAAAATTTATTAAACTTATCCTGCGGAAAGTACAACATGTTTGAAACAAATTGCTCACTTTTAAGACATTTTAAACAACACAGTTCAAAATTGCCCCTATAAGTGGAGAGAAAGCAGATAGTCTAGCCTTAGAACTTCTGTGCAGGTTAATCTTAGTCTATACTGACTGCCATAGCTTTGTGTACAATAGGAACAGCATGAGAAAGGTTAAGATTGGTTTTCCTATAGAGGTACTCATATAAAAACCCACTCAGGCTGCAAAGGACTAGACTCCAATCAACCATAGTCAATAGTTTTGATGATATTTTATGATACCTAACATGCCTAAAACAGCCTCTCTACAAGCCAACTTCATACCTATTTGAACGAAATGGTTCGAAAATTCCAATACACACATTGCATAGTCAGTTTACACAGTTATGGAGTGTATGTTGTAAATATTGTAGAGTATAGGTGTCAAGCATATTTCATAAATGGTAGCTTAAAAATTAGTTAAAATACATTCGAGATTATAAATGTAATATATTCTTATACACAGTAGAGATGATCAGACCTGATGTATTAACCATTAATTTTTTTCCAGGTAAATTCAGTTGAAGAAAAACTTCTTCTAGATGTAAACAAGAGCACAGCCTACAGATGCTAGCGTTCAACTTGAAGTGCTAGATAATGTGGAAAAAGGGGTATTATTTTTACAAAAATGCTTTAAGATTATCCCCCTTGATAGTCTAGATAGCTATTTTGAGGGTGAAAACATATTCCAAGTTTCAAATAGATGTCTTCAATAACAACAGAGATATGATTTTTAGTTCCAAAACCAAGCTAAAGATATAGAATCAAATCTTAAATTCTTCGGAAAATACTGCAGAAAAGAAGAAATCTTTTGTAACAAGCAATTTCTTCTTTTCCACAATATTTCCTCCTGATTTTCTGTTCAAAGTGAATAGATAATACTACAAATGGCATCGTCAATAACTTTGATACAGGACAGATGGTAAAAGATAAAATTGTCCTTATCATTTGTTGCTCAAAATGATAAATTCACTGATGTGATAAACTTAAGGATCAAACTTAAAATTTAGTAATTGATAGACAAGAAACAGCTTCCTGAGAGATGCATAAATTGAATATTGTCAGTGATTGACCAAAAGCTCATTACTACAGCTTGAATTAGACTGAAGAGGTTTGGATCACCCACTGACCATATGTAAAATTGAGACAGGCATTTTGAATATGAGCCTGTGCGTGACATTTCCAACCATTTGAAATGTGTGCAAAGCAAAGACTCTGGTCAGTCTGTGCATCTGCACAGTCTGACCAGAGTCTTCGCTTCGCGCTTTTTTTTTAGTTAAATAAGGTCTAGAAGTATCTGTAGAAAGTTAGGCAATCTTCTATTTACACTAAGCAGCTATCTAGGCTGTTAAATGTTTTCACCTCACGCACATGTCAATTTGTTGGAAATGTCACGCACAGGCTTACATTAAATGATCAACCAGCCCCGTGTTCAGGATAACCAAGCACCAGCTAGAGCCCAAGTAATGGTTTCCTGCATTACCACAATGAGTATCTAATGGGCGCTGAAAACTTTTGGCACCCCCTCAGGCTTTATTAAACTGAACACTGGGCATATCTTGTAATAAGAGACATATATAAAGTACTCATAAATGCTTTCCAAAATAATCCTGCATTTTCACAATACATGGAAGAAAATTTAGAAAACCTTGTTGGACAAGAAGAAATTGATTTCAACTAGAATATTCCTAGGGGATTTATCCTTATTGTTCACAATCTTCTTATCACCAGATTTTACATCATTGGTGTCATAAACAAAATAACTAGAGATAGAAATAGCCAGGGTATATTTGACATTGGATTTAGATATTACAACCTGTGTTGTGGGCACTCACTGGAATTGCACCACAGAAGATTTCTAAGAGCACCCACAATATAAAATTTCATTGAGGATTTTATTCTAAACAATCCTATCCTTTTTCTTTCCTGAAGTAAAAAAATCTGTAAACATTGTGAAAATGAAGAAATGGCTTGATAACATTATTTCTTCATTTATGCTTATGGTAATTTCTTCATCCACAATATTTCATCCCCCCCCCCCCAAAAAAAAAAGTTGAAGTTGGTTACAATTTAAGTTGGGATACTCTCACTCTAAAATCTTAATTTCTCAATAAACCCCTTGGTTGTTGGTACTCATTGCAATAGTCTTGACAAGACGATTGCAATGAGTACCCACAATAAAAAGTTTATGCAAGCATAATTGAAATATTTGAATCCAATTTTCAAAATACCTTCCGCTGCCTGTAGACCTATTTAGAAACTCTGAACAACTGTATGACATCCTTTCACTCTTTACAGAAAGCTCTTACACAATACAGATTAGAGTAACCACCACCAAATGTGCGTTTGACAATATTCAAGAACAGATAAAACATAAACAAAACATGTACAATTGATGCTTTAAAAGGCTTTATACAGTAAACATGGTGGTATAACTAGTAAACATAAACAAGAGCACCGCCTACGGGTGCCTATGCTCGGCTGTCGAGTGCTGGATGGTGGGAAAAAATTTAAGTCGAAAAAGGGGCATAATTTGCATCTAGAGTTATCCCCCTTGATAGTATAGGTTGCTCTTTTGATGGTGAACATGTGTGCCAAGTCTAAAGTGAATGCCTTCAGTAGAACCAGAGATATAACAAAATGTCAAAGTTTTCGCACGACGACGACGACGACGACAACGACACGGAGGCTATAGCAATACCTCGGGTTTTCTCCGAAAACAGCCGAGCTAAAAATGGAAAAACATCGCACCTCCTTTCGAAAGAATAAATTGTACTTCGAGACATGTATTACTCGAACAACATTGTCACTGAAAAACTAGAACCCATTACTAATGTTCTAATGCGGAATTATTTCTAAATGTTTGCAAACATTGTTTGATTCTGTACCCAGGGCAGGAATTTTCCACTTTTGTACTAGCACAGGCCTCAAGCTGCTCATGGCAATAAAGTTTATGATTATCCACTGATCAGTGAGAAACATTTACAGGTACAAAAGTTTTAGTTCAGTGACGAACAATCATTTATATGAGTAGTTGTAAAATACCAAATTTTTAAAACAAGCCAAAAATAAACATATCAGTGACGAGTTTAATAAATATGGTATTATAAGAGAAACAAGAGGCCCAAGAGGGCCTGTATTGCTCCACTGGCTTTAAAATCTCGAGACTTTCATTAAATAAAGCTTACTTTAAATGAATACATTAACACCCCAAAATATCCTCAGACCTATTTAATAATGATTAACTGGTTCTGGTCCATATTGCACCAAAATACTCAATCACAATGAACCTGCAAGCCTTTACCCATCTGATTAAAACACAAGGTTCATCAGAAGATGTCGTTCAAAGATTTCGGGCTCAAAATAGGCTCCGCCTGCCACGCCCATATTTATAGACCAATCAAAATTTCTTGAACAATTTAAGTAAATAGTCACCCAAGAAACATTGTGGTAAAGTTTCATTGAAATTGACTGAGTGGTTCCGGATGAGGTATTGTTCAAAGATTTTGGCCTCAAAATAATCCCCGCCCTGCCACGCCAAAACTTATGGGCCAATCAAAATTAAGCAAATAATTTTTTGAAAAGAGAAACTCAAGGAACATTCTGGTAAAGTTTCATTGAAAACAGCCAAGTGGTTCAGGAGAAAATGTCGTTCCAAAATTTCGGGCTCAAAATAGACCCCGCCCTGCCACCCCCATATTTATGGACCAATCAAAATTTCTTGAACAATTTAAGTAAAGGGTCACCAGAGGAACATTCTGTTTAAATTTCATTGAAATTGGCCCAGTGGTTCAGGAGGAGATGTCGTTCAAAGATTTCGGGCTCAAAATAAGCCCCGCCCTGCCACGCCCATATTTTTGGGCCAATCAAAATTTCTTGAACAATTTAAGTAAAGGGTCACCCAAGGAACATCCATGCCAAGTTTCATTGAAATCGGCCCAATGGTCTGGGAGGAAAAGATTTTTAAAGATTTCAAAGTGAAAAAATGCCACGCCCATATCTGGGGGCCAATCACAATTCTTTGAACAATTTAAGAAGAGGGCCACCCAAGGATCATTTCTACCAAGTTTCGTTAAAATCCTCCCATTGGTTTGGGAGGAGAAGATGTTTAAAGAAAAAGTTTACGGACGCACGGACGGACGCACGACGGACACTCCGCCATGACAATAGCTCGCTGGCCTTCGGCCAGTGGAGCTAAAAATTGATATCCTTTTTATAATTTGACCCAAGTTTTTGCACCAAATCAACAGAATTGTTTGTTTAAATGGGGTTTAATACCACTTGAACAATTTTTCAGTTATATCGCGGAGGCTGGAGCACCTAAAAATGGATTCCTGGTATTTCTCAAACCAGTACCACCATTACATCCTTTCCTAGCCTCCAGCTGCTATCCCACATAGGTCAACCCATTGGTGGAAGACCTATAGTCTCATAGGATGAGTGCCGCCGTCGTGGATCAAACCCAGGACCTCTAGATTGCCAGTCTGACACACTACCATCTGCTCTATGACGGTAGCACCAAATCAATTCTTGAAATTTTTTTGATAAATTCTCTGTGTAACATATAAAACCTTTTGTAAAATGACGTCATCTAGTCCATTATGACATCTTTTTTCACTTTGCTGTACACTCAAAGCCCAAAGGCAGCTATTTCTCTAGTGTTATAACACCCATGTGATAAAGGAAATGATAAATCGATGGCTTAGTGTGAAATGGTTGTAACTCCCTACATAGGGAGTTACAACTGTTTTGCACTGAGCCATGGAAATTGGGTTAATTCCAACCAGAAACTGAGTGTTATTATTAATGATCTTAGATCATTCACTATAACTTTTTCATCTTCCGAGCATTTATTTACATACGGCATTTCCTACAGCATGTTGAGACATATTTTGTTAAGAAATTTTCTTATAATGTTTTTAACAAAGACACAAATAGGACTTGAAGTATTTCCATGTATATCAACAGAGAAATAATTCACAGTGCTGTATGATTATATAATGGTGGTTAAAATAAATAATAAAATAAAAATAAAACTTTGACTTAGAAATAGCTACAACCTGGTAATGTAAAATTTGCTGAATTTAAATGTCATGCTAATGTTTATCGTCAATGAGTCAGAAAAATATTGTAAATACAGCCCACTGACAATGTGTTGTTTTACAAAACTATTGTAAGTGCCTGTATATTCATATGCATTAAAGGAACTTACATTAGTTTTGAACTGACCCCTTGATTTGAAAACATTTTCAATAACTTTTCATATGGCAATAATCCTAAAATTAAAACAATACACTTTACTTTGAAATGAAATGATAACATAATTTCCTATAATATGAATCAGTTTAAATCATTGTGGTAGTGTTATAATTTAAATGAGGAATCAATGCAAGTAGAATGCAGAGATTTATAGATTGTAAGGGATTTAGAATTTCAGTCATATTGTGGCAGCCTCATCACCAAATCATGTCATCCTTTCAAATACTATGAACAAGCATAATAAAATAGCAATGGTAATAATTCAGTGTGTGTATATGTGACCCGTCACGCAAAAAGGGACCATCTGGGAACTCACTATAATAAATATTTGAAAAAGAGATTGGGTCCAGCATAGGCCAACCAGAGGTTGCATTTCAAAAATTATTTTGTTGAAAGGTAGATTGATAACTCTAGATTCAGAAAATAAGCAAAGTGCAAAAAGTTTCGACCCTAGTCAGTCTGTGCATTCTGCGCAGTCTGACTAGGGTCATCACTTTGCAAACTACACAGATGGTCCCTTTTCACCTGAGGGGTCACATATTCATTACCAGAATTCAGAAAAATATGAAAATCTGTGACCTGTAACACAAAAAGGGACCATCTGGTAACTGTGTTAAATAAATCTTTAATAAAGCAAGAGTCAAGCAGATCTCAAAAAGAGCCACCATTTTGAAAATAACAAAATTGAAGCATTGTATAATTATTCCAGGTTAAGGCAAGCGCTAAAACAAGACAGGCTGACCAGTTGAATCTTTTCACTTTTTAACAGTTATCCATTGGTCCCTGTTTGCCTGACTGGCCACATTAAAAAGTCCAGGATCTGCCAGTTTTCTGTCACCTTCAATTGTGACTAATGCATTCCGAACCAATTCTTCCAAAATGAAATTTTACAATCTATTGTCACCGTCAACATGATACTTCTGTAATCTACAAAAGGTTTTGTAACCATTTCTAAAACTAGTATTTAAACCTTTAATTTAACTTATTACCAGACATGATAAAATGGCTGAAACAATGGCCAAAACACCTTTCAAAGACATTGTGAAAATGCTTAATTACATAAATATCTAGTCATCTCATCATTATGCCATTCCTCAATACATTACTCACACAAAATAATTCTGTATTACATATGGCCAACATTTTTTTCCTTCAAAGCAAAATTGTGTCTGCAACTCTCAAAACAATCGCAAAATCTTTCAGGAGCCTAAAGGGAGGGTGAAAGAAATATGTCACTCTCTAAGAGGCTACAGTTACCATCATCGTGAAATTGACAAGATGAATGATTTTGGAATGAAATTGAAAGAGTGTGTGGAGCGAGTTTAGAGTGAAATTAATGGGAGGTAATCCAGTACTGCTAATTTTGTTCAGGATGCACAAAATTAGCCATATGTATTACCTCCCTTTAATAAAATATGTATTCAAGTTCTATAAATAGCTTCATTTGTCTTCAAGAACCAATTGGATGCTGAAAATTACAATGAGTGAGCGAATGAGATTGGTTTTGATAGGAATGACAGTTAATGGTTTTGATAGGAATGGCAGTTAATTTCACAATGTCATTAACACATGTATTTATAGATTTCTACCTCAGCATCAGGCTGTGAGGGTCAACCTTCATCCTTAAAACATGTATTATGACATTTATCCTTCAAAACAAATGGTGACAGTCAGCAAACAGATCCCAGACTGTTTAATAATACTTATATAAACAGTTACAATGCCTGTTTACAACATAATGACGTAGAAGCAGTATAATTCACAGTGCATATGTAAAGCATATAATAAAAAAATCTGCCAGCTTCGATGTTTGATAATTTTGATATATATTGAACTAATATGTATACATGTCGTGGTAAAATGTCAAGCAAAAGTTTTAGAATAATCTAAAAGCCCTAATAACAAAATTTGTGAAAAATGTAGATTTTAGTTTTATTTCAAAATATTTTCTTGTGTAAAATGAAATAATATTGAATTGTTCACATTGAGATATCAATAGAATTGAGTTGGTTGTATGAGGAAGACTTGCGTCAAACTAATCAAGAATTTTACCTTTGTATGTGACCTTGAACCTGAACAAATCTTTAAGGAACATCTAATTACCAAGAGCTATTGGGAATATCGATCAGGAAATCTATTCATGTTTGAAAAATGGTCCAACCAAACCTTTGACCTTTAAGTTAAACCTTTCAAATTATTTTGTTTTTGAATACACATGACTTTACAGAATATATATTTCAATCAATACATTTCTCCTTGATAGAAAACTAATCTGTAAAATTGTATTGAAATCAATCATATTAATTTGGGTTAGAACCTTAATCCATCTGAAGAAATGTCTTGAATCCCAAATCTATCTATGATATTTCAATCATGTCACCAATTTTAAAATCTATCCACATATGTAAACATTGGGGTGAGGAAAAAATCAGTAAAAACTCAGACAGGTGGATTGACACACTTATTCACCATTCTTTTAATTCAAAAACTATGTCTAGCTAATTGCAAATTGGTTAGACAATAAATTTGATGTCTTGGTGATTAAGATAATTGATACACCAAGTCAATTACAACTGTTTCGTAATCAGTTGTCAATTTATTGAATATTTATCCCCCATGCTTTTTTTAAAACAGCAACATCTTTTTAAAGATACTGATAAGTTGTTTAAACCTCCATTTATACATATTTTCAACACCTATCATTAGATTAGGTTGAAAAGGTACAAAAAAATTCTCCTTTTTACCTTTGAAATGTCATTAGTTCTATCTTTCTTTTTCTCTTAACAAACCAAGACACATAAAACATAGTGGCAAAAGGAAAAAAATAACACTTACAGAAAATTATGTCTGTTTTATCTTATATTTTTCTTTAAAATTGTTTTGCAATATGTAAATATGTGATTGTTTAGTGAAAAAAATGTCAATAGATTTGATTGCTATGACAGTAATGACTATGACAATAAGATGTATGTTTCTAACATTATCAAAATTTTGATGGCTTGAGGCATCACTGCTATAAGTGCTGCATCTATTTATAGGTACTTAAGACAATGTTGCACTTAGCCTTCAGATTAATTTGTATAATTAATTTTATATCAGGCTCTAGATAGAGGGATTGAAAGTTCATTCTTCAACAAGTGAAATTTCATTATTCATCAATCCTATGTTGTGGGTACTCATTTGAACTGCCTCATATAGTCAATTCCAATGAGTACGAACATTATAGGGTTTGGATGACACAAAACTGAGGTGTTCATTTTTTAAAGAACAAGATTTTTAAGAATTTGAATGAGGTTTTTGAAGTTGCTCAATATAAATCTTTAGATAATCACACTAACTTTGTCTATCAATGCTGTTAAGGAGAAGCATGACCTTGTCTAATGTTTTCACTAATAAAATAGAAAACACTTCTTGAGGACATCTTGAAAATGTTAACTTATGGTATTCAACTAGATTTAAAATCACACCTCAGATTTAAGTTGTAATCACTCCCCCATATCTGGAGCCCTGGGAAGCAGAACTGAGCAGAGAGAATTGAGAACAGTGCATATGATGTTGCTGTGCTAGGACTTGGGCGACGAATCGCCATACTTATGTTCTATCATAAAGTAACATATCTCTGACTCTGTCATTTCATCCTCCATCATTTCTTTACATGGGCTGCTGTCATCTAAATCTGGAGAAATATCCGGCAATGTGTCACTATGAATGATATCGCGATGAATACACAATGCTGCGTTATTGGTCCGTACAGGTTCCGAGGCCGGAGACTCACTCCGACTCGTATGATCACTGAACACACTGTCTGCGTCAGAGAAGCCTTCTAACACAGCCCCTTCTGAAGAGGCCCGAGTCACATTAGAATTCCCTGAAGTTTTAGTTTTGACTTGTTCATGACCGCTAATGGGTGGTTCCTCTATATTGATCACTGGATTACTGACAGTACTGGGCCCTAAAAACCAGTCTGAGCGCTGACGTAGCCGTTCTAGCTGTTTACGCTTTACAGAATTGTACCTGCTTAAACTTGGTTTTGGTAATGTGTTGTTATGAGCTTCATTAAGGCTATTTTCCACTGATTTGGGTCTCTGAAAAGAAACAAGGAAATACATATTGGATAATCAGTTCCTCCAGTGTATGATCAATTTATCTTCCATAGAGTGAACAACATACTCTGTGATTCCACAAGTAGCAGAGCCACAAATGAAAATATAGCTGTTTTTGTTCATAAAATGAAAGATTTATCAATCTTTGACAATAACAATTTTCCTATTTCTTTAAGGCAAAAATGAGATTAAATGTGAGTCTTCATAATTTTCTTAATGCTCCTTATAATGATGTTATAACATGATAATATGATGACATTATCAGCATATTGAGACCACTGAGATAATGGCCACTAGGTTGAAATGAAACTAAAGAAGGTTATCATATTTTTAGAAATATCAGTGCATTGGCATCAAAAATTTGGAAAAGACCAAATTTGACAAAAAATTATAGAAAAGGGTCAATTAAAGTGTTTCTGAGAAATCTATATCACAGTTTTCTTAAACATTACTCACAAAAACAGCACATATTGTCAATAATATCAAACATGTATGGGCTCTTTTAGATACATGATGAACTATGTGTATTTGTTTATTGGCCTTAGCAACAGATGCACACCTGCAACTTTCAGAGATTCTTTTACAAGCATGCACACACAGAACATACTGGTTAAATGCTTTTAATCCACAATTTCATGTTGGCTTGATGAAAAGACATTTAACAGACTGAGCAGCAAAAAAATGCATTTAAAATTGTCTCCAATAAAGACAAACTAAGACCATGGCTCATTGGCTATCTATAAAGAGTGTAGTGAAGACGGGTCTGCTTACATCACAGGCTAATCTGAATCTAAATGTTGAATATATATTTTAACCCGCGCCATGCTGAACCCGTAATATTCCTTCTTTGGCAGGAGCTATAGACAAACATTAGCCTGCACATATGTGCAGTCTGATGTTAGTCTACACCACCTGTTTCTCACTTTAAAAACAAAATTGTCAATAGATTTAGTTTTTCAAATGAAAAATGACCAACAGTTAGGACTTTCAGTGCTTTTTGCCCTTTGATTTTGATGAAAATTTTTAGTCAAAATTTATTCAGCATGACAAGAGTAATATTTTTTTTCCTCTCATATCACATGCCTACCTTCGAGACCTCAGGTGATGGAACCAGAGAGACTTCAGGCACAGACACCGTTGACGTCACCAATAAATTACTCTCCTGGGTCTCCGCATCCTCCACCGTCAGTTCCACTTTTGGAATCAACGTCTGTTTGCCCATATCCTCGTCGTCGTCGTCCTCCTGTTTCTCACAGTCTGGTTCCCTACTTGACTGTAGCCGTGTCAGTTTCATGTCCACAAATGTTTCCTCAGAAATTGCTGGAAAATTTGAATGTGATCATAATAATTACTTCGTTTTTTTGTTTTTTTTGTCAGGCCTTAAGAAATAGCAGTATCTTCACCAGAGGAACCAGGAGCTATACATAGCATAGTCAGGGAGCTTTTATTTAGTATGCATTTTCTAATTAAAACATAAAAATTGGGTGTCTTTTAGCCCCCTTTCCCTTTAATTTGATGTAAATTTTCTGTTAACAATCATAATGATTTTTTAGAGGAAATTCATCTCAAATTAGAGAAGAAGTCTCAAAAATTCCTAAAATTTAGGCATTGAAAAGGGTTTTCTGAGAAGAAAATGTAGGGGTGCTCCAATTGGGAGGTTGCTATTATTAAAGGAAATACAGTGAACTCTTTTTTTTTCAACAGGAACTTTTCAAAGTTGTTGCTTACCACATTCCTGGCTAATTCTTGCCAGGGACTGGTACTGAATAACACAAAATTATCACTAGAAAGCCATGAATGGCTTGTGTCGCTCCACAGGCTTGAAAATGATTTTCAAAGTTTCCCCTATATAACACATAGAGAAATGACCTCCGCCCATAAAATGCATATTTTTCATCCATTCACAATAATTTTTGGTAAATTGATAGAGGGTCACTCAAGGATTATTCCAGTGAAATTTGGTTGATATCCATCATTTAGATTCTGAGAAAATGATTTCCAAAGTTTCCACTATATAACATATAGAGAAATGACCTCCGCTCATAAAATACATATTTTTCATCCAATCACAATAATTTTTGGTAGACTGTTAGAGGGTCACTCAAGAAAGATTCCAGTGACATTTGGTTGATATCCATCATTTAGTTTTGGAGAAAATGATTTTCAAAGTTTCCACTATATAACATATAGAGAAATGACCTCCGCCCATAAAATACATTTTTTTCATCCGATCACTATAATTTTTGGTAGACTGATAAAGGGTCACTCAAGGATCATTCCAGTGAAATTTGGTTGATATCCATCATTTACATTCTGAGAAAATTACTTTGAAAGTTTCCACTATATAACATATAGAGAAATGACCTCCGCCCATAAAATGCATATTTTTCATCCGATTTCAATAATCTTTTGTAGACTGATAAAGGGTCCCACAAGGATCATTCATGTAAAATTTCATTGGTATCCATCAATTAGAATCTGAGAAAACTCACTTTTTACCATATTTGGAAATTAGCCACGCCCATTAAAGCCATGTTTTTCATTGGATCAAAATTTCTTGAACAACTTTGAAAGAGGGTCACCCAAGGATCATTCCTGTGAAGTTTGGTTGAAATTCATCCAGCAGTTTCTGAGGAGAAGATTTTTAAAGTAAAAGTTTACGAACAGACGCACGGACGCACTGACGCACGGACGGACGCACGACGGACACAACGCCATGACAATAGCCCCAGTGGCTTTCAGCCAGTGGAGCTAAAAATCATTTCTATGTTATTTAGATGCTATACAATTTAGAATAGAAATAACAATTCAAACAAAATATTCATTGAGACAATTCTCAAAGTTTTGAGTTTTGATAAGCATACATAAAATATTCTTATGCTTTGACTTTAAATTATAAACCTATTCAACCCTACATGCATATTGTAGCTCAGAGTTTACTTTAATTAAATTATTATATCATGAAGGGTAACTATAGAAGAATTAGTAAAACTTTGAGAGTTCTAAACCATGAAATACTACAGTAGTTATTCCATGATTTGTTCTAGAGATGTTTCAAAAGATTTATCAAAGAGTAGAACAAAAAGATCTTCGGCGGGCAGTCAAGCAAGCAAACTATATATTGTAGCTAAAGTACTTTGAATGTTGGACAAGTAAAAATATAGAAAGGCAATGGATGGATAAAGATAGATCTGTCTTGTAGCAGTTCACACACCTACAAGTACTGAAACACTTGAACATATTACAAATTTAATATATTTCTTTGTTTTCCCCAGCAAAAGGTAAAGAAGATTAACTGATATGTGAATATAAGCAAATAATAGGCTCATAACTTAAATTTTAACTAATTACAATCCTTACAAGAAAATATGTTTGGGAAAAAAAACTATTGAAATTGCTGAAATAAAAATTCTTAAAAGATAAACATGAAGATTTTCAATATTCTTCCACCTTACACCTACATTTTTTTTCCATTTTGTTTGATTAGTATACATTTTGATGTTTGATAATGGGTTAAAAGAAGTCAAGAATCATATATTTTACGGAGGAAAAGCCAAGTGAATGCACATGTATAAACTTCCACCTTTAGTTTTTATGCATAAATGAGCCTGTGTGTGACACTTCCAAAGAAATTTCATGTGTGCAATACAAAGCCTATGGCTGGCAGAGCAAAGATAAGAGGGAGTAATGGCATTCTAAAATCATTGTTCCTCAATGAAACCCTAATGAGATGACTTAGCAGAACAATTCCAATGAGTACCCACAATATAGAATTAATGAAAGTATTGTTGAAATATTTCAATTTGAAATCAAAAATACTTTGTTTATCTGTAGCTCTGGCCATGGTGCATGTGCATAGACTGACCACAGACTTCACTTTATATTCGGTCATTAGGTAATGTCCTCTCTTCACACACTAAGTAAATGCTTTTGCTGGTTTTTGCCCTTGCCTGAGCTACTAAATGTTTGTGCCTCAGAAACATGCGGAATAAGTGGAACTTTCACACACAGACTCACTTTAAATTTGCTCTTCACACAAAAGGCAAGTAGGGAGGGAATCTAAGCCACTACTGGAACCCCATAGAGCTCTCTTACCATTTTTGATAGGATGAAATCCTGACTTTTGTGCTTCCACTAGTATATAAAGTACTAATGCATGTAGCACCCTCTTTCCTAAACATGCAAACAAAAACATGAACCAAAACATGCAAACAAAAACATGCAAACTTAACATAACCACAACATATGTCCAGATGAGAGGGATCAATTTTATTTAACCCTTGACAAAAATAAATCTTGGCAAAATTACAACTAAATAGAAGTACTCAAAAATTTGTGAGTTGATATTCATTTTTTTTTAAACTTATCTTGTTTCAAAAAAAAGAAAAACCAGGTGGCATAGACAAAGATCAGACTGCATGTGCAGACTGATGTCTGTCTATAGCTCCTTTTCTAAGGCAGGAATATTTCCGGTTCAATATGACAAGGGTAAAGCTAGTAGTCTTACTTTTTTAACATCTTTTTTAACATCGAGTAATACAAAAATACACATTCAATATTTATGGTCAATATAACTAATATATGTAGTTTTCTGTTGCAATAACCAGAAAAAAGAGCACTGCAGGTACAACTTAGTTGTAAGGCTTGTTTATGATGAAAGAGATTTTTATGTTGCTTTTGACATTTTTTTTACATATTTCAGTGGCTGGAGCACCTAATAATGGATACTACCATTGCATTTGTCCTAGCCTCCAGCTGCTATCCCACATACATTTACAATTATCCACCCATTGATGGGTGGACAATTGATGAAATATTCCTGAGGTGCAAACATTGAGAGGCGTAGACAGCCACTAACTGTAAATTTATATTAAGTTACCTGATAGTCTACAGATTCTTTGAGACCTTTCTCACTAAATGCATAGTAAAGACACTGACCAGACTGTGCAGATGCACAGGCTGGTCAGAATCTTTACTTTGTGCATATTTGAATTGGTTGGAAATCTAACACACATGCTCAATTCCAAGTTTCTAGTGAATGCCTTTAGTTATACCACAGATATCATAAAATGTCAAAGTTTTTCCCATGACAACAACACTGATTTCTACAATTTTAAAGCTGTAGCAATAACTTCGAGGTTTACAGATTACAGCCAACTTATACATTGAGAAAATGAATAAAACCCAGTTTTTACCCTCTCATCTGGTTGACATTACAAGGACAAGGATATTGGAAAGCTTCAAAGAACTAAAGTTACAAACAATGATGGCTCTATCATGATTATGATTATAATGTAGTAAACCAAGAGACGAATTGCATATTGCATCCAACAGAATTCCAGATGGAGTTGTCCATTATCTATCAATTCCATCATATGTTATGGATATTCATTGAAATCATTTCATTAAGGTTATTCATTGAGTGCATTCACTATCAGGTTTTGATCAGAGACAACACTATTAGATTACAAATGATCTTTTCTTGAGCCCTCAGGTCCAACATAAATTTAATTTGCCCTAAGCTTTGTGTCTGAACATGTTTTAAGTTTTTATTTCATGCTGATAATATTTCATGTTTCTCATTTTAAATTTTACAACAGAAATTTTTGCATGATTTTCAGAAAACTTATAGCCTGTAATTAACCTCAAAACCCAACAAATCATGGAGATTTCAAAGGAGAGTAAATGTAACTTTTTCCAATCGAATGTTATGCTTTTTTGTAAATTTCAATGCTTAAATGAGCTTTTAGAGTACAAATTAGAAATAATAAACATGAGAGAAAAAGGAAAACTTGGTTTCATCAAACAAATTCTCCTTTTAACTTAATATTTTCTGAAGTTGTTTTTTTCAAACATAAATGTATGATTGTGATGAAAAGATTCAAAATAATACAGAATAATGGACTTATAACTAAAGAACAGAACATTTATCATTTAAACATTTATAGCAGAATCTAACCTGTCTTCAGTGTAAAAAACTTTTTGCCTAAATACCTCATGACTTCAAGTACTTACGAGGTAGAATTTCTTCCGCTGGATAGCTATATTGATACTTAAACGTCTCCCGTACATGGATCTCTATTCGCGTCACTTCAGCAAAGTATTCAATATTATGTTGCCCAAATACTCGAGCCACTCCAAAGTTATCGATGAGTAACTGCATGATTCTGCTGGCCCTTTCAACCTTGGCAGGGTCCATGGCACAAGTGTGGAACATACTGCCAGCGATTGATCGTGACAGCGCCTCCGTGGTCATGTAGTTTTGCTGGGAATTATGGACCATGGTGAACCAGATACCAAATAGTAATGACAGTAATTGTTGATGAGCAGGAGAACATGAGGTGATGTAGCTGCAAAGAAAGAGAAGAAATTAACTGATTAAGATTCTGTGTATGTTTACGTCACACCCGACAGAGGACATATCATGGGATCAGTACAAAATTATTGTAAATGCCTATATTTTCATTGACACCTACAATAGTTTGGCACTGACCCTTTCATATCAATTTTTTTCCAAGCTGTTATGTCATTTTGGTCATACCAGCCCACTGAAATCTGAGTCTCAGTTTCAAGTTTCTAATAAATGCAGATTTTCAGGGTTGAACAAGTGACCCGTAAATGGAGTCAAGAGCCTAACCAAAAGTCAAATCAAGGGGTCAATGCAAACTATTGTAAGTGCCTATAAATATATAAGCACTAACAACAGTTTTGCGCTGAGCACAAATACAACCCAAAACATGACGATAGGGTTGGAATACAAGTAAAAATTTAACACAGAAAATTTTATCTGTTCCATTTTTGCAAACTGTTTAACCCTTCGCTGTTTAATGCCTGCTTTTTACATGCCTGTGATTTTATGATTGAGAAAACATTGTGAAAAAAGAAGAAATTGCTTCTGACAAGCAATTTCTTCTTTTTCCACACTATTTTCTACCCTACAGAATGGTTATTTCTCAAATTAAATCAACTTTTAATTTTCGTTTGCAAAACCTTTGAATTTGGACAGGTCCAAAATTTTGTAAAACAGGAAAGGTTTAACTGGTCCTAGTTGACAGAGGATGTAGACAATGAAAACAGGGAACAGGTTCAAATGAAACCATCCAATATGTTTATGAAATAATTTCATTTTCACTTAGATGCGTACAGGCAAATGGTAAAATCCAAGGGCAGAGATCAAGGATTTTACTTTGCTTAAATCCCCACCCCTCCATCAACCTGTATTTATGAACACATCAATGCCAAAATGAAATTATTTCCATTATAACACAATCACAATTCTGAAATTGGTCTTGCTACCCTTTTCTGGAAGTAAATAAGTAAAATCTTATTTTTCTGGATGTAAAATTAATAAATAAATAATGATATTGACGCTGAGAAAATTTCACAGAAAACAATGTCCATCATTTAGCACATTGGTCATATGATGTCAAAAGCATGATCCCGCTAAAGGTGACTATGGCGTCATAAAAGGGCGGAGCTATCTGTGTACTCAGTAAAAACAAATGACATATGAATTATATTGCAAATGTTCTATGTTATTTCTTTCTATTTCATATATGCATTTTACACCATGGTGTTTTAATAGAAAATATTGTTAAAAGTAATTTCTATTTAATCCACAATCATTTCTCAAGTATTGAATCCTATTTACATAGATACTATTCAAAATAAGGGCTACATGATATACATGAAAGGGCTACAATTAGATAGTTTTGAAACAATTTGAGATCTAGATAAGACAGGGTCCAAGACAATTTATTGAATACTAAAACCATAGGCTTAATGACCGCAAATTTGAAAGTTTGAATGTAGTTCTGAAATTCTGTAGCTCTGATTTATGGCCCAAACCCTACCATGTGGCCACTTCCTATAACTTTCTTTGAACAGGCAATATTTACAAGTATCCGATAAATATGGTTTAATTGTAAATTAATGGAATGTAAAATCTTGAAATTGAAACATCTTATTTTCGGGTCCGTGAAGTTGGCAGCCTAGCAGCCTAGCAGAGTGAAGTTGGCAGCCTAGCAGCCTAGCAGCCTAGCAGACTGAAATTTTTTTTATCAAATTTATTGATATATAACCCTAGTATTAAACACTAGAAGTCACTTCAAAACGTAAACACTAAAATTCTAGCGAATGTAGAACTGTTCCGGATAAATCACGTTATTCAACTTTTCCGACCAAAATGTCCCGAAAATTGCCCGCAACATATCAATATCGCCCTAACAAATATAAGAACTTTAATCTTTTGATAAAAAAAACGATAGTGGTCGTTTGAGGATGCTACGCTGCTACACTGCTGGAAATGTGAAGTTGGCAGTCTGGCAGCCTAGCAGCCTAGCAGCCTAGCAGAGTGAAGTTGGCAGCCTAGCAGCCTAGCAGACTGAATTTTTTTTTATCAAATTTATTGATATATAACACTAGTATTAAACACTAGAAGTCACTTCAAAACGTAAACACTAAAATTCTAGTGAATGAAGATTTGTTCCGGATATATCACGTTATTCGACTTTTCCGACTAAATATCAGAAAATTGCCCGCAACATATCGATCTCGCCCTAACAAATATGAGAACTTTAATCTTTTGATAAAAAAAACGATAGTGGTCGTTTGAGGATGCTACGCTGCTAGACTGCTGGAAATGTGAAGTTGGCAGTCTGGCAGCCTAGCAGCCTAGCAGAGTGAAGTTGGCAGCCTAGCAGCCTAGCAGACTAAAAAATTTTTTTATCAAATTTATTGAAATATAACACTAGTATTAAACACTAGAAGTCACGTCAAACCAAAAACACTGAAATTCTAGTGAATGTAGAACTGTTCCGGATAAATCACGTTTTCAACTTTTCCGACCAAAATGTCCCAAAAATTGCCCGCAACATATCGATCTCGCCCTAACAAATATAAGAACTTAAATCTTTTGATAAAAAAAAACGATAGTGGTCGTTTGAGGATGCTACGCTGCTAGACTGCCGGAAATGTGAAGTTGGCAGTCTGGCAGCCTAGCAGCCTAGCAGAGTGAAGTTGGCAGCCTAGCAGCCTAGCAGACTAAAATTTTTTTTTATCAAATTTATTGATATATAACCCTAGTATTAAACACTAGAAGTCACTTCAAAACGTAAACACTGAAATTCTAGTGAATGTAGAACTGTTCCGGATATATCACGTTATTCAACTTTTCCGACCAAAATGTCCCGAAAATTGCCAGCAACATATCAATATCGCCCTAACAAAAATTGGAACTTTAGTCTTTTGATAAAAAAACGATAGTGGTCATTTTAGTATGCTTCGCCGCTAGAATGCTGGAAATGTGAAGTTGGCAGTCTGGCAGCCTAGCAGCCTAGCAGAGTTAAGTTGGCAGCCTAGCAGCCTAGCAGCCTAGCAGACTGAAATTTTTTTGTCAAATATATTGATATATAACACAAGTATTAAACACTAGAAGTCACTTCAAACCGTAAACACTAAAATTCTAGTGAATGTATATTTGTTCCGGATATTTCACGTTATTCAACTTTTCCGACCAAAATGTCCCGAAAATTGCTTGCAACATATCAATCTCGCCCTAACAAATATGAGAACTTTAATCTTTTGATAAAAAAAACGAAAGTGGTCATTTTAGTATGCTACGCCGCTAGACTGCTGGAAATGTGAAGTTGGCAGTCTGGCAGCCTAGCAGCCTAGCAGAGTGAAGTTGGCAGCCTAGCAGCCTAGCAGCCTAGCAGACTGAATTTTTTTTTTTGTCAAATATATTGATAATTAACACTAGTATTAAACACTAGAAGTCACTTCAAACCATAAACACTAAAATTCTAGTGAATGTAGAACTGTTCCGGATATATCAAGTTATTCGACTTTTCCGACCAAAATGTCTCGAAAATTGCCCGCAACATATCAATCTCGCCCTAACAAATATGAGAACTTTAATCTTTTGATAAAAAAACGATAGTGGTCGTTTGAGGATGCTAAGCTGCTAGACTACTGGAAATGTGAAGTTGGCAGTCTGGCAGCCTAGCAGAGTGAAGTTGGCAGCCTAGCAGCCTAGCAGACTGAATTTTTTTATCAAATTTATTGATATATAACACTAGTATTAAACACTAGAAGTCACTTCAAACCGTAAACACTGAAATTCTAGTGAATGTAGAACTGTTCTGGATATATCACGTTATTCAACTTTTCCGACCAAAATGTCCCGAAAATTGCCCGCAACATATCAATCTCGCCCTAACAAATATGAGAACTTTAATCTTTTGATAAAAAAAACGAAAGTGGTCATTTTAGTATGCTACGCCGCTAGACTGCTTGAAATGTTAAGTTGGTAGTCTGGCAGCCTAGCAGCCTAGCAGAGTGAAGTTGGCAGCCTAGCAGCCTAGCAGACTGAAATTTTTTTATCAAATTTATTGATATATAACACTAGTATTGAGCACTAGAAGTCACCTCAAACCGAAAACACTGAAACCGTTCACATTGAAAGCTGTCAGTACCCTCATTGGTTCAGAATAACAGTATGATCGCGAACGCTTCACTCTTAGATACGCTTTGCTTTGTTATGGAGAGTATAATTTCTGATGCGTTTGCAGATGCCTTTTTTCCTGAGCATTGGACCGGTCACAGGACTATCGCGTAGGCGCCTTCTATTTTTCATTTTTCGATTAGAAAGAATACAACGCTAGCGTTGTACCAGTCTTTTTATCGCCTGCGAAGCGAAATGCCGACGACTGGTCGCCAAAATCTGACGGGAAAAGGACAAGAAATTATAGACATATGAGAAAAAGAATAAAAAGAAGATGGTCGGGGGATTCAGTCGCTAACTAGATCGTTAAATTTCAATTTTATTTACATTTTATCGACACGTCAACGATCTAAGAGAAATCCTATGTATCGTTGATTTGTCACATTTGTCACAAACTTCTTGTAGAACGTTGCCGACTGCTTTTCGAAATAGGACGGTGAGGCCATCGCTACATCGAACAATCTGACCAACATGCATGATATCTGTTAAGAAAAGTATTGGTATTTGTGATATTAAATCATATCTAAAATATTACCTTGTTTTATTCAAAATAGTTTTATTGGACTGAAATGATAATTTAGATAAGATTTAGATGTAGTTGAGAAATTTTTATTACCTTGTAACATGTTGGTAAACGTTGACAGTAGGTTCAGGGCAACTTGCTAGAAAACTGTTCATATTGAAAGCTGTCAGTACCCTCATTGGTTTAGAATAACAGTATGATCGCGAACGCTTCACTCTTACATACGCTTCGCTTTGTTGTGGAGTGTACAATTTCTGATGGGCTTGCAGATGCCTTTTTCCTGAGCATTGGACAGGTCACAGGACTTGGATGCTAAAGATGTTGCTAGTCTTTCGTGCGAACATGTCCTAGCCACCAATTATTGTGTTGTATCTGTCTAATTTGTCCAAATTTAAATATCTCGGTAATACTTACAATTTGCTGTAAACTTTGAAATGCTTTCGCGCGTTTAAATTTACAATCGTCTTTCGCGGGGTGGTTAGCTTTACTGACTTATAAACGCTGCGAACAAGCAGCCGGTTATTAATCACTTAAATTGCAATGAAAGTTAAATCTTAAAAAACCCACAAAATATATTTTCAAGTTGCTAAGCGATATAAATTGTTAGAATGGACAAGATTTCTAAGTTTCCCTGAATTTCAAACTCAATTGATTATTTACTTGTGTGCTTAATAAGACAAAAATATATTTATTTTCGCAAATAATCTCATACGCAGAGTCTTAGTGTGAAATTAACAATATATTATATCGCAAGCTGAAATCGAGATTTATTCACATATCATTTACGGCGATTGGCAAGTCAAAATGAATTTATAAGTGCATAATACGAGATTAATTCCATTTCACCTAGATCTATTGAAATCAAACCTTTCTTATTATAAAATGAAACGCCACAAATAGAACCGTGTGCAGGAAAACCTGAGCATTCCTTGACGCGAAAATTTCCCTGTTCTACACTACACTATTCTTTGTATGGACTTTTTACGATATATATTTTAGCAAATAAAGCTGTGAGGGTGTTTGAGAGATTTTTGAAAAAAAAAGAAATGCTTTACAAATAGGGTACAATCATTTCAAAATACTGTGTTTCTTGCTCTTTGATTCGTTATAATTTCCCTTTAAATCTATAAGTTTTGTCATAATTTCTCCTATTTTACCTATTTTACTTCTTTTTATTGAAATGTAATAAATAAACTGCTATTCATCAAACTGTAAGTTTTGAGGACCATTATTGGTACTTATCAAAAGGGACACGGACAAAAGCCCCCTAGGACAAAAGCCCCCTTGGGACGAAAGCCCCCATGGAGAAAAGCCCCATCGGACAAAAGCCACATGCCCTTAACTGAAAAGTGGACAAAAGCCACATGGACATAAAAAAAAAATTGTGTGTATGTGTGTGTGATTTTTCAGAAAAAAGTCTTAAAAAGGTACAGACTTTTATAAGAATTTGTGAATATTAATTTGTTTATTCTTCATGGAAATGAATATTCAAGTAATTTTAAATGGAATGAAATTAAATATTTTCGGTGGGTGTAAAAATATTCTTATGTGTATAATTATCCGTGAAAAGATGACTTGTACAATCCTCCATTTGGTTTTCTATTTCATAATTGACTTACAAAAAGTGATAATAAAAAGATCATAAATGGTATGAAAAGACAAAAATATACTGTTTTCAAAATAAATATTGTCAACACCTTCTAAATTGCAAAGTACATGTATAGTTATACTTGTGCTCTTGAAGGTGTGAAATAAGTCAATAAGAAATATTGATTTTATAAATGTTTCAATGATCTCAAAAATGTCAAATGTGTGAATTTTTAAACAAATTTTTGCATATAAGACAAGAGTTTAACAGACACGTGACACTTTCTGGTCAACGCAATACACAACTCTAAGCTGGCATTGCGCGGCGCCTTCCCCACATCAAACAGACGTCGGCAACCTTTAGAAACACGCTTCCTTTCATATACCGTGTAATAATAATAATAATAATAATAATAATATCTTTATTTACAGAAGGTAACATGTTAAGATACGTATAACAACATCTTATATTCTACATGGCCTTCTAACATTGAAAGAACATTAGAAAATTAAATCATACATGAATTATCTATCTCACACATACACACGCATACCAACACAACCGCACACATTTCTCATCCGTTTCATTAACATATGCAAGAAATTAAATTGTCTTAGAGCAATAAGCGCGTAACTACCTAGCAACTGTTCCACTGCTGTATCTTTTGTGTCATTGAAATGGTTTGTAAACGTCCGACCAGATGTAGACGTTGACTAATTGATCAAAAATTGTTTTGAATCCGGAATTTATGGATTAAACCAGCAAGTGGGGACCAAACAAATGACAAGGTAATTGTTTTACTTACAGCAAATTTAACACATCTTAAAGGATAAAAAACTTTTATCTTTAGATTTACCTCAGGCCAGCGGGCTATTGACATGACTTTGTGTCCAACGTACGCTTTCGCCATAAAACGTATTTATCCTGTTATGTTTCATACCTATGTCTGCAGTTACAGACCCCCACCCCTCATATTTTAAGCTCAGAAGGGCAAAACGGGCTTATGGTGAGCTGTATGATCATTCGATATCCCTGGTGCAGTATTATTTGGCTAATTTCTCCAGAGACTCTGTACATATTCCGTATTTTTCCGGAAGAAATCTGAGTCATTATTACGTAAACCTTTAGTAAGATATTTATAAATGGAAGTGACCAGCCGTACGTCTAGTCTGGTAGGCTAAACGTACGGATCCGCACGGCTAGCCAGTCCTCACTGGACAGGCTAGCCGCACGGGAGTTTTTTAAACAATCAGAATACAGAATGGGAATGAATGATAAATGTTATGTTTTATTCGCGTACTTTAATATTTATCCGTTCTGTCTGTATGTGGCTTAAAGGTATATAAAATATATATAGTGCAAAAGTTTAAGTCAATTACCAGACGACAAAAAGCGTAAAAATATATTTTCCTTGATAAGGAAATTATTCGCTGGGCAATCATATGGTCGCAATGTCGCATTGAATACGGACCCTATGTCCGTGCATTGAATAATTCTTTAAAAACAGTCTACAAAACTCTTATTACAAGAGATTTACAATGTTAATATTTTTGTTGGAAAGGCTAGAAAGAAGGAAATTTAAATTTCCGTTGTCTTTTGAACATTACAGAAATTGCACATTCAAAAAGACTTTTTGTTTTATAGTTAAAAATCAAAATACGAAAAATACAAATAACTAAAATCTGCAAGTCGGAAAAGCAATTAAGTACCTGTTTGACTGTGTTAGAAAAACTAAATGCTGAGCATATTTAAGTGTGTTTTTCTTTAATTGAAATTGATACGACAATCTTCAAACAAGGAAATAGAAAGAATGCTTATTTTTTAACTTAATTTTATTAGCACCCGTATCTAGTGAATTTCTCCACCACGAATATTCTTTTTGTATCGGAAAACTTCCTTAACACGTTGAACAAGTTCCCAACATGTTTGCACATTAGACAAGATTTTCAACAAAAATGACAAATCGGTATGTCTAAAATTGAAGTGAAAAATCTGCTATTGACCTCTAATTAATAACAATTAATTGCCGATTGGTTTTTCAAACTGATCATGAAATAATGTTTGTTTCATTCCTAAACGGTGTGAAAAACAAAATCGGGAAACTTGAAATAAAATACAGTAGTCAATTAGGTCTCTGATTGCAAAAACCTCATACAACAGACCACTTTTTCCATCGTAGTTGTTGTTACAGGCACTTACAAGTGTTTTATGATTTTTTTTCTTAACGCTTAATTAAAGATAATAATCATTGAACAATCGATAGGTGAACCCGAAGATGGTTTATAATCGGAAATCAAATACAGTATTCTGATTGGTTGAAAAACTTCCGTACGCCGTACGGCTAGCCTATCCAGTGAGGACACGCTAGCCGTACGGGTCCGTACGTTTAGCCTACACGACTAGTCGTACGGACCAGTACGGCTAGCCACTTCCTTTCAGAAAACAGCAATATTTTCCGATGAAGCATAGCTTCGAACCTGTTCCCAAAGAGCAAAAGAAATAAAAAAGAAAAAAAGACAAATAATAACACCGTTACAAAAGTTACAACAATGGGACCCTGCATTAGCAGAGCCTCCTTTGCTGTTGTTATTTTACTCATTGTCGAGCCAAGGGTGACGAACGTTTTACTTAAATTACCCTTGGCTGATTGAATCTGTTATTTCTGTACGCGTGACGTCACAGAACGGAAAAAGCGGCGGACCAATCAGTAACCTTCTTACAAAAAGGTCCGAAAGCGGGAGGTATGTTAGGTCAATATGCAGATGTGAATTTAACCCTTAGAATTGCGCTTAACTCCTTCAGTTTAAAGTGACACTTGGTACGACTGAAATACACAATCAAAAAAGCTGTGCAAAATTCCTATAACTTTTCAAATGACAACTAGTGTGACAATAAATCTTTTTAATATTTTGATGGTACATTGAAAGGTTCTCAAAATCAGCTTTTTTGCCCTCGATGTAGGCCCTATTACGGGTTTTCAATGTTTATTTGAAATTTTAAGTGATTTAATCCATCAATACCGGTTTAAATTTGCACTCTTTTCAAACCTCATCGAAGGGAAACTGCAATAAAGCAGGATAAATCTATATTGAATTGCGCGAAATTTGGAAATTGGAATGAATTCAACAATTAAGCCGTCTTAAAGAAATAATTGATAGAAATGATAATTAAGTTGAACTTTCATATTAATTCTTTATTTCATAAATTTCCCCCGTCTTTTCTATTAGGTTTTTCTTGAAGTACATAAGATGACCTAAGAGAAATAAATAGAATTTATTATATAAGTATTTATTTTGATTTGAAAGATACCTGTGTTGTAGGTAGTTACAAGGCTTCGATAAATTTAAAATTCAAACTTGCTATGAAACAATTTATTCGCGACGTTTTAAACGAAGCAATACCGTGCAATATTCAATAAAAATCGAATTACACTTGTATTTTATTTTTTTAAAGGGGGATTATTTGATTTTAATTTCTTATATATTTGAAATATTCACATATTGTGATTGGGCAGTCAAAAATCTCGTGGCTACAGCTTATTCAAGTTATAGTTAAGTAGTTTTGGTCGCCCGATGACTATATTCCATATATAATAAAACTTTATTTGCTTTCAATATAAAACAAAAAATAAGAAACTGGCCAATTTTGCCTCATATTTTATGTTATTATTAGGGATGGGAACGAATATTCGAACATTCGAATATTCGTTTTTCCCGCGAATATTCGAATACGATTTTAGAATACGAATATTCGCTTTTATGAGACTAAATTTGAGTATTTGCCCTTTAATTTCTGGAAAGAGAAGTAAAATAAGTGGCAAGTAATTCTCAATTTTGAAATGATATTCTCACATTTATCTTCAATCGTATGTATATAAGTGTCAAGAAGGTACGAGGAAAGTCTATAATTATGACAGGTTGCAAATCTTCTTATCAGCAGTCTGTCAGTGAAACATCGACCAATGTATAAATGTGATAATATAACACCTTTGGAAAGTTGAGACCTATTTGCAAATTTTCGAATACGTCGAAACAATTGACGTTCCGCCTGAACAAAATTTATTTAAAAATCGACGCCGCGCGGCGTTTGTTACAACATTTTTTCTCTTGACTCAATTTAAAAGTAATTTTTGTCTTTTCACCGACAATAAGTCAAGTGCACAACCATCAATAATTTGCAATATTTGTCGATGAGCGACCGAATTGTCTTTTCTACTCACAATAAGTTCATAAAAGTCACTTCGTAGGTGTGACGCTTTGATTGTCCATCGAGTATTCGACGTATTTTTCGGATTCGGGTAAATCTAATATTTTGTTTCCAGTGTGTCTGTTCTATCGTACAACAGTTAAGAATACATCACAAAAAGTGTAAAAAGTTGTAAAGTCTCGGAAAACGAATTCCAAAATACATGTATATGTTCTAGTCTGTCGACGCTAAAAATATCGCAATCAAAGCTTGAACCACTAAGTTTCACGACTTTTCGATCGCACATTTTTCATATTATCACACGAAAAGGTAATATAAAGTAAAATCAAGACAAATAATTTAAATTTTTATCGGGTGTGATTGGATTCTCCAAATAAGTTCACCATTCAACAGGGCGGTCAGGAACGCGAGGCACTTGGAGATGCAATGACGTCTCGGTCGCGCCTTCGGAATTTAGTATTTTTTAATTTCATAGCTATTAATCATATTTTAACGTTATATTATTTTCTGCAAATTTAAGTCAGAGAATCAAATTTAAGCTAAATTGAATCTCTTTTCTTATTATTCATTATTTTTACAAGTTAAAGTAACCTCGAACAAGAAAGGAAATAAAAATCGGATATGAGTAATACTCGGATATTCAATTTTGAATGGAACCAAAACGAATATTCGAATATATTCGAATATTCAAAACGAATATTCGAATATGAATTTTGCTATTCGTTCCCATCCCTAGTTATTATTCTACTTAAGCCAAAAATTATTTTGATTGGATGAAAAATATGTCTTTTATGGGCGGAGGTCATTTCTCTATATATGTTAAATAGTTGAAACTTTGAAAATCATTTTCAACATCAGTAGAATCCAAAATATCTAAAAATCTAGTCAAAACTTTGATTTGCTTTAATTTACAAGAATATCAAGCCTGTGGAGCGACTCAAGCCATTCATGGCTTTCTAGTTTTATCAATAGATTAAAGTTCTCATATTTGTTAGGGCGAGATTGATATGTTGCGGGCAATTTTCTGACATTTTGGTCGGAAAAGTTGAATAACGTGATATATCCGGAACAAATCTTCATTCACTAGAATTTTAGTGTTTACGTTTTGAAGTGACTTCTAGTGTTCAATACTAGTGTTAGATATCAATAATTTTGATAAAAAAATTTCAGTCTGCTAGGCTGCTAGGCTGCTAGGCTGCCAACTTCACTCTGCTAGGCTGCTAGGCTGCCAGACTGCCAACTTCACATTTCCAGCAGTCTAGCAGCGTAGCATCCTCAAACGACCAATTTCGTTTTTTTATCAAAAGATTAAAGTTCTTATATTTGTTAGGGCGATATTGATATGTTGCGGGCAATTTTCGGGACATTTTGGTCGGAAAAGTTGAATAACGTGATATATCCGGAACAGTTCTACATTCACTAGAATTTCAGTATTTACGGTTTGAAGTGACTTCTAGTGTTGAATACTAGGGTTATATATCAATAAATTTGAAAAAAAAAATTTTAGTCTGCTAGGCTGCTAGGCTGCCAACTTCACTCTGCCAGGCTGCTAGGCTGCCAGACTGCCAACTTCACATTTCCAGCAGTCTAGCAGCGTAGCATCCTCAAACGACCACTATCGTTTTTTTTTTATCAAAAGACTAAAGTGTCTCCCATTTTTGTTAGGGCGATATTGATATGTTGCGGGCAATTTTCGGGACATTTTGGTCGGAAAAGTTGAATAACGTGATATATCCGGAACTGTTCTACATTCACTAGAATTTCAGTTGGTTTGACGTGACTTCTAGTGTTTAATACTAGTGTTATATATCAATTAATTTGATAAAAAAAGTTTTAGTCTGCTAGGCTGCTAGGCTGCCAACTTCACTCTGCTAGGCTGCTAGGCTGCCAGACTGCCAACTTCACATTTCCAGCAGTCTAGCAGAGTAGCATCCTCAAACGACCACTATCGTTTTTTTATCAAAAGATTAAAGTTCTTATATTTGTTAGGGCGAGATCGATATGTTGCGGGCAATTTTCGGGACATTTTGGTCGGAAAAGTTGAATAACGTGATTTATCCGGAACAGTTCTACATTCACTAGAATTTCAGTGTTTTCGGTTTGACGTGACTTCTAGTGTTTAATACTAGGGTTATATATCAATAAATTTGATAAAAAAAAATTTTAGTCTGCTAGGCTGCTAGGCTGCCAACTTCACTCTGCTAGGCTGCTAGGCTGCTAGGCTGCCAGACTGCTAACTTCACATTTCCAGCATTCTAGCGTCGTAGCATACTAAAATGACCACTATCGTCTTTTTATCAAAAGATTAAAGTTCTCATATTTGTTAGGGCGAGATTGATATGTTGCGGGCAATTTTCGGACATTTTGGTCGGAAAAGTTGAATAACGTGATATATCCGGAACAAATCTTAATTCACTAGAATTTTAGTGTTTACGTTTTGAAGTGACTTCTAGTGTTTAATACTAGTGTTATATATCAATAAATTTGATAAAAAAAATTTCAGTCTGCTAGGCTGCTAGGCTGCTAGGCTGCCAACTTCACTCTTCTAGGCTGCTAGGCTGCCAGACTTCCAACTTCACATTTCCAGCAGTCTAGCAGCGTAGCATCCTCAAACGACCACTATCGTTTTTTTATCAAAAGATTAAAGTTCTTATATTTGTTAGGGCGATATTGATATGTTGTGGGCAATTTTCGGGACATTTTGGTCGGAAAAGTTGAATAACGTGATTTATCCGGAACAGTTCTACATTCGCTAGATTTTCAGTGTTTTCGGTTTGACGTGACTTCTAGTGTTTAATACTAGTGTTATATATCAATAAATTAGATAAAAAAAATTTCAGTCTGCTAGGCTGCTAGGCTGCTAGGCTGCCAACTTCACTCTGCTAGGCTGCTAGGCTGCCAACTTCACGGACCTCTTTTTTTCACATTTAAAGATTTGTTTTATTTTGATGAAACATGCAATGTTTGTACAGTGGTCTGAATAGATGGGAGTTACGCCATTCTAACATAATTATCTCTCAATGAAACCCTATGTTGTGAGTACTCATTTGAAAAAACTTGTCTGAATTTTAAAATACTTGCTATTTTTTTGCATTTTTAGCATTGTTGTTCTTAATAAATACACCCAGTAGCCATCTGACATTCAGAAATTTTATATTGTGTGCTTAATATACTTAACAAAATATTCATGTCTTTTCTCTGTTTGTTTAGATTGTTTATTCAAGGGGGTCAGCAATGACCCATCAACTTACTCATGGATAGCATCATACTGCTCCATTTTGTGGCCAATGGTGAGAGTTTTGAGCAAAGTTTCCTCCCCTTCTGGACTGAATACACCACCTGGAATACTTAGCAGGAACTTCTGTAAAAATATGTATAGCAAAATGAGTGTTTTCTTTTCAAGCACATGAGCATGTTAGTGAAATTTCAAAATAAATTTAAGAGATAGAGAAAATATTCTTTCAAATTCATTGAGGTACAAAATGAAAATGATGCTCACACTGTAAGAATATTCATGAAGAAAATTCATACATGTATGTGATAAGGCCTTTAGTTTCAATAAATGTCTGTTTGACCTTCGCCTTTACTTGATACACATTTGCAATTCTTGAAAATGACAGCACAAGTCATTTGCAAAATTTTGTTTATATCTTATTTTGTTGTTGTTATTATTATTATTTGCTATTATTGTTGTTGTTTTGTTGTGACTTGTTCTATGAATTAAATGAAAGCATTCTAACTATTTATTTTAAAATATGGCTTGAATAATCCTTTAATCAGGGGTCCAAATAAGAGGGGGCAAAGCCAGTCTTAAATCGTTACTTACACATGAAACCCAATGTTGTGGGTACTCATCTGAATCGTCTCAATGAGATATTTCAAATGAGTACCAACAACATAGGGATTGAGTTAGGAATAATGAAATTATAAATTTGAAAACCAAATTACCCCCTCTATCTGTAGCTCTGTTTAATATTTGTTTGAATGGGTTTAACACAGCTTTTAATAATGTTTCTGGTATTTCTGCTACCATAACATCCTTTCTTGGCATCCAGCTGCTCATCCTACATTTTTTATGATAAGCCATGAGTGCAGATGGCAATGATTAAACTCTGGACTCCATGACTGGGAGCCTGACAACCAACTGCTTTATGACAATGGCTTAATGATTTCTTAATTTTCTCCTTGTATGCAAGACAAGTATTAAATTTAAGAGACCAGTAAAAGTTCCTCAACATTTTGGAACTCATGATCTTTCACAATGTAAACTAAGGTTTCCCAATGAAATCATTAGGAAACCTCATTTAACACTGTTGAAGTTCATGACTTCCAACCATGCAGAACTTTTAATAGTCCACAATTGAAAAGACAAGAAATAAAGGTTATAGACCTGTAGTAGTTCCACAACATTTAGGAACAGATGAATTTTCACAATGTAAACCAAGTTTTCCCAACAAAAAAATTGGGACACCTTGGTCAACACCTTTGAATTTTGAACTTCTGAAACATCGTGAAACTTTTACGAATCCACTACCTTAATACTATCAAAAGCTCCAAATAGTTAAAATGTACTGGCCAAAAGTAGTCATTAGCCTAACCATTGCATAAGATAGCAAACAATATGTGCTAGTAGACTTGACAAACCATAAACTGACAAATAAAATAGTTTTGACATGTACTTTGCTAATATTTAGATTGAAGAGTATCAACATGCTAATTGTTTACATTTTTGGCTGCCATAATTTGACATCTTATGTAAACTAATTTTCAATGAAATATCATTGCATGTAGGTCCCATTTCATAAATTTAATGGGCACATATCATAGTCAGGCAGCAATATACTAGAACCTTTCAGCTATAGTCAGGTTTTTTTGAGGATATTTTAGTCCACCCACAATATTTGTTACAGCCAGACAAAGAGATGAGCAGAAGCCTTATTTAGAAGAGGCAAACAATCAAAGGACTGTACATTGTATTTACATAGCTAGTCACTTTACTGTGAGTTTTTATTTGAATCAGCTTGAAAAGTGGTTCCATTAAGAACTCCAAGCACAGATACTATGTGAGATTTTGTTTAGTTCAATTTAAGCGAAAGCTTAATTTCATGGTCACTCTTGAACACTCAATCTAGTTGTGTTCAGAACCCTGAGAGAGAGGCAGTGGCTTAAACCAAATGGATGGCTCAGTGTGAAACAATTGTAACTGCCTATAAACATAAAGGCAGTTACAACTGTTTCACTCTGAGCCATGGAAATGCTGCATATTTTTACATGCTGTTAGACTTGGGCTGACATTTGAAAGTCTTTCCAATAAACACATCCATATGATAATGGGGCTCAAACTACTGACCTTCTGGTCCCATATGGAGTACCTATACCTCTCTGTCATAGAGGCCCTTGAACTATTTGATTCTAGAGTTCAAAATACCTACTCTACCTTAAGCTCAGGCAAAACTTACCTTAACTACAGAAGCTAGAGTATAAAAGCTATAATTGGAAAATATAACAGGCTTTCCTTCTGACAGCCTCTTGACCACCCGTCGGGTGTCATTTGGGTTTCCCGGGCGACGGAATATGTCCCTTGTGTTAAGGCCCTCTCTGGCTACATATACAAGTAATTCCTGGAATTTAGACATAAAACATGTCAGTACATTTACACATGATAAACATATAGAAATTTGCGATTGAACAAATTATTTGTTGGTAGATTTAGCTATTGCATTTAGTTGCCCAACAATTATATATTTCAATTGGGAAAATGTTTTAGGTGAAAAAATATTCACTGGCAGTAGGATAAATTTGTTGGTCAATCTAAACATTGTACCGTATTTCCTCTTATAATAGGGCTCTCCCTAATAGTAGCACCCCTACAATTTATACAAAGAAAACCAACTTCAAGTGCTTAAATTTTAGGAACTTTTTGAGACTTGTTTTCTAATGTGAGATAAATTTCCTCTAAACAATCCTTAATATGATTGTTTAGAGGAAATTAACCTCAAATTAAAGGGAAATTGGCATAAAGGACATAAGTTTAATGATTATTTTAATCAGAATATGAATACTAAATAAACCAGGACAATATTATGTATAGCTCCAGGGAGCATTTATCAGGAGAAATACAGTAACTTCAGATAAAAGAAGATGTAAATACAAAGTTTGGATTGCCCACTTACAATATCTCAATAAACCATATATCTTGTTTCCATTTTTTTTTAGTAATGTTGTGACTGATTAAATCAATGCCCATGAATTATCAGACAACCCTAGTGTACTGAATTGCACTTTAAATCTGACCTTGGTGTTCAAATATTTGTCTTACAAAGTGAGACAGATAATTCTTCAATTTCCAATAAAGATTTTCATTTGGTCCATAATTCCAGTTCACCTCTAACCAACCATTCTGACGACATTTTGCTACATTCGGATTATTGAAATATTGTAATGAACTCCCTATTTCAAGCCTTAATAGCATGTTCTATCACAATATCTATTATTCAAGTCACAGTCTGAAAGACACTTTAAGCTTAATTGTAACCTGTTCTTCATTGCACTAGTATATCAGAGCTCCATAGCTCTTGCCTTATATAGTTTTCAAAGAGCAAATCACATTGATAACTCAGCCCAACTAATGTTATTGTCTATATTTTTATAGGCAGTTACAACTGTTTTTGCACTCAGCAATCAATATGGTTCTACTTACAACCATGGGAATGGGTAGGTATCCATTTTTAAGGGCAGTGGATAAGGGGGCTCCAAACTTCACTCTGAAAGTACAGATAATGGTAAATACAAAGCAATAATTTATTACTGTTTTAAGTTCATGAGCTTAAGCTTCAAATAGGCAAACTTTTCAAGACCACATTAAAGGAGAATGTGGATTTATTTAACTAAGGCAATAGTGAATTTTGAAAAACTATTTATGCAGTTACAAAGGGTAACATTGATTTTGCCAAAATATATCAATAATTTTGCCCTTTTAACATTTGCAAAAATATATCATGTTTTAATCCTAGCTATCCATTTCAGACCATTTGAATATTTTATTTCACCTTTGGCCTACCACAACAAATAATTGAAATTGATTTCTCTTGAAGATAAGAAAATCACTTTAAAATTGATGATTGCAAATATTGAATTATTCGTATGGATTTCTCCATCATATAAACATTTACAAAACTACAGGCTTATTGGTATGTCTTGTCTACATAACTGCTAAAATCACTTACAGCATAAAAGTCAAAGAAACTAGGATACTTTTCAAAGAACAACTCAGAGACAATTCTAATGAGTACAAAGAAAATAGGGTTTGAGCAGGGACAAGTGAAATATCTAAATTTAACAGGGATCTACACTGAGGGGATTCCCAGACTCCCTGTTTAGCAGCTGGGACTCCTCTATTTTGCAAGCAAGGAGTCCCAGTATTGCATGATAATATTTTGAGATAAAATGCATGCCATAGGGCAGATTCCTTTTCATCTCTTGTCAAAACTGCAGATTGTTCACTACATAAGTTGTTGAAGATAACATTAGCTTGTATCTAGTAGTATTTGAAAGAAAATCATTATTTTTGGGGAGAAACTTATCGAAAAGAAGAAATTGCTTCTTTTCCTCAGTGTTCTCCAATTATAAGAAAAATCAGACTCCTTAGTTTGAGCTTGAACTCCTTGATTTTGTAAGCCAATGGACTCCTTAATCAAAGAAGTTAGTGTTGATCCCTATTTAATCCAAAATACCCCCTGTATCTGTAGGTTTAGGAGCTCTGATCCTACTTACTTTTGATGGCGCATCGCCTCAGTACTTCTGTCAGACACACATCCACCAAAAACATTACGCAGCATGGCTTAAGGTTGACAGGGGACCTGCCATCTTGTGACGGCTCACTACGATGTTACTATCTGCATCCTGGTCAGCCAGAAGCATTCATATAGCAACACACCTGAAATGACAGAAAATTGAGATTTATTTCAGGGTTCAACATATAACACTCCTGGAAAAGCCCCAAAATTAAATATCAGATTAAAGGAACAAAGTTAATCAGGATCTTTTTATATTTTGAAAAGCAGCGTTTTCTTTTAATGAGAACGCATTTTGTTCAAGCCAAGGTATTAACTCTGTTTAATTATTTAGGTTAGAACAGAACAAGGTAAAGTTAAAATTCCAGGCATGAATAGATATTAGAATGCATGTTTATATCACAAGCCTTTACTGATCCTTGCTCTTTCTTTTCAGTCTCAAAATGTGATTGACGGGAGCCCTGATTATCCGAAGGGACTCGATGATAGTTAGTAAACAAAAAGGGATTCCCATCAGTTCACATCAAAAGAAAGTAAAAGTAATGGAATTATATCTCAATCTTGAAGAAGTATGTTTCAACCAACAATATTCTTGTTCTTATACTACAGAACTTTTAGACAGAAGCTGAAACAATTTTGATTACACCCCAGTGGACAGTGATTTTTGACCCTTTTCCAGTTTGTTGAAATATACTGCAGACCCATTTGATGGAGACAAATTATAATTTGAAAATAGTGTGGATTTTGAAACTAGGTGGTTGTCACAGACAACTAATATCCAGCCTGCAATTTTGACATTTGACCTTGAGCTGTGACCTTGAACTTGAAGCTAGCTAAAAATCTCCTTCGAATAGCAGATCTTCTCATGATGGAGAACAAATGTACCAAGTTTATAGAGAGTGATATCCATCCATAGATGTTGTCCAGACAAAACTGGGCAGTCATCATCATGGATGGTCTGATGGATTTGTTTGTTTGAATGGGTTTTACGCCGCTTTCAACAATTTCGCAGTTATATCGCCGCGGTCGGAGCACCTAACAATGGATTCCTGGTATTTCTTTCACCTGTACTACCATTACACCCTTTCCTAGCCTCCGACTGCTATCTCACATAGGTTTACTATTATCTACCCATTGGTGAGAGACAAACGTTGGAAAGGAAATTGGCCGCCACTGGGGATCGAACCCGTGACTTCCAGATTGGAAGTCTTGAGCCTAACCAACTGCGCTATGGTGGCGGCATGGTCTGATGGAGGTACTAGAGCCAAACTGTTATAATGTGACAAATTGGACTATGTCTTGCTAACTGCAAGCAGACTTTAAAATAAAACGACCCCATGTCGCAGAAAATATTGCTTTTTACAAGTATAAAACCAAAGAGACATTCAATCAAGGGACTAGAAAAGAGATACTTTGATATCTTTAAAGAGATGAAATGCTCAATTATAATAATCGTATATCCTCGTCCAGCTGCGATAACATACCCTCCTTCTGTTATGTGCTGATGACCATAACAGCATATCATGTTTTCAAAGGAGGCTTATTTTATTGGATCTATTCCTAATCAGTCAATGAACTTGGTTTATGTTCAGCTATTTTAGCTCTTGCTGAAGGTATACTATAGGATACAGATGTTGATGACCTTCAACATTCCACAGTTACAGAAGATCCTTTGTCAAATAGCTGGTTATTTTAAATTGTTATGATTATACACATATTTGTCATTCTGCCCGTGTAGGTTGTTGTTTTCATCAAAATTACCCTTATTGTGACATCTCATGATCTGGGTTTTCAAAAAGACTTTCTTGGCATTTTAAGTTAAAGAGCAAAAAAAATTCATTCACATGTATTTAGGGTTCCAATTGTTTGATTAATTTATCAGACAGGAAATTTTCTCTCTTGGACATTAAAACAATGATTGACGAAAACACTGGAGTCCTCTGGCTTGAGGCCATTGTGAATTTTATAACAGACTCCACCAGTAGTAGCAGCCATGTTGCAGGTTCTCAAAGACTTTTCATAGTGATTGTTAGTGTACCGTATTTCTTCTAATAAATGCTCCCGGGAGCTATACACATGGTTATGGAGCTTTTATTTACATGTACCGGTAGTTTGCATTTATTGGTAAATAAAAATAAATTGATGTCTTACACGCTCTTTTCCCTTTAGGCCACACCAAATAAATTATTAGATTCTCATCCGAGTTTTCAGAAAAAAAGGGGCGGGTGGACGGCTTTTATTTTTTATTTTCTATTTCTATTTCGGGGGGGGGGGGGGGGGGGGGGGGTAAGTAACAAAGGTTGGCAAGTAACAAAGCTGACGAGCTTACTGGTTTATAAAGAGTTTGAGTTCTATGCCGTAGAGAAACGAAAATTATGTGAGGCGCTCGTATTGTTTTACTGGTACTTCTTCTTCTTCTGTCTGCTGAACAGATTCCGGTGAAGACTGAATTTACTTGATAATTATTTGTTCAAAGTGTTTAATAAATAAAATTTAATCTCAGAATAATGTGTATTTCTATATTTTCACTGTTCAAAATGATTCAGATATCGGCGCTATGCAGACACCTAAAGTTCGTAATCACTGATGATCCAAGCTTTTGTAGCGACGTGAAGGCACCAAATCGTAAATCGCTTGACCAACTACTTTCTATTTCATGAGTTTATATCAAAGTAAACTTCGCACATTATTTTAAGAATAAACTTTGTATTTCCATTGTTTATTGGTAGATAACCGGGTAATGAAGAGGCAATCTGACGAGAAATAAATAAAGCTGCCTAAGCTTTCTGTCAGAAATTATAATTACCGTATCGGCAAATCTACCTCAGTCCCGCTCAATAACAAAATGCGTAAATTTATGATTGTTCTATATCGTCTCTTTATTTTGAAATAATGACCTACCTGCTGTAAAAAAAATGGAAAAGTATTCCTTTTTATTAAAATATAATCCTCGAAGAGAGTCAACTAAATCCCATGTATTCATCCTGACGATGGAAAGGGTTTAACATCAATCAGGTTTTTCCTGCGTGCGTCGCGTGCCGAGTCAAGATACTGTCCCTTAAATAATCGAACATCTGGTGTCGGCGTCAAATAAAAAAGTTCGGGGCGGGCGATATTTTTAGGGGCGGGCGGGGATGAGAATCTAAAGATTTATTTGGTGTCGCCTTAATTTGAGGTGAATTTCCTTTAAACAATCATATAAATGATTGTTTAGAGAAATCACATTAAATAAGAGCACAAGCCTCATACAAATTTAGGCATTTGAAGTGGGGTATTTTTAGTTAAAAACAAGATGTGTTTGTGAAACACAAATGCCCCCGTAACGGCATTTTTGTTCAAAGTTTGACCTTGACAGATGACCTTGACCTTGTCACATGACCTTGACTTTGGTACCAGCGGATGCGGATCATTGAGATCTATCATCATGCCAAATATTAGCTTTGTATCTTGAATAGGCTTGAAGATATTGGCAAGGTTAAGTTTTCGGGTTAAGTTTTCGGACAGACCGACGGACAGACAGACAGACGGACAGACAGACGGATAGACAGACGGACGGACAGACGGGCAGACAGACGGACATGAGTAAAACAATATGCCCCCGATCTCTCGATACGGGGGCATAAAAATGTAGGGGTGCTACTATTAAGGAAGGCGCTTTTATTTTGGGAAAAATGGTACATGGTGAAATCTTAGAGTAAGAACAGAAGGTATCAGAGCTTCTGATAAGGGGGAGGTTTGAAATTTTCTAAATTTACATGCACAAACCCTGCATTATGGGTACTCTTCCCTCTTATTTTGTAAACATCTTCACCCAATGAATGACAACAATTTGTCATTAAAAATGCTGGGTGTGTCAAAAGGTGTACAAACCTGTGACACGATGATTCAGTCGATCAGACTGTAACTTAAGTACAATCTCAGCTCACAGGCCATTGGTGATAATGTCATTCATACTCAGATGAGCTAGATATTTCAGTTTTTAATTTCAATATACTGCAGCAAATCCAATGTTACTGGTATTCATTTGAATCGTCTCGCTAAAACCCTATTCTAGACCTCTGAGTGAAAGATGAATTCATGGAACAGAGTTTTATTCTGTTTCTGGTTAATAATTCATGATAGTAATGCTAGAATGAGATATTATATGGTGCCATTTTGTACTGTGTATATCTGACCGAGTTTCCCATTGATTAAAACATATTCCACACTAACCGGTAAATCAATACCATGAATGGCCAACAAAAAATGTTTCCATTGAATATGAATCAGGCTGGAAAGATGAATGAACTGAGGTTTTCCCCATTGATTCACTAAAGGCTTAGAAATTCTCAGCACGGTTTAGTAACACATGCCAGGGCAGAGGTACCGATAAGAGGGGGTAAAGCCAGTCTAAAATCTTAATTCCTTATTGAAATCTTAAATTGTGGGTACTCATTTGAATTGTCTTCATGAGACCATTCCAATGAGGACCAACAATATAGGATTTGTGATAGTATCATTTAGTTCATTTAAATTGAAATCCAAAATGTCCCCTATATCTGTAGCTGCAAGGGCTGTGGAAATGCAACTATTTCTCACACTTGTCTTGGACAAGTCAGTTTAGCGACTATGTCTGAGCCAACTTTTTCTCAACCTGCTATAAATCAAATTAGCCTGTTATAAGGTCACACATTGTCAAGTTACTACTGGGCTTATCAGAGCAATAAATATTCCCTTCCCTGCTCAACACCAGGTGCGTGACAAAGAAGAATTTCAAGGTAATTGAGATTTTTAGGTCTTCAACACAGACAAATGATTCTGATCCATCTGAATATTTAATTCTACTTTCAACAATTTTTTTTTTAAATCTAGCTATAAAGTGTGCACATTTTTAACCCCTTTACTTTCAACAAAACTTTAAATGATCATACTACCAGCTACTTTTCTTTCCTTCTGTGGACTTTGAAGAAAATGTATTATCACATTCCCATTTAATGCTTTTGTAAGAAGTATGTTGTCTGTTGTTGATTACCTAGTGATTCACCCTTCAATTACGAGGTTTTGGTCAACAATTATTGATATGATTAATATTGTACAAATGTTTGTTTACTGTAACGCCCATAAAAGTGATGAAGATAATGTATATATAAAATGAAAAGTTTTACCTTGTTTGACAATTTTTTTACACACTCAAAAGTAACTAGAAAGCCATGGATGGCCTGAGTCGCTCCACAGGCTTGAAATTCTTGTAATAGCAAATAAAAGTTTTGACTAGATTTGAAGATATTTTGGGTTCTACTGATGTTGAAAATGATTTACAAAGTTTCGACTATATAACATATAGAAAAACGACCTCCACCCAAAAAAGACATATTTTTCATCCAATCACAAAAATTTTAGGCCGCATGATAATGGGTCACCCAAGGATCATTGAAATGAATTTTGATTGATATCCATTGGTTACAGTCTGAAAAAATAATTCTTAAAGATTCAACTATATGACATATAGAGAAATGACCTCCATCCATAAAATACATTTTTTCCTCTGATCACAATAATTTTTTTGGTTGACTGATAAAGGGTCATTCAAGGATCATTCCAGTGAAATTAGGTTGATATCCATCAGTTACATTATGAGAAAATGAGTTTCAAAGTTTCCACTATATAATATATAGAGAAATGACCTCTGCCTATAAAATACTTATTTTTCATACTTTCACAATATTTTTTTTTTTGTAGACTGATAAATGGTCACCCAAGGAGCATTCATGTAAAATTCAATTGGTATCAATCTATTGGAATCTGAGAAAACTCACTTTTTACCATATTTGGAAATTAGCAACGTTCACGCTGCCGATCGCCAAATTCGCAAATGGCGAATGAAAGTTAATTATGGCTCCAATTTTTTTCATTTGGCGAAAATACATGGCTCCAAAAGAAAAGACAATCCATCTCTTGAGACAAACCTGAATTTTCCTGCAAATATAAGCCTCCAGTCAAGTTATTGTCAATCCAGTCAATTATGTAATCAGGTCTGACACGCGATCAAACACATAAATTTCTCTATCCAATTAAAGTTTTAATTGACAGCTTACTCAATGACATAAGGTAAACAAGCAGCTCATTGGATGATCGCCGATATTAATTTTCGTTAGTGGGCGTGACTTAATTACACCACATCCTCTGCAATTTGTTATGGTATGATTTTAACAGAGTAATTAATTCAGACTCGCAGACACATATTTGCATTAATTATGTCGAAAAATCATCACACTAGTCCCCTTTTACATTTTTCTGACCTATATATTTATCTAAATTGGTCTATTATGCTCTGATTAATTTTGATAGTTTTACCCTCGACAGCAGTTCAGTGATTCAGAATCCTAAAAAATCTGGTAAAATTGTATTCTCATACAGGTAGTATTGAAGATTATGCACGTGATTTGTGAAAGAATAAAGTAGAATTTGTTTAATTTCTCCCAAAACTTAAAATTTTTACCGTTGAATAATCACACAGATGAAATTTATTTTCTGTGCATTTGTACCCAAAAAGTTTCGACCCAACAGATTTAAAAACGAAAGTATCTATATTAAGACTATGCTTATTTTAAAAATATAAGTGTTTTTTCAATAACACTTTCTTCCCAGACTCTTTCCATATCAAAGCACTGAAGTTACTAATGGAAGAGGACACAATTCAGCTTTCTTGATTAAAAAAACTATATGGTATTAATGTGACATTTTAAATTTTATTTTGGAATGAAAATATTCCATAACTTAATTTAGTCAAAACCATTTAAAACAAAAGGAAAATCTGAATTATTTACTAGGCACATTGCAACAACACAATAACTGACAAAAACAATTAAGTTCTTAAAATAGTCAAAACAAACAGAAGCCTTATTGAACTTGGCATGCAGATTCATTAATTTGGCCCAAACTATGATCCATTTGGCCCCAACTTTTTTCATTTGGCGAAAATGATGACGACAACTTTTTTCAAGCAAGGGGGAACCCTGAAATTGGCCACGCCCATTACATCCATGTTTTTCATTGGATCAAAATTTCTTAAACAACTTTGAAAGAGTGTCTTTCCCCCAAGGATCATTCCTGTGAAGTTTGGTTGACATTCATTCAGTAGTCTCTGAAGAGAAGTTTTTTTAAATAAATAGTTTACGACCGGACGCACAGACGCACTGATGCACGGACGCACAACGGACACAACAACATGATAATACCCCCGTGGCCTTCGGCCAGTGGAGCTAAAATTGTTTAAACCTATGTATACATCCAATATCACCTCATAGGTTAAACTTTGCAAATATAAACAAAAAATACAAGTCTGTTCAAGTTATACAATGTTTTTTTTTTGGTTGGATAGATGATCTCTTATAGGTGAGCACATACAGAAACTTGATGATAGTCATACATGTGCAAGATCATTGTCACCTAACAAGGTCACACTAAAATAAAACAATTAAAAACTTAGTACTTTTGTTTATTTTATGTTTTTTTAATACAATACTCTTATCAGGGATTATGAAAGATTTCCATAATATGTTTATGCAGAACCTAAGATGATATCATCGACTTGGCCAAGTATAAGTATAGTGGCCGGTTATGAAAAAAAGTATATAAACAATCATTATAACAATATATAATATTTTTTTTTTGAATTGCAACAGGTGCAACAGGTAAGAAGCCAGTAATATCCTCAAGGAGACATATTTGAGATTTTGCTGTTGTTTTGTACCACTCTCTGTCGGTCTGTTTATTCATTGAGGAGAAGTACAGAAGTACAAGAACCATTACTCTACTCATCATATTTTTTTAGTTATTTTCCTTTGTTAATTGACAAAGAATATGTCATTGGCCTGCTCTGAGGGGGGATGGGGGGGGGGGGGGGGGAGGGGTATAAATGTTTTACAAACATCTATTCTTTCATTACCAAACTATTTGGTTGAATTTGACCAAATAAACACAATTCTAGATAAGAAAGAAACAGAAAATATCACATTTGCTTTAAGTTCAACTTGAGTTCAAAGTTAAGTCTTACTACACTACTACTACTACTAAGATTGGCTACACAGTATCTCTTAAACTTTTTTGTTTGATTATATATGTAATATTTAGATATTATTTAACATAAAGGGGGAAATGTATCGTTTCTCTATTTCGAACTCACCTGAGCACAACATTCCCTATGGGAGCTTTTAGGATCCCTAGTTCAATGCGCATCATGGATCATGTGTCGTCCGTCTTCAACTTTCTTGAAACCTGCCCTGCGTTCAGGATGAAAACGTTAGCGAAGCGCTTTCGAAATGATACCCCGCTGTGCACGTGCAAAGCGGCGCATCATGCCAAAGCGCTCGCGTAACGCTTTTACATCCTGAACACAGGGCTGTTCTCCTCCTTAACCCATACGGCAATTTAAATGAAACTCTGTCAGAACTTTCCTTGGGTAAGCCTTTTCAAAGATCATTCGCCAATTTCGGATTGGCCCATTTATATGAACCTGGCCTTTGAACAACATTTCCTCCTGAACCATCAAGCCAATTTCAATACAACCTTTCCAGAATATTCCTTATCAAAATATGTTCGCAAAATTGGCATCTAAATCTGTGTTTGACTTGGCGATTGAAAAAAATCTCCTCTTTAACCAATATACGAATTTCAATAATTTCTCAGCTAACCCTTTTATTGAATAACATCTTAGTCCGGCAGCACCAGGGCATGACCTTGCAATAGCGTCTATAGAAAATTTTATTGCTGAAAGTTGTTGATATGGTCATCCTGATATGAAATCCGGTTGATGCCACTTTGGCATCATTGGGCAATCCAAGATGGCTGCCAAAATCCAAAATGGCTGCCAAAATAAGAAACTTTTCCATAATGTTTATCCCATATAAGAAAATTACTCAAAATGATCCAAATGGTATCGAAATTGCAGACGGGTAGGACTTAAGACATTTTCTTGGTTGAGTTACGATATAGAAATATAATATGGCCGCCAAAATTTAAGATGGCAGCCAAAGAAAGTGATTTTCTACTGTGCTTATCATATGTAGTAGAGATATTATGCAAAATGTGTTTGAATTTCAGGAAACCCAAACACAGAATATTTTCATGTTTATATCATACAGTGGAATTAAGATATGGCCGCCAAAATACAAGATAGCTGCCAAAAATAGTAATGTTCTATAATCATTGAAACATATGTAGTCGAGACATAATTCCAAATGCTACAAAAATGATATTGAACATTACATAAATGTCATACTTAAGACATTTATACTTCAAAAAAAGATGTATAAAGATGAGCATGAATCATATATGATATGGCCGCCAAAATGAGTGAACGGGAATGTGATTCAAACAGGATGGATAAGGGATGAGTTAGGAGAGATGTGATTCAAAATCAGAGTTAAACAATTTAATCACAATAAGTCCGAACCTGTCTCACATATTAAAGTTTTACCACCAAGAATCGTGTAATCGAACATAAAGGTTAGATGAGTCGCATTAATATGAAATTATGTTTGCTATCTCTATCACTTGCTAGATGATTTACTTAAAACGGCGCTGATATTGAGCATATTCAAACATTGTGAGTTCATTTTCATGACAATCAATTTGATAATGTTTGAAAAGTTCAGAATTAACTAAACATTAAGTTTGTTGTATCAGTTCAATACAATCTAGTCGCATTTGCGGATGGAAGTAACATAACCCAATACATTTACATAAATACAAGCAAAAATAGGTTCAGTGTTTATTTTATTAAAGAAAAAAAAACGATAGAGATGGAAATTAATGTAAAGCAGTCATAACTGTCATTTGATCACAATTTAATGTCTCAGGGTAGGCTATTCTTCTCAGTCACTGGCATTCGTCTGCTATCCGCCCCGCAATTTATTTCAATATCCTTTCAGACACCACTGTGCGGATCAGGCTAAATTTCTATAGGGGTGTACATTTGATGAAGTTCTGCAGAAGTTGTAAAAACAATTAGATTCGATCCAAAATTTTAATAATCAAATTGCCGAAAATTATGAATATCTTTGAAAGTAATACTATGCTCCTAAAAAACCATTTGTCCTAAAGATTTGATATGTTGCATATGAATTCAGGCAAGTCGTCGGCTCCGTTCTATAAGGACGTATATGCAAAATTCCATTTTTTCTTTTATTGCGTTTTCGCACACAAATGATATTCCCGCGTCTTTTGCGAAGATGCTGGACCTGATAGCTAATCGTATCCCCCCAAAAAAGCTTCTTGAACTTGTAAGATACGTCATTTTCGCACCGGAAGTGGTCATAAAGTTAAGTTCGAAAATGACGTATTGACAAATTTGATAATTGTTCATGTTTCCTTATGATAAAAGTTTATTTTTAAAGATCAGTTTGAAAAAGAAGACAACCTTTACCCAGGCCATATAATTCGTGTGTCTCAGTTACATACATAAAAATTGTTATATGCGTTTTTCACTTTTTTTGAGAAACGTCTCACTCAACGGATTTCGGGGTCTCGTATGCACCCGAAAAGAATTTTTTTACAAGCGATTTGTCCTATATCTTATATAACATCAAATTTAATTAGTTTTTTTCATGCATTTATCTTTTATGCCTTTTTTTGTCTATACGGCATTTTGTTCCGTAAAAATTAAGTGAAAAAATGACGTACTTGACGATTTTTTTGTTGTTTTTCTCAAATAACTCATTATTGAGACAAAATTTAATATTTATGACGGTAGATAATATATAAAGTGATTCGATTTAAAATGTTTTCGACCAAAATGGTTGTAATAGTGTTTAAAGGTAAAAAGATATTAAGTTTTTTCCTTCTCCTGAAAAGTAGGCTTTTCCCGGGTTCGTCCTTATAGAACGTAGCCGACGTTGTTGAAATAATGAATCGGTTTCTATAAGGGATCTGCCCGACGACACCTAATCTTACAAAGAAATAAAGACAATTTTGAAAAGCCAACCAAACTATTAGGCCTAAACATTTGATATACAGTCAAACCTGTATTTAGCAAGCGCCTAAGGGACATTCGAAAATTGGTTTCTTAGGAAAGGTGCTTGCTTAATATAGGTTAACTTCTATTCATTTGCCTCATTTGGGAACCCAATAGCTGCTTGCTTAATACAGGTTGCTTGCTGAATACAGGTGGCCGCTAACACAGATTCGATTGTATTACACTATTATACTGTGTGGCCACCCTACTGTACTCATATTTAGATGGTTGTAGATTAGAATTCACCAAGAGAATGGTCATGTCGTGTGGCAGGATAAAGACAGGTTCTCAGTTATGCCAGCTATTTATAAAGGTTGGTAGTACTTTTAAAAACTATCACCGTTCCATCCATTCTCTCCGGTGCATTTGATGTTTTCTGGTATATAACCAGGACATCTATGGAATACATTACCAGTAACTGGTTTGGTCAGTTTGATACTTAAACCAACAAAAACAGCTAGAGCTTCTTGAAACACTCATGTGATGCCTTTCATCGAATAACATAGGGTACCATTTTGGGGTCTTCAGCAAAATCGTTTGTTTGTATGAACACAAGGCCGACAATGTACATATCTGGGTGAAGGAATTTCGAATTTAGTGAGACAGTTTCGATAAAAAGTGGAAAGACAATATTATCTCAAAAACAAAAGGCACTTTTCTCTTTTCTATTTTCTTTAAAATCTCTCCAGATTTCTACAAAGTTTAAAGAAATATAGGGAGTAATATTGACAATTAAATTAAGATGAAATTCGTCGAATTCGGATACAGTTTTTGCCAAAATATTGCACACAAGCAGCCAGGTCATATTGTTTTGAGATTTTCCTTCATTACAGCTTCTCCTCTGAGAGATCAATGTGCTTATATGACATTGTAGAGTTTGACTAGACTCCAAAATCCATTTACAAAATAAAGCTAGAATTTCAATACAGATAAGAATGCGTCAACGTTAGTAATTTCTACATTAAGTGCAATGACATTCTAGAGAATCTGACGTTGCTTATAAGCTTTATGATTAAAAAGAGTGACATCGATTTCTATTCCAACATATATTTATTTCAGTTTGTCGAAGCTTTTAATCAATCGTGGTGCAGCTTTGTTTATCCGCGTTAATTGTATTTTCACGCTGTACATTATGTACACTTGTAATAAAGATGCAATTTATAAATAAGCAATCCGAAATGATTCAGCTGAATGCAAATTCAGATCAAATAATCATCTTCTGTGCGCGATAAACGGAAAGCGCGCTTGACCAAAGATTTCATCTGAGCCGAAATGATTGCGAATCTTGTGAAAGTATTCTCAAAAGATCCCTTGAAAATACCGTCGAAATCTATTGTACTAAAATTTATGACGGTAAATTGAGAACTTTTTTTTAAATTAAAAGTGTACACTTTCTTTTGGAACTGAGTATATAATCAATCAACAAGATTATACATATAATAATTATCATAATGAAATTAGCCACGGACTCCGTTTTATATGGTGTAGTCTTACTAAAAGGATACCCGTTTCTTGATATATTCAAACTAAGAATGAAAATATAAATATTTTAGTTATAGGACCTTTTATGTAGTAATTTCGCTAAAATAGAGGTTCGCTTTTCAGGTGTCGATTTCATATAGGACATATTTATCTAATTTATGTAAAATTTCTATAATTTCATCATTTAATGAATGTTCTGATATTCTATACAATCAAATCTATTGGTAATTATAATGCACCCTTTGCAAAACATTGTCAAAGCTTGCTATCCCAAAGAACTTGAGATTTTTTCAATGTTTAGCGTATGAATGGATAAATAAATATACGTCTCTTCTCTTCACTGTGCCTATGATTTAACAGGTGAGGTTTGAGTAGAAAGGGGGTGTTACTAGCAAACCGACTTCTATCTCTTAAGGCTTTGGAAAATTCTAGGCCCATTAACCTACATTCATATATTTGTTTTCGGCCACACTGGCTATTTTGATTCAAAATGAATAGGTGTGGATAACTGCGCACCGCAAAAAATGTGTAAAGCAGAACAATTCATGAGTTTGAATAAGCATGTTTAGCATTTAAGATATGGATAATCCATTTTATGGGATAGTTTTTTTATAAAGTGACACAAAGATATATTAAATAAATGAAATTTCTCGTAAAACCGAGGACAGATTTGTAAGCAATTCGTTTATTTGGATATACTAACTATTTCTAGAATAAATTATCTCCCTTTATTAACTAAATTTCAATAAATTGTTTGAAATATGATGAAAATGTATTTTTTGAATGTTTATTTCAAATGTCCTTACTCATTTAAGCAATTAGGGGGCGATTTTGAACGCCTTGGCTACAGTAAGAACAATATAAAAGGCGAAATCGCTTTGACAATTGGCTTGGACGCCATCTTGGACGCCATCTTATTTCTAGCGAGTTGCCCAATGATGCCAAGGTGGCATCAACCGGATTCTTGATGTACAATGTCTTCCCTTTCTAAAAATGCAAAAATATTTTCTATAGACGGTATTGCACGGTTAAAGTCAAATTTCGGGTTTTGCTGCCGGACTATCTCAACCACTAGGCTAATTTAAATGAATCTTTGCCAGAATGTTACTTCAGTGACATCCACTGGACCAATAAAATTCAATAGTTTAGGATGGGGAGATCTTTAAAGATTTTAAAAAGAAGATAAGCCCACCCTGCCACGCCCATATTTTGGGTCAATTAGAATTTCTTCGACAACTTAAGAAGAGGGGTCAAAGAATTGTTTGTTTTTTTCCTTCTTCAAACGAAATACTAAATGACATTGGTGAATCCAGCAATATCAGCACTTTGATGTTATTGAAATTTCACAAAGTTTCTTATTCACCATGCTAAGGGTTGGTGTTATTTTCAGGATGTAAGAAAATACTTTAGTGTTTAAAAAAGATATAAAATTTGTTATAAATGCACAAAATTTATCATTTCATAAACTTTCCTGGGTCCATACATATTAAACCACTTGTACAGAAAAAAAATCTGGTTAACTAATCTAACGGTCCTCTGTCAGCAGCCTACCTTTGTTATAATTAAGATAAATGGCCAGCATCAAGTAACAATTGTTAGAGGTCGACAATTCTGATAAAAGAGATAAAGCACAGAAACTGTTTGAGTAAAATCTACTCGTTTTCAGGACATAGTCGCCTTACTGAAGTTGACATTAAAATTTCATTTGTCCGACTTAAAAAATGTAGTCCAATTGTTCTTTTACTCTTTATTTGAATATAGGGTAACTTTTAAATTAGGGTAATTTTACTGAACATTGCAAAATTTTTTAGAAACAAGAGTGCCATTCACTAAATTTGCTTCTAAAATATTTCCCACCAGAATACCACACAAACCACATTATAATGCTCAAGGTCAGGTTAAAAGATCATTCTGTGAAGATTTTATGGAAATACGTCCTAATTGCGTCCACAAGATGTGGACATATATGTCAGAATGTACTGTCGTCGGTATGGAACAACAGAGAAGATTAAACTAAATCGATTGCAAACTTATACACCCTTCAAGTGCTTGTCCATAATGAAATGCCATTGTCAATTAAAGGGCAATAACTCTGTCAAAAGTCAATGGACATGCTCATCTTTGCTTTGTACTGATTATATCTGTGAAGTTTGAATGAAATCCTTCCACGAGTTGCTGTGAAATTGAGCGGACACAAAAAAGCTACAAACTGAAAAACCGATTAACAAGCTGACTCCTTTATACCTTAAAGCATAATTATGGCGGCATAATAAAAAGTCCAGCATTTGAATTTCAAGACCCTGCATGTTATCAATATATATGTATATGCAATATCAGTCTAAATACCACAAGATAATTTTGGGCACATTAGGAAGACTCAAGTAGGTTAAAATTGTTATTGCTCAGCATTGGTAGCAAAATCTTAAGTTCCAATTCAAGCATTAGAAATAATTTTGGTGATGATTTTTTTTAGGTAATACTTATATTCTGTCTTTCTTAGAATTTGGGAGGTATCAGATTTCCAAGATATACCTGGGGCCTCTTTCAAGAAAAATATCGTACGATTAATCTTAAAATCATCGTACGATTAAATTTAAGACGGTCGTAAACGGCTTTCACAAAAATATCGTTGAAAATCGCAGTCTATACGAACTCATAAAATTATCGTAAAGTTGATCTTTCACAACTACATGTGCTAATCATATGATATAAACTTCGGGTAAGTGGGTAAATTGTCCGCTTTTTACAATACAGAAAAAGTGTCAATCAGCAAACTGACCGAAGAATAGCCAATTACCTGTATATGAATGCATGTTTATGAAGTTTTTTTAACTAAATTCTTCGAACTACATAATTCCCATCGATATCTTAATACCTATATCAAAATAAACAAGTTCTAATACCTGCATAGTGAATTTAGCTTACACTGGGGAATTCCTTGCCAATGAAAGTACACCGGTCATCGGCGCGAATGTGGAGCAATCGAACATTTGACCGCTTGGTAAAAATGTACATGCTCTTATTAATGATCATCTGCACCCAGTTTTTGGTGATAGATTTTATTATCATTGTTGTTTGCTTGGTTGGTTGTTTTCTGGTAATTTAGTTACATGTATAAGAATACAAAATTGTTAGAAAGGAAAGATGAAAAAAATGGCTCATCCATTTTTCTAATTCGTATTTTTATATGTAATTCTTCCAATCTGTAAAGTTTTGTGTGTATACGGAAGGTATTGGAACGAAGGATAGATGGATATTGTATTCCATCGCTTAAAGGCAAAATTACACTAACCAACAGTTCTAGTGCAGTTTTCGTTGACGTGTCCGTGTAACTACACTGTAGTTACATTTAGTTTAGACATGTTTCATCTGGCTAAGGATCACCTTTCAACTAGAACTGTCGCAGAGCGGACTAATACCCCCCACAAGCGCTTTGTCAGAATGCAAGTGCTATAAGTACAGGATGTGTTTGTAACTAATATTGAGGTCATATGTAGCATTTGCATGAAGTTTCATGATTCTAGGTCGCTTTGTTTTTGAGTTAAGAGTCCAGAAATGAAAATTGAACAAAAATTGACTGTGACCTTAACCTTTGACCTATATGACCCAAAAACAATAGGGCACCTCCTTGGATCATAAGCAACATTTGCATAAAGTTTCATGCTTGTAGGTCACTTGGTTCTTGAGTTAGAGTCCGGACACGAAAATTGAACAAAAATTTACTGTGACCTTGACCTTTGACCTATATGACCCAAAAACTATAGGGCACTTCCTTGGATCATAAGCAACATTTGCATAAAGTTTCATGCTTGTAGGTCACTTGGTTCTCGAGTTAGAGTCAGGAAACGAAAATTGTAGGCCACTTGGTTCTTGAGTTAGAGTCCGGAAACGAAAATTGAACAAAGGCTGACTGTGACCTTGACCTTTGACCTACATGACCCAAAAACAATAGGGCACTTCCTTGGGTCATAAGGAACATTTGTATAAAGTTTCATGATTGTAGGTGATTTGGTTCTTGAGTTAGAGTCCAGAAAATAAAAGGTCTACGGACGGACGGACGGATGGACGGACGGATGGATGGACGGACGGACGGATGGACAGACAGACAGACATGGTGAAACCAATATACCCCCCTCTACTTTGTAGGTGGGGGGTATAATAATTGTATTTTGTTGCTTATTTGCTCAGTTTATATTGGACAAAGAGAGAGAGAGAGAGAGAGAGAAAAAAAAAAAGATTTGATCCAGAGAAGCGGTTTTGTTGAAGCTTTGCAGAATTGTTTAGTTTTTACCGTAGGCTGAGGAATCTAGATTGCTTAAAGTGAGAATAGTCTGTTTGTACAAAAGTAAGTATGATATATGCGTAAAAAATCTATTGATTCGGTTTCGACCACTTTCGTTTTCTTTCTTAAATTGTGTCACAAGGAAGGGAAGGGTAAACAAACGTTTTCAGTCATGATCATAAAAGGGTCGATTCTTACGGTAAAACAACAACTTAATGCCATTATGTAAACATTCTACGACAATCGTACGATTATCGCAGAGTAAAATCAAATATCGAAATGATGTTGCACCAATTATTTTCAATATATCTCGTTTATTACACTATATTGTACCGTGAAATTTGACATGTACAAAACTAAATAATCGTTCTAACCTCCGCGAGAGCAAGAAATGAATCTGAGAAAATTTGAGGCTCATAAGGACAAAATCGTAAAATTTACGACTGGTCTGAAGGTGTCGCAGATTTTATCGTAGCGTTTACGATACGACGTGTTTCTTGAAAGCCAAATAAGTTTCTTGAAAGCCAATTTTTATCGTACGATCACTTTACGACCGAATTTCAGTCGTAGGACCTTTCTTGAAAGAGGCCCCAGAATGGGCTTTACATTAACCAAATCAATATTATCATAATAATCTGCAATAAATGACGCCCCATTTTCTCTAGATAACAAGTTAAAGTACAAGTTCATTGTTTTCTGAAGCTACTCTTGAAAGTAAGTTTTTGTTTGTAAAGGTTAGACATCACTTTTCAACACTGCTATGGTGGTGGCATTGCCACTGGATAACCTAATCATTATTAGTCTGCCAAGGTTAGGGTGGGACAATGTCCTCCTATTTGAAACAAGAGTTGTCCGTGGACAACGTAGCTCGCCCAAACAGCTGCTTGTCATAAACAGCGCTTGACCGAAGACCGAAGTTCAAAGTGGTTTCTTTCAATGTTAAAGTCCATGATCTAATATATATCTGTTTGAGAAGTAATTAAGAAATATAAAAACTTTTTTGTTTTAATTGCATGTATAAGGTTAGGGTAAAATGAAAGCCTACAAGCAGATGAGGTAACCAATGGAATTTCTTTGTATCAAACATGAAGTTTTTCTTTAAAATTTTTCTAAGTCCACAAAAGATCAAGATCAAGGTCAAATTGTGAAGGACCTTGGTTTCTGTAGAAGCCTATCACCTAGTGAGTATGTGTATGAAGTACTAATGTCCCTGAGTAAAGCATTTAGAAAATATAAGCAAGGGTAAATTTTTGGTTAAAGTTTTTCAGTTTAAGTTTTTCCAAGTCCATAAAAGGTCAAGGTCAAGGTCAAATTGTCAAGGCCCTTGGTTTCTGGTGAAAGCCTTTCATCTTGTGACTATGTTTATGAAGTAATGATGTCCCTAGGTTAAAGCATTCAGTAAATATAAGCAAGGTTAAAGTTTTTGGTAAAAGAATTTCGGTTAAAGTATTTCAAAGTTCATAAAAGGTCAAGGTCAAATTATCAAGGACCTTGATCTCTCACAAAAGCCTATCACCTAATGAGTATGTATATGAAGTAATGATGTCCCTAGGTTAAAGCATTCAGAAAATATAAGCAAGGTTAATGTTTTTGGTTAAAGTTTTCAGTTAAAGTTTTTATAAGTCCACAAATGGTAAAGGTCATGGTCAAATTGTGAAGTACCTTGGTCTCTGGTGAAAGCCTATCACCTGGTGAGTATATATATGAAGCTATGATGTCCCTAGGTTAGAGCATTAAAAGAATATATGCAAGGTTAAAGTTTTTTGGTTAAAGTTTTTCTAAGTCCACAAAGGGTCAAGGTCAAGGTCAAATTGTCAAGGACCTTTGTCTATGGTGAAAGCCTATCACCTAATGAGTGTGCATATGAAGTAATGATGTCTCTAGTTTAAAGCTTACAGAAAATATAAGCAAGGTTAAAGTTTTTTTGGTTAAAGTTTTTGGTTAAAGTTTTTGGTTAAAGTTTTTTTGATAGGGTCAAGGTCACAGTCTAAAGGTCATTGTGACATGGATGTTGGTCTCAAATGAAAGCCTATGCCCTAATGAGTGTTTCTGTAAAAAATAAAGCCTCTAGGATAAATATTGATAGAAATAAAAACTTTAACCTAATGCGGACGCCGACACCGACGCTGGCGCCACCGCCGACGCTGACGCCGACATACGAGGGTATGACAATAGCTCTTCCGAGACTTTCGTCTCGGGCGAGCTAAAAAGTGGGGACAGTTTACAAAATATATGGGGCACTAACAGTACTAAAAATATCTAGGAGAAAAATTATCCTAATGTTTGTATCAAACTGTAGAAAACATTGTCTATGAATAAAATTCTGGCTTGCAGCATTTTCTTCATTTAAACAATGTTTTTTCTATCATTTATCAATCCATTTATTTTTTTTTTTGCAGTCAAGTTAATTTTGATACTGGTCTGGTCAAGTAGGGAACGGATTTTTACTTGTCCATGGTCAATTGGAAAAAATTAAGATTTCTACATCTCTGTACAAATCAAATATGGCAAGATATATATGTTGGTCACTACAGTGGATGGACTTAAGACCCAATGATCCTCATTCCATAGGATACAATCTGGGCCACAGTCATACATGGCCAAAGTCTTATAATTCTAAAACTAGTGTTGTAAAATTGGACTCAGATCAGAATCGATAATCGAATTGAATCGGAAACTGTTTTCGATTCAATTATCGATTTTAGAATCGAAACTTCATTTTTGTTAGATAAGTACTTCTTTGTTGACTGATGCAGTTGTTTAGTACCTCCAAAGGCTCAAGTTTGTCATCTGTTGTATAGAATCAACAGTAAGTGTTATTCAAGCTAAAAATTGAATTCAAATCAACAGTACATGTAAATAATAAAGATCAAAAATATTGGGGAGAAATATATATGAGACAGAAAATCATTAGAGCCTTCAGATTTAAGTCTATAATGTAATCTCATTTAGCAATCATACTAAGATGGGATAGCAAAGTATCAAGTTACTTCCAAGTTGGTGTTTTTTTTGTTTCAGAAAATGATGATTAATGCACTTTGATAGTTAAATAAACGTAGGATAATTACCGTTTTTTAAACCTTAATTTTTCACTAAGTTCTTGTTAGTCTAAAATAAGAACAACAACAAAAAAATATAATTGCTGACATCAATAATTATTCCAAAATTATATGCATCATTTATATATATTTATAATTGACACACCATTATGTAAAAAAAAATCGGAACCTAATCGGTACTAAACAATCTATGGTTGCGACTAGCAAGTCGTTAGACAATCAGATGTTGACTTATCTTTGTTTGTGTATGCCTTTTTGCATATAACTTGAGAGAGAAAATTTGTAGCAATAACATTTCAGGCCTAGGTAGGTGGTAAAATTTCTCTTAATCTGTCGGTGTTTTTAGTGCTTTGATTTAAAAGCCGAAATTAGATCTACAAGAGTTGGAAAAAAGAAATGTCAGAAGAATACAGGCACTTGAGATTTTCATAAAAATAACAGAAATAATTTGATGGGTCGAACATTCTTGTGTACAAATAAGCAGAAAATTATCATTGTGTTTGTGCTTTTGAAACTGGAAAAATACAAAAAAAAATCAGGTTAAAAGACTAGCCACCAATAATTCTTTAAAAATTGGATCCTGAAATCAGTTCCAAGGCCTCCTAATTGATGCGATTTGCAAAATAGAATTTGCTTTTTCTAGCGGTGCCGAAAGTCGTAGAAAATCTGTTAACCGATTGTTGACCTTTTCAGTGTTTTCATTAACATCAGAATGGATTTTCAGTTTAAAAAGCATTTTGCCCAGAAAATAGTGACGGCAATTCGGACTGACAATCTAGTAAAATTTACCCGACCCCGGATTTTCGTTTCGGCCATGTCTGACGGTCACTTGCCATGACTGGATAATGAAAAATATCCGACAAAGAAGCACTATTTCCATCGTCTGCCATTTTTAATTTGAGTTTAAGAGTGATGTCCCTTCATTTTCAATAAACACAACAGATGAAAACTACCGGAAAGGAAAACAAGTAACAACATCGATTTTTCGAAGCAAGAATCGATTGTCGCCGAACTCGGACTTCAGCGACGATTAATCGATTATTTCCGATTATCTTTACAACACTATCTAAAACAACAAATTGAATATTTTCATTTTAAAGTCTTTTATATTAAAGAGTTCTTTTTTCGTCTTGTTTCATTTCTTACTGGTAGTCAAATTATGAGATATAGAACAATTGAGCCTGTGTATAACATTTCAAACAACTTGCCATGTGCATGAAACAACAAAAGTCTTGACATTAGATAACATATTTAAAACACATTATATACTTTGAAAATTTCTTAATCAGCATCATCATCTTTTAAGACGTTCCTCAAGACACATTACAAACAGTTACTGCTTTATTCTGAGCCAAGGGACAAAAAAGACCAAGCATCTGGCTACATATAATGATTATCAGTTTTTCCCACGACTCAAAGCTCTAACTGACTTCCAAAAATTCCAAGTGCCTTGATATTCTTGTACAAGGCAGTACTTATAACTGGTTAATGAGTTTTATACATTGTTACTCCCTGACTCACTCAACTCATTCCTACATTCTTTTAACTCTATATCCCACTAGAAGATGGGAGAAAGTATTCTAGTCTTAACCTCTTGGTGTGCTGAACCCTAAATGTTCCCGCTCTAGTAGAAGCAATTGTGGCATGGACAAAGATTATCCCACATAGTCTGATCTTAGTTTTTACCATCTGACCACCTAGAGGAGTTTTTTCATTATGAAAGCAAAATCACTCCCGCCATCTGGAGCTCTGTTGCTACAATGGTAAAGAGTTTCAAAGCTCTTTACTATTAGCTCGTTTAAACTCAAGATGGAGCACCACAGGTGTGATTAGCAGCTGTGATGTAAAAAATGAGTTATTTGAGGAATTTGCTGGCTGCAGAGCTTCAGATATAGATGAATTACAAAATGTATAAGAGCTAGTTCTGACATGGCCACCACCCCCATAAAGGGTTGATAGTAAACTAAAGCCACCTAGATTTAAAGTTCTTGTGGACTTCCAGCATAGGGCCATAACTCTCTTAAAAGTAAATGGATCATAACCAAAATATCACTTGCCCACCTCTGTCTGATACTGATCAGATATGTAAAGTTTCAATGGAATCCGCCCACAAGTTGATGAGAAATTGAGGGGATAAGAAAATTCTATAGATGGACTGACCAACTGATCTCTCATAGGTCAATGATTATCAAAACATTGGTGAGAGACAAATAGTTGGAAAGGATGAGTGCTGCTGTCGAGGATACAACCCGAGACCTCTAGATTGACACTTTGACGGGCTACCAACTTCCATATGACGGCGACCTAATTGCTATTGGAGTTGAAAGTCCTACAATGAAGATCATGAATTCTTGAACAGTTCTTTAACTAATGAAGATGTAGGCAATGCTAAAACAAAATCTCTTGACCCTCTCCTAAATCTTCTAAATGCTTTTCCATGGTTTGGTACCAAGGGGAGTTCTTGAGTCAAAGACTCCTTGTTTTCCAGTTGGAACTTCTTTATTTTGCAAGTAAGAATAATACGGCAGATTATGCATCAAGTAAAATACACAGTGTAATTGCCTTTTTAAACCTTTTTAAACCTTGTCTGTTTGTCAAAAACTTATATCTGTTCACTACAAATGTTGTTGAACCTCAATTTTGCTTGCATCTGGAGTATTTTGAAAGAAAACAGAATTTTGTGGTAAAGAAGAAATAGCTAACAAGCAAGTCTGATCGAGTCCTTACTAGCAGACATTAGTGCAGGAATCATATTGGGGTGAGATTTTGAGAGATTCTCTCATTCTTTTTGCCAAAAATCTCACTGAAACTAGCTGAATGAGATAAAAATCTCAAAGCAAAATGCAATTTAGTGAAGAATTTCATAAAATTCCTCGCTAAAAAATCTTAATTTCTCATCAATAGATTTTGCTGAGTGAGATATTTTTGCACATGATATTCTGAGCAAGAATGATCTCTGTTAGTGTTGATCCTTGTTTTCTTTAGAAGATATTACAGCTAGACATTGACCCAGTTCGTAACGTTCTTCAGGGATGTGGAATTCCCATGCCCGACTTGTCCAACCTGGGCTTTCCAACTAATTTTTTTTTGTGGGCAAGTACATTTTTCTAGGCTACTTGTCCGTTTACAAGTAAATACCAGAGCAAATCTTGGAACAGAACTTAAAAGATGAAGGAGAAAAGAAATCCTAATAATTGTATCAAAGGGAAGAAAACATTGTCTTTAATGAAGAAAATGTTTGGTTACAGCATTTTCTTCATTAAAAACAATTTTTTCTCAATATCTATCAATTCATTTTTTTGAAGACAAGCTCATTTTTATCCTGGACAAGAAGGAAATCGACTTTTACTTGTCCATGGACAAGTGGAGAAAAGTATTATTTCCACACTCTTGTTCTTACTTTGTTACTACTAGTCTAGAGGGGCTAGGTATGAGATCTAGATCAAAGATAGAAAGAGTAATCAGATCTACAGGTGTTGATAAGTAATAGAGATCTAAACAGTACAGCTACCAGTGAATCATGCCTGCAGATTACCTACATTCTATACCCTACAATCTTACACAAATTTAAATTAATTTTAGAAGCAAATGTCTTTAATTCACAGAGCTCAAGTAGGCATACTGACAGGGATCGACACTAACATCAGTCCTCAGGCCCGAGGCCTGTGGTTTTTAGGTAGGACTGGTATCGTAACCATGTTGCAGGTCCTTCAGGTCTGTAAGAAAGGACCATCTTATTTCTAATCTTCTATTATGTTGCCTTTCCAATAATATTTTCATTATGCTATGGAAATCATTGTCGGAAAAGAAGAAATTGCTTACCACAAGCAATTTGTTCTTTTCTCACAATTTTTTCTTACGATTTGCTTCTCAATTGCTAAATGATATCTTAAGTTTTCTTGGAGGACCTGTTTTCATCAGGAAGGACCTGTCAGATTTAAGGCTAACAGGTCCTTTTGGCTTGTGGCAAAAAAAAAGTTGGTGTCAAAACCTGAAACTGAGGATTCTCCGGATGAAATTGTAGAAAAATGCCAACAACAGATGATGTAGACTTTATGTTAGACAAGAAATTTGAAAATTTGGACCAATAGTGTATGTACAAATTATTATCCTTGGCCATTTAGGATCAACACAGACTTAGCAAAAAAAACAAGATGTGTTTGTGAAACACGAATGCCCCCGTAACAGCAGGGTTAAGTTTTCGGGTTAGGTTAAGTTTTCGGACAGACGGACAGACAGACAGACAGACAGACAGCATACGGACATGAGTAAAACAATATGCCCTCAATCTCTCGATACGGGGGCATAAAAAGATTCTGCTTAAAGCCCCGTTCCCACTGTCACGGTGTTGGTCCCGGACACCCACGGTACCTCCCGGTGGGGAAAGAGCCGGTATTCCGGGATGATCCAGGATCTTTTCTCTAAAAGATGATTCATATTCCCATATTCCCGACATTGCCCCGGTGTACCCCCGGTTTACTAGCAGGATCTTCCCGTTCGACCCCGGACTATCCCGATTTGTTCCCGGTTTGCCACGGGGTATTTACGGTGCAGGGGCCGGCGTGATCCCGGTTGATCCCGGTACGACCCGTGTAACCCCGGTCGTCGCCAGTAGCGCACCGGTATCGCCCCTTCATATCACGGTTGTATTCCCGGTTTGTCACGGTTTCCCCCGGACCACTCATCCGGGACTAACCGGGGGTCCAAACCGTGACAGTGGGAACGGGGCTTAAGCTGAAAATGTCCACGGATCATCAGGGACTATCACGGTTGAGCCAGGGTAGAGAACCTGACTTGCCCCGGAATATGCCGGTGTTTCTCCGGATTAAGCCGATTCTTGACATTCCCCGGTGAGTCCCGGTGACTGCCGGTTGTATTAAACATTTTAAAACATCCGGGGTCGGTTGCCGGATCAACAAGGTTCATCCCGGATGGTCCAGGATATTCACGGTGCCGCCACGGTTGTATTCCCGGTTTGTCACGGTTTCCCCCGGACCACTCATCCGGGACTAACCGGGGGTCCAAACCGTGACAGTGGGAACGGGGCTTAAAGATTTCACCTAGTGCCTTACAGTTACGTTTTGACAATGATTGTCATTAAAGCTCTTTTGACTGTGTTTTCAAACTGAACAGTATTAATTACAAGAGGTTTGATCCTAGTGACTATGCTCTGATCAAATTTCAATAAAACTTTGCCAAAATTGTGGTAGAGTGGTAACACTAAAATTGTTGACGACCCAAGACTAATGTATCAAGACAGCCAGATGCCAGAATTCCATGATTCCAAAAGCTTACTGGTCAGGGTTGTGTGTAAGTGAGATAAAAATCATTTCAAATGGGCTGTTTTAAGAGTCATCATCATTCATTACATAATTATTTATTTCATTTTTTATGATCTTCTGTGAAAAAAAAGTTAGCCACCTAGGAAATTAAAATGACATTTTTATGAATATGATTCAGATTAAGCATGTTAAATCAGGAACTCTACCAAGATTGGAAAATGGTTCAAAATGTGTCAAGATCATACATTTTTTGGTAATCATTGATGAGTAAGCTTGCAAGTTCTATAGTAAGCATTAATTCTTCTTGTTTTAATATTTTTAGGGGTAAAAAATATTTATTTGTAAATTTTCCCTTACTTTTGTAAATCACTTCAAGGAAGTCAATTTTTAGCTCAGTTGTTTTCAGGGAAAACCTGAGGTATTATGATCATCATGGCATTGTTTGCGTTGCGGTAACAAACTTCAACCCTAGTCAGATATCTGATGTTATTAAGATATCTTCATGAAACTTGGCATGTGTGTTCACAGTCAAAAGAGCTATCCAGAGTTTCAAGCGATAACCCTGGAAGCATTTTTGTAAGAGTTATGCCCCTTCTTTTACTTATTTTTTTTTTGCATTATCCAGCATCTGCAGCCAAGCCTTGCACCCATAAGCGGTGCTCTTGTTTTCTCTTTTGACTAAAAAATTAATCTATTGATCCTGGCATGTCTTATTTATCCCATGTGGCCTACAATAATTTTGCTGCATAAACATTAATAATTATACATTTTCAACATATCATTTCGACAACTCCAAAAGGCATAATTCTCTGTTATTCAAACAGAAAGATTGAGAGAGGGAGAGAGCTTATAAGAAGTTGCAATATCATAAAATATTTGATGTAGAAAATACCTGAATTTGGCAGAAAGTTGTAAGATTTAACATTATTTTAGGGGATTTTCTACACAATTTAAACCGCCACCATAGCGCAGTTGGTTAGGCATAAGACTTCCAATCTGGAAGTCGTGGGTTCAATCCCCGGTGGCGGCAAATATCCTTTCCGACGTTTGTCTTTCACCAATGGGTAGATAATCGTAAACCTATGTGAAATAGCAGCTGGAGGCTAGGAAAGGATGTTATGGTAGTACTGGCGTGAGAAATACCAGGAATCCATTGTTAGGTGCTCCAGCCGCCGCGATATAACTGAAATAATGTTGAAAGCGGCGTAAAACCCCATTCAATCAATCAATCAATACACAATTTAAAATCCTACAATCAGGTCTGTTACCTCCTCACAGTAGGGTTCAAATAACCTTGTCAATCATTTTGACCTGTATATGGCCCTCCCAATTTTCAGTTAATTCATCAAGATAATGGGAAATAATTTTCATATTTTTCACCTCTTACCAATTGATGTCATAATGCTAACCCTTTCAAGTTTTGCAAAGACTGAATTACAGTACTTTATCCATATTATCATATATTCTCACACAATAATGCCCTCCCTAAGAGATTCCCTTAATTTAAGAATTTAGTGAGGCTTTTTCTATAATACAAAGTTAGTTTTCTCAAAATAAACCCTAAAATAAAGCTATTTTATAGACTTAATCAGCTGAAAATGGGCTCTAAATAAAAACTCCTTTCCATGTCTTGTATAGCTGAGACGTCTTGAATTGTTGGTGTTTTACATGAGGAAATACATTCTACTATAGACATGACTGTGGTATCAAAGATCAATTATTGTACATTGAAAATTGATAGGTGATAATGGTTTTTTGATACTCACATTAACTTGTGGATCTAAAACACTGCTTTTTAAATTTATGCATTAAAGGCAAATAAAGGTACTAGTATTTGCAATATTGTGAGAAATGATCAAATTGCTTAAATTGCAGCAGACTGTCTTCTTTTGAAACCATGTTTTCTACTATATAACACAATTCTGTGAATAGATTATAGAAATTCCCGTACAAAATATTACCCAAAAAAATTTCTGGACATTTAACCTGTATTTGTTGGCCTTATATTGTGAGTATTTGGTTGTATGCACAAACTTAAGTCTGTTTTGCATTGACCTTCAACATTTTTACACCAACTTACAACAGTTTGACACTCATTAACACTAGATTGCCAGATACCCTAGCTGCTACAGTGTAACTAACATCAGCAGAGTCGAGAATAGCAACAGTGTGAATGTTTTTCTCAATCAATACAGCGCCACAGTGCTTCTCATATGGATAAGGAAAGCTACTTGTATGGACAAAATTGATTCTCCAAGAATTTTGCCTCTGATTAACGTTGACCTTTAGATGACCTTTCACATGTTTTTTAAGGTTACTGGAACATGCTTAATGTGTCCTTGGTAATCTAGGGAAAGAAACAGGAACAAAACATCACATGAGTTTTCACTTGAATGAACCTTCCATTTTTAAAAAAATATCAACTTTAAGATGGATTGACTCAATTTTATAGGATACTATCTTGTATAAACTGAGTAAACTCCATTATTTTATTCAACAAATTACAATACCTTTGATACTAGGAGGCCAAAATGACTCAATGTTGCTCATCTTCAAGATAAATATAGGAGAAACAAAACAAAATATGCAGGCACTCTCTGTGTAAAATCTTCAGTTTGCTGTTAATATCTCATACGAGAGAGTTGAAGGAATTTACAGAACCTACCCTGTGTTCAGGATAGCAAAGTTCTTCCAACCTTCCATTTTGAAATCAGATAATTGACTGGGTAATGCTGGGTACCTTGATTTCAACAATGTTCAGGGGTGCTTGATATCCTGGTTGCACTGCTAGTACTCAAACAATTATGCTGCTTTTTTCATGTCCTTGCTCTCTGGTTTTGAGATAAGCTTGTGTAGCGGTTTGTGATAAAGATTATCCCTGATAATAAATCAATGTCTCTATTATTTGTAAATGATATCTTTAGAAACTTAAAATGATAAATATCATTTTGCATTTTATTTGTATTAGTCATCCAAGATTCTATGCAATGTAAAGCAATTAATTTTTTTCCAGTAACATTATTTCAACTTGTTAAATGCTTAATGTGTTCCTTTTACAGATAAAACTAGATCTGTCACATAGCTGACTAACACATTAATACCCCCACCAGCTCTTTGTCCCAGTTCTTGAAATGTTTTTCCAACAAAAATTGTGACCTTGACCTTTGACCCCCAAAGAATTGTGCATTACCTTGGGTCATGGGCAACAATTTTATAGTTTCAATATTCTCTGTCACTTTTGTGGTTGCCCAAAACCATGGCAATAATTAATGTGTATCTGAATAACTTAGATGAATCATGATGATTCCAGAACTCCATGGTAGCACTACGGAAGTTTTAAACTGTTTAAAACATTTGTTGCCAATCATGGTGGTTATTGGGTGTGGCCTAATTTGAAGCGGAATCATGATTATTCATACTGACACTATACTTATATTTGCAGCTATATGTGTGAGAAAGTAAGCAGTCGTGGAATCTTTGACATTACGAATTCTCATGATTCACAACGAATCGTGTACAGTTGGCCTATGAATCATCCAGGGTTTCGCTACAAAGCTCCACGATTGGCCACAACCAAGGCTGTGGGAGCTTGTGTCGCTACCGCCGTGAATCGTAATAGTGCCGTACCAAACCGTACAAGCTCTGTGAGCATTCATTGTGCCACTGTGGTCAATCCTCATTGACCGTAGCTTTGCCATCATGAATCTTCATTGATTCAAAGCCATACCTTACAGACACCAAACTTATATCGAGGACATTCTTACTGGAATTGTAGTGACAGTTAATATTTCTACTTTTCGCCACCATTCATCCCGATCCATCCTGATTTTTCTGACCATGAGAGACCTGGGTGAATCGTGGTGAATCATAGAGAAAATCATGAATATGTAAACGGGTCTTTAATATTAACATGATAGTTTAAATCACATGACAAGAATTTGAAAGTCTAAAATCTTTAAATTCAACGAAACTTTATGTTAATTTTGTCCACCAATTCAGATAATGACAGATATAAAGGTATTGGACCCATAATAGTTCCGCAACACTTCTAAACACACAATCTTACACTATGTGAACAGAGGTTTCCTAATGGAATCATTTGGAGACCTCGGTTAACACTGTTAAGGTTCATGATTTCTACAACATTGCAGAACTATTAGAGGTGGATTACCTTCAGTTTAACAAGTAATCATTCACATCCCCATTAATTGCTGAAACTTTGTAAGAGAAAAAGGGGGTTATTTTGAAATTTAAATATTTCATTGCTACTTTTACAAACCATTAGTTATTTAACAGGTTGCCGATACACCTTAGGAACGCCGATATGCTTAAATTTGATCACCGATACAGCTTAATTTCTTTCTGAACAAAGGGTCAAAACGAGCAATAAAACTGATTGCAGACGCGCGGTCATTACATAATCGCGATCTGGGAAGATGTATACACAAAAAGACCCTAATTGATAAGACCCTTGCTAATTGGTGATTATCGATTTTTTCTTCACGGTTGGTTGATTTTCACTGAGTAACAGAGAAGAACAGATGGGTACCAATACGAAAACGGTCACTTACAGTCCACTTCACTTACCGAAAATTGCAAATTTTTACCGAGATCCACCGGAAACGATGGAAAAGGTTGTTTTCACATCCTTTCCTTACCCCAAACTGCTATCTCACTTAGGTCTACTATTATTAACCCATGGGTGAATGATTTATAGCCAGAAAGAATGAGTGCAGCCGTCTGAGATACACGGAATCCCAATATTGACAGTCCGGTGCGCTACCAACTGCGCTTTGTCGACGGCAGGGACGAAATTGGACACCAAAAAGTCTAGCTCGCATGCGATTAAATCCAAGTCAATAAATTTCAGAAGAAGCCGTGCTTTTGGCAAAATAAGCTAATCTCGTTTTTTATTCTCAAATCTTGAACATTTACCGCTGTTGACAAACCATTCAAAAAGCCACTCGCCCCTTACCCAATTTATTGGTTTATTACCTCCTTTTGCCAATCCCGTTGATTTTTCTTATAAATATTACATTTTTTGTAAATATATTATAAAATTTTGTTTCTTTTTCATTAAACTTATTCATATTATAGTCATGTTTTACAGGGTTTGAAAATTGAAAGCCCGATTGAATCATTATCGTTGATTCTTATCTCTCACTAAATAGACAACCTCATTGAGTTTTAAACAGGAAGCTATATATAAACCTACATTTCCCGCTCCTAAGAGTCTCAAAGTTTGTGTCCATACCATATATGCTTCGAGCACGGAGGGACCTTATAAAACTACAATCACACACACTCCTAAGAGTCTCTGGTCCATACCATATATGCCTAGAGCACGGAGGGACCTAAATCCTACAAATACACACACACTCCTAAGAGTCTAACAAAGAAACTGAAAATGGCGCGAAACAGATGGGGACCGCGTTGCTTTGCATTTGTCTGGACTTTCTTTCCTGACGATCTACTATCTGACAATCAAAGCCGTGAATTAATCTTGTCAAACCCCAGGGTAACGAACGTATGACTTACAGGAGTTTCGAGAAGTTTTCGATACCCCTTGACTCGTGAAGATGATCTTTGCAAACCGGCGATCCAAATGTCGTAACTAGATTTTAATCGAATTACATTTTTTCTCGCTCATCGAAGAATGCGTTCCTGCACTCCGAGAGCTTTGATTACTTTGGTATAGTTTCGATCGGACGTAGGGTATTGTTTATTTTGATTGCGTAGATAATTATTTTCTCCTATTTTTCAGAAGACAACATTTAAAATATGAAATTCGTTGATCTTATTTAACTTTATGGATTTTACTAACTTTACCCTTTTGAGATCGTCATTATCGGTGTTTCTCAGCTGCCGGGTGGGTAGGCCCGAGAAATCGGGATTCAGAGAACCGCGTTTGTTCTTCAATTCATTGTCGAGTTTTTAAAATATAAAATGCGATGGCCTAGATATGTACATGTATAGGCCTATTTAGATATCCGATATCGTTATCGATATTGACCCTGTGTCTGTTACGTTTCTGCGGTAGGTTATTGTTCACCGCGGGAGGGGGGGGGGGGATTGACGGCGGCAGGGGGGGGTACAGCGTTATAGCAGTTACATCCACTTCTCCCACTGTTTCATTTCTTGGACCCCGACCACAGCGTTTCAATGGAGTTGAAGTGTATTTGCTCAAGTCAAACTAGATTTACCTGTATTTTCCAATGTGAATTTTGATTATATCAAACAAAAAATCGACAAGAATATGCAGTTTTCGCGATCTTTCTACTACCGAGATTTAGGCAGAATAAGACATCGCAGACAGTCTGTCTGTTTAAAATTCACTTACCTCAAGCTTACCACCCAATTTATATGGACATTACATCTAATTTCAGTTAGAAAATTGAAACAAAAACTTTTGATAATTCTCCACAGGAACGCCATTTCTTAACTAGATTCGTGCCCTTATATGTTCAACCCATTTTTTTTTTTCTTTCTTTTTTGTTCATTCCAGAATTGAAATTAAGATTAATTCTATTATTTCTAAATTAGGTCATAGAAATTGATATAGGAAATAAATATTACAAGAAAAAAGAAGAAAAAAAATGAAGAAAAAAAACCCTTTAAAATCAAAGTGCTTAAAGTCCTGTCACAGGCTTCTCTAAACAAACAAGGTATCAACTTTTAAATTTGTTACATGGTTATTGTAGAATAAAATAATGTTCTTAGAGATATTTTGGGGGGGGAAGATATGAAAAGGGTTTGTAAACACATTAGAAAATAACTGTAATAGAATCTAGTTTTACTTATTTCAGGAGAAGGGCCTTCCTTAATCATACAAGGACTTCCCAAGGATTTTAAAAATTCCTTATATACATTATTAAATAGAGACCTATAAAAGTTGACAATACATGCAGTGCTGTCCTTGGAACTCTCAAATATATGAGCATAACACAGCCTAAGTGCAGTTGATTTACTGTTTTCTTTGACTCTTTAATTTAATTTTCTTAAATATTCCAATTTTCTTCATTTCTTTTGTAATAGTCTTTTAGTACACAGTATATTCTATTAAAGGGAAGGGATACAAGGGGGGGGGGGGGGGGGGGGGGGGGGGGGGGTATTTTCAAGCCATCATGCAAAATTTTATTGGTGATTTTGGAGTTAAGTTATTTATGAGATGCTATAAAGGTGTCAAAGAAAAAAAAAGTTCAAATCAAATTATATATTCAGCAAAACAGAAGTTCTGCTTCACAAATATCAAAATCCTTATCCAGTAAAACCACTGTAACCATCCTTTATTATTAACAGAAATACAAAGTAATCTGACAATATAGCCGCGCGCATATGCCACTACGCCTTCAAAATTTTCTGGGGAGAACCCTGTTGTGGTGACTGGGGCACCTGGCATTATGGAATCTTGGTTTTTCTCACACCAGTCCTACCATTACATCCTTTCCTAGCCTCAAGCCACACAGGTTTAAAACTTTCCACCTACTGCTGGGAGACAAATTTCAGATAAGAAATTGGCATTGATTCGTCAAGATATTCAAATTTAAATGAATACCAACAACTAGGGTTCTCAAGAAACAAAGATTTTATACAGATTTTTTCCCCTTCTTTCCAGCCTACTGCTTGAAAGTAAAGACTCAAGCCAGGTTAGTACCATGATTGATTCTTTACAGATAAATTTAATTCTTACACACATAGACCAGATTGCAAAACAACACCTAAATTTAACTCCTTGTTTAGTTTGTTTATTTGAATGGGGTTTTACGCTGCTTTCAAAAATCTTTCAGAGGCTGGGGCACCTAACAATGGATTACTGGTCTTTCTCTCACCAAGTACTACCATTACATCCTTTCCTGGCCTCCAGCTGCTATCTCACATACGTCTATGATTATACAAGCCATTGGTGAGAGATGAATAATCGAAAGAGATAGGTGCTGCTATCGGGGATCGAACCCGGGACTTCTACATTGATGTCCAAAGCTCTACCACTGTGCTATGACGGCTGCTCTTACCCCTTGTTAAGCCCAACAATATCCCTGGGTTCAGAACTCAAAAAAATTGTGAACATTTGAGAAAGGTGCAAGGCTGGGTGACATTTCATCATGTTTGAAAATGTTTTTGCATCTACAATACAGGACTGTTTTTTAAATGTTTTTGCATCTACAAAATAGGGCTGTTATCAGACTTAACATGAGAGATTTAACTTTGTTACAAGCATCTTGGCCTTAGAAAATATATTCAGACACGAATACTTACCCAGACAGTGTAAAATAGTTCCAATATATAATGTATAAATCCAAATATTCACTTCACGCTTTCACTGGTAAATCACTAGAAATCACTGTTAAATTCCAACAGCCTGAAAGTAAAAAGAGACATCCAAATAATTTGGGATAATGCAGATTGTGCCGTTCTAAAATATTCAATTCTCAATGTAACCCCATGTTGTGGGAACTCATTTTGAGTCATCCATCTACTAGGGACGATTCTAATGAGTACCAACAACGTAGGGTTTTAAACACAGTTATGGGTAAGCTGTAAGTCCAATTTACTCCTAACTGTTGCTTTGGACCCAGTAAATCTTCATGTCTATGAATGTCATCCAGTCCGTTACCTTTTTCTAGCACAATACTATCAAATATATTTTTCCAATATCCGTCAGCAGCTTGCTGTTCTAAAAATAGGACTCAATAAAACATGGCAATATCCTTGGAATTAGTCATCCACTGGGGAAAAAGTAAAATGCTAAAGGTCAGGCAAGAGATCTGTCCCGGCCCCATACACACCAACAAAACTTCAATGTTATAAGTTCCATAAAAGATAGAATGATTAACCATTACAGAACAAACTATTGACCCGTATCAAGCCATTCATGATATTTGTCTACCTTACACAAAGCTTATAGGCAGACAGAATTGGCTAAGATCAACCTAACAGATGTGAAGCCCAATCTTAGCCTTCAAAGCCTGCTTTCTACTTGATGATTTGAAAAAAACAAGAGGGCTATCGTGGCCCTATATCACTCACCTGAATTAACAATCTAAAATTTGTTTTCAGTAAGTTTTTAAAGAATATGATGGAAATAATGACAAGCATAAGTATTACTGTTGGCTTTAATAAACAAGAAAATCATTTTGAAATATATAAAAAGATTTCCTGGATCATGTTGAATGTCAAAAAAAATTTCTAAGATTTGACCCTGTGACTTAGACTGTAGTTTTTGACCCCATTTGACCAAGTATCAAACTTGTAGAGATTTCATCAAGATAATCATTCTGACCTATTTTGAGGTTGTATATATTGCCTTTAGAGTGTCCACAAAGTTTTTCTAAGATTTGCATCCCTTGAACTAGTTTTTGACTCCACATGACCCAATTTGGATCTTGCTTGAGATTTCATCAAGACAATCAATCTGACCAATTTTTAGGTTGATCGAGCCAAAAACATGGCCTCTAGAATTTCTTCTAGGTTTTTCTAAGATTTGACCCCCAGGACCTTGTATTTGACCCTACATGACCAAATTTTAAACTTGACTGAGATTTTATCAAGACAATCAATCTTACCAATTTCCGGTTGATTGAGGAAAAATTACAGCTTCTAGAGTGTCTACGAGGTAAATGTTGACGTTGCAGGATGGACAACAGACATCTTGCAACCACATAAGCTCACCTTGAGCACTTTTCCACACAGGTGAGCTTAAAATTGATCTTCATGTGTTAAGACATTTTTTTCATCAAATCACAATTATTCAATGCAGTTTGATAATTGGGCAACCAAAGATCATTCCAGTGAAATTTGGTTGATATCCATCTGTTAGATTCTGAGAAAAAATTTGAAATTAAGCAGTGAATTACTTGAAGTCATTTTAAACAGAAATAGCTGTATTTTGTATGACTGGTCTTTTAAACGTCCTTGTTATGTAACTTGTATTTACAGAAACTTACAACTGTTTCACACTGAATCATTAATTTGTAGTGTGTCTTTAATAAATAATTGGTGTTATTCTAAAATATCTTAATTCAAAATTGATTAAAGCTGCAGATACCAGATTTTGGAATTATAGTAACAAAATATTAGATGTCTGAACAGATACATGTAAAGACAAAAAAGACATTCCATAATTCACCGAAACTTGTGCATCCCATATTTGTACCCGAATTTTGAATCAAGACTACTTCATGAAGTAATGGAGAAATGCAGACAATTTCTAGGTGACTTGGAAACTTTGAGCCAGAAATACAATCAATCATTTCCCAGTTGTAGATGCAGCACCAGGAAATTGTGTTACTAGGGATGCTTCTAATCCACTACAATTGACGGCTGCCTATAAATAGATCTATCGCTCAAAATTCATCCTTATCCTTTTCTCTAAAATACTAAACCAGGGTTTTAGTCTGACTTCAACAAAATTGGATCAAAGAGACTCAACAATTTGGATCTTGGGAGTCCTTTCTTAATGTTTTCGAGTCCCTGATTTAGATGTAGACTATTTCTTTTAAGCAATAATTTTGTTTTTGTATGAATTTAGAGCTATCCCCTGGTTAAAGGTTTAAACTTTAGAATGTGTTGGGATATATATGAATATTTGGGGTTCAACTTCAGAATAGAATTGAAGACTGTTTAAAACAGTCTTCAATTCTATTCTGAAGTTGATTCACATAGGGTCCAAGGGACTCGCTTTATGCAGTTTTGAGGGTCCTGGCTACTTATATTTGGGTCTCAGACTCGCAAAACCTGCGTCCCTTAAAACCCTGATGCTAAACCATGAAACACTTTTTGTGTTCTCCCTGTCAAATTTACATTTCCAGTCAGAATTTTAATTTACTTTCAATGTAATACATGTTTTCATATATATTCTGTTGAAACATTTAACACCTTTAGAAAACATTATTGCATTTGATATATCATGCACAGATGAAAAATGTTCTTTAGAAATATAGACATTTTTTGAGAGTGCAATGCAATATTTAAAAGTAATAACATAAAGATTCATCAGTCTTCAAGGGGTGTATTATGAGTCACAACATAACTAAAGGCTTGAGTCTAGCTTGCTTTACAGGCCTGAATAAACTGTACTGATAATAAAGCAAGTTTGGTTTTTTTTGTTTTGTTTTTCTTCAAGGCGAGGATACTTTTAGTTCAGTTATGTATCAGTTGCTTCAACTATACGTTAGGGGGTAAGTATTTGATATTCAACAGAGTTCCTTTCTTAGACCCATCACAGTATTTTCGATCCTTTGATCCCAGTTCATCCTTGTAAGTTCCTCACCCTAATGCAAGATCTAGCAAAGTGGAACTACATTTTTTGCAAACGAAACTGAGTTCATATGGCTGACTGCAGAGCTTGAAACCTTAAAGATCACAAAAGCTCACAATGAGCATAATGTGCTCAGTAGAGCTAAAAGCTTATAATTCACTTCATAACTCTAAGAGAAATTAACAACAAAGGTATATATATTCAGATCGTGTTTGAGAGAGAAACATCATAACTGACATTCTTTCCCAAGAATCAGGCATCTACAATGAGCTGCCTGTTCACAGAAATTCTACATTATCACCTTGTCTTTATATCTGAAAATCATCTTTAAGTTTTGTTTGGTGCTTTATGATACTTGAAACAGTTTTCTCAGTGTTGCATTACAGCTCATGTGCACACTTAATGATGAGCTTTCTAGGTATTGTTAATTTGTAAGAACTTGATAAAAATCCAGCATAATTCCTAAATTCAAAAGTGCCCAAATAGATGCCAATGCTTGTCTTTTAGGTGCTTGATAGTAGATTAAAAAAAAAAAAAAAACAAGTCAAAAAGAAAACAAATGGGCATAATCTGCATAAAATGTTTTTTAGAGTAATCCCTTTTGATATAATACTGTTGCTCTTCTGATATCCAGCCGCCGTCATAGCGCAGTTGGTAGCGCGTCGGACTGTCAAACTAGAGGTCACGGGTTCGATCCCCGACGGCGGCACTCATTCTTTCCGACTATTTGTCTCTCACCAATGGGTCGATAATCGTAGATCTATGTGAGATAGTAGCTGGAGGCTAGGAAAGGATGTAATGGTAGTACTGGCGTGAGAAATACCAGGATTCCATTGTTAGGTGCTCCAGCCGCCGCGATATAACTGAAATAATGTTGAAAGCGGCGTAAAACCCCATTCAATCAATCAATCTTCTGATATCCAAGTTTCAAGTGAATGCCTTTAGAAATACGAGAGATACCACAAAATGTCAAACTATTTGCACTATGTCCACAACATTAACAACAATACTTAGAAAATATCTCAAGGTTTGAACTTTCTCTGAAAATAAAAAAAAGAATTCTTCTCTGACTGCATTGTATGATATGGCTTGAGCCTAAGCATGGATCCAGGAAATTTTCTCAGCAGAGTTCTAGTGAAAAATCAATTTTTCTTATAAAATTCTCTAGTGATTAAACACTGTCTAAAAGATACTATGGATTTTAATTAACCTTTGTCATGCTGAACCCGGAATATTCCTGCCTTGGCAAGAGCTATAGACAAACACCAGCCTGCACATGTGTGCAGTCTGTTCTTTGCCTATAACAACTGTTGTTGTTGTTGTTGTTTTGAACCCACAAAAGCTTAAAAAAAAACTATTTTCAAAATGAATACCAACTCTTATATAGCAATCCAGTGCTTTGAGCATTTTGATTTTCATTCAAATTTGCAAAGGATTTTATTAAGCATGAGAAGGGTTAAAGTTTTCCATATACTTGCTGAAATCTAAAATACCTCCTCTGCTTGTAGCTCTGAGTCTTGATTGAAATTTGCTTAGTTTTAATCAACAAATTATTGTTTAACACTTTCCTCTTTTACAAAATTTTGGACTGGTCCAAATTCAAAGGTTTTGCAGACGAAAATTTAAAGTGGATTTAATTTGAAAAATAACCATTCACTTGGGTAGAAAATAGTGTGAAAAAAGAAGAAATTGCTTGTCAGAAGCAATTTCTTCTTTTTTCACAATGTTTTCTCAATCATAAAATCACAGGCACGTAAAAAGCAGGGATTAAACAGCAAAGGGTTAACCTTTCACTTTTTGCACAAGTATACTACTATTGGTGTACAGTTATCTTGGATTCATATAGAATAAGACATGTATAGATGCATTCCAGGAATTTCCCAGGTAACCATCTGGCCTGAAACACTTAACTATCAATTTTTGCAATTCAAATTGTTACCCACTTCTTTTCTATAATAGACTGATGTTTTTTTCATTTCTGAAAAGAACCTAGCATAAGTAGCAATTTAAGATATGACAGTTGCAAATAAAACCTCAAATTAACGCAGCATTATACCCTGATGCCCAAGTATCTGGATTAGTGCCCCACTCCATTTCTATAAAATGTTTGGAAAATGATACATTGGGTGTTATAGGTTTCTAATTTGATATTTAAAATATATTATTTTAATTTTCAAGCAATGCCTTTGGTAAAAGCAGAGATACCAAAACATGAAATGTATTCATACAAGGCCAGCAGAAATAACAGGAAAAAGACAACACCTTGGCCAGGCACATAGAATTGCCCAACTTGCGGACACTTACATTTTTTCAACATTACTTGTCCATGGTCAATTAAGTACAAGGGCAAATCTTGAAATGATACTAAATGGAAACGTTACATTGTCCCAATATCAAAGCATTGAAAGGGTGTCTAACATTTTCTTCAGTAAAAGCAATGTTTTTTTTCTATAAATAAGTTCATTTTGATCCTTGACAAGTAGAAAATCATCTTTTAATTGTCCTTGGATAAGTAGAGAAAGTTCCTAATTACACATCCCATCTTAGGTTATAGGGCTGCCTAGGGATTTATCCTTAACCCTTGTCATGATGCACCCGGAATATTTCTTCTTATGCGGGAGCTATAAACAAAGATCAGCCTTCACATATGTGCAGCCTTCACATATGTGTATCTTTACAGCCTGGGTTTCCTTTTTCAATCAGTAACAATTTGTCCGAAGACGGTTATTTTCGAAACAAATACTGACTGACTATCTATGAGGGCATCCAGTGTTTTCAGCACTTTTATTTTAATGAAATTTATCCATGTTTTTTATTCAGCATGACGAGGGTTAAACAGTCAAGCTAGAAAAAATTCAAATACCTAAATCAGTTATATCCAAGTAGACCACAAATGTTAAAGCCCTAATATTTAGTAAACTTACAGCCTAGACAGACGGTATCTTAACAACCCACATTTACAAGTTATTTGGACTTTTGCACTTGAAGGGGTGATATATGTAAATGTAACAACTACATTCCAGAAATCTGACACTCAATACACAATGTTACATTTGTAATTGTTTCACATTAGATTTCTTTGACTTTAGGAAATTAGTAATGAAATATCATTGTTGGGCTATCAAAATGTGATAATTACAGCTTGTTAACATAGCACTACAAAATTGCAAATTATTTTTTTATGATATTTGATACTGTATTTCTATACATGATGTAACTTTTTATGCTTATCTGAATGAAACAGGGGAAAATAATTTGTATATTTGCATGGAGTTTAATATTACTTTCACTAGGTTTTTTTTTCAGATATCAAGGCAGATGTTACACACTCACCTACACATGACTTCTTGTCTTTTTTCATAGCAGTACAAAACAAGAGGGCCGGAGTGGCCCTAAACTGCTCACGTGAATTTCATTGGTCTAGTGGAACCCATCCAGGTAACTTTCTGACAAAGTTTCATTCACATTTGCCTAATCCCCTACCGGATTTATATATATCCCTAGAGGGGTATCTTTTTGGGGTGGTAAAGGTATTACTACCTCTCAAAAAATATTAAACTCTCTAAAAAAGTTGTATCAGATTTTATGTATCAGCTCTCAATATCTCTGAGTAATTTCTCTGGTAATTTCTTAGTCCAGCATCTGTATCTTCCACAAAAATCAATGGACTGGAATCAAACTCAAACTTGTTTTGTAACTCATTGATGCGGACTCACATACCAAATATCAGCACAATATCTCCAAGGGTTTAGAAAAAAAATGGAAAACTGAAATTTCCTTGTAATTTCTAAGTCCAGCAGCCATATCTTCCACAAAAATCAATGGACGGGAACAAAACTTGAACTTGTTCTGTAAGTCATTGATGTGGACTCACATACCAAAAACTGGAATTCTGGACTGACAGAAGGATGGACGGACAGATGGTCGAAGCTCAAACCTGTAGTCCTCTTTAGCTTTCGCCAGTAGGGGACTAATAAGCCCGTCCCTGCCACACCCATATTGATGGGCCAATCACAGTTTGGCAAAAACAATTTTTCAAAAGGGTCACCCAAGAAACATTCTGGTAAAGTTTCATTAAAATGACCCAGTTGTTCAGGTGATGTCGTTCAAAGATTTCAGGCTTAAAACAGGCCCCGCCCTGCCACGCCCATATTTATGGGCCAATCAAATTTTCACGAACAATTTTTGAACATGGTCACCAAAGGAAAATTCTGTATAAGTTTCATTGAAATCAGCCCTGTGGTTCAGAAGGAGATGTCATTCAAAGATTTTGGTAAAAAAAATAAGCTCCGCCCTGCCACATCCATATTTATTGGCCAATCAGAATTTAGCAAACAACTTTAAAGGTTACCAAAGGAACATTCTGGCAAAGCAAACTTTTTTTCCTCATATAATGGGCCAATCAAAATTTTGTGAACAAATTTTGAAAAGGGTCACCTGAGGAACATTCTGGTAAAGTTTCATTTAAAATGGCTAAGTGGTTCAGGAGTTTCTAAACAAATTTGACCTTGAAAATGACCTTGACCTTGACCAATGACACTGCAATTGGTACAGAAAGGTCTTGTCATAAGCAATACACATGAAGCTCTATCGCTGACAATTCAAAAGTTATGTCCAATGCTTTAAACTTTTATGTTGAAATTTAGTGATCTTGAGAATATGACCTTGACTGATGGTCTTGACATTGGTATCAACTAAAGGTTGTCATCATAAGCAATATACATTTATGGCCAATGTTAAAGGTTTTAGGGGACAAACACACTGGGCAAAAACAATATGCCCCCGATCTATCGATGCAGGAGCATAAAAATGCTAAATCCTAGAAAACCTTGATAAGATTCTTAAGATTCCTGATCTTAGAAAAGCACCTCCCATTTTTCAAAAATACTTTTTAAAATATTACCCTTTAACAATAAACATGCTTGAAAGGGAAGGGTAATTTTGCCAAATTGAAATTCTCTCTAAAAGTAAAATCGTTTCATAATTTTATTTTTCCTATTACATTTCCGGATTCATGATCTACTGATTACTGTGTTAATAATGATGTTCCATTTCAAAACTTATCATTTCCATATCTTTTATTTGGTCCTGGAATAGCATCATACAATATATTGCTATAAAATCAATACTATCTGCTACAGCACTGTGCTCCGTGGAATTTATATATAGGCATAGTATCTATAGAGTCCCTACCATACCATAAGCAGATCCAAGAGTTTTTCTCAGAGAGGTTGCAATGGAAAATAACATTGAGATGTCTTAATAGCTACAATTTGTTTAAGACAAAATTCAAATTCAGTAGGACAAGGGTTATTTTTCACCAAAAACTAAAATGATATTATATTTTCAGAGGTTATGCTGTTTAAAACTTCACACCAACTATCTTCTCAAAGTCCAACGTGCATAACCAGTGGAATTGTTGGATTGATCCATTATTCTAATAAATATGCAAATCATTATTATCCCAACACAGGTTCTTTAGCAATTAATACAAATCCTGAATTATGATGTTCTGCATATAATATTGCAGCAAAGGGAGAAACTGCCTACTTAGCTATATCATTTTCTGTTCTCTTTCTTGTTATGAATTAACAAGAATGACACTTATTATTCATTTTTCCGTCTAACACATCTCTTAATGTGGATCACTCTAAAATATCTTTTTTATTTGGTACATGTACCACTAAGAATGCTAATCTAAAATTAGTTTCAGAACAATCTTTTAACCTAGTGGCCTAGAATCTCCCAGCAGAGAGGCTCAGAATGGTGTAATTCATTGAAGGACTGTTACATACAGAAATAGTAGTTCTCTCTTCAAAATGATGTCAACTTGCCAAGAACACTGCTGTTAAACCCAATACACAATTCTACCTGTCTGGAATTGTCTGGGAGAACTTGTGTATTGACCTTCTATTAGCCATGTTCACTGACACACCCACTTTTTCAAAAATATCTTTCCCTTGCAAGTATTGCTTCCTCCACCTTTTCATAACTGATTCATCAAATGTGTTAGATTTAACCCCTTAGTAGACAGCACCATTAAGCCCTTGACATGCAAAATAAAGAGAATGACAAATCTGCAATTAAATCAAAATGCTGAAAGCACTAGAATGATGTGTTTATTTTGAGTCACTCAGTATTCATTTTCAAAATAAAATGGTTATGTATCTATTTTTTTAAACAGAAAATCAGGTGGTATAGACCAAGATGAAACTGTAAATATGAGCAGACTGGTAAGGTTTTGACACTAGCTCCTGAGAATGACTCCTTACACATGAAATCAAGGAGTCCAAGCTCAAAGTAAGGAGTCTGAATTTTCATAATTGGAGAACATAGTTATAAGCAATTTCTTCTTTTCCACAATGTTCTTCTGATGAGATTTTTTATTTTTTAAAATATTTATGATATGCAAGAACATTTTTTCTTCAACAAGTTTTGCAGTGAAAAGATCTTGAGTAATAGAAAGGTTTGAACAGGAAACTTTGCATTTGTTTTTCAAAATATTCTTGTATAACCCTTGGGGTCCATATAACTTGCAAATGGAAGGAGACGGGTCCCAACTGGTACACAAAGAATCCCTGGCTCCCCTTAGTGTCAAATCCTGTTGATCTTTGTCTATGCCTCTAGTCTTAAAAAAGCAGGAATGCTCCAGGTTCACTGTGACAAGAGTAAAGACTGACTGAAATGGTTGAGGTAACCTTTTCCAGGGCTAGTGATTGACCCCGAAACCAGGGTTTTGACTCCCAAAAATCCCATCTGACCCTCAAAATTTCCGCAGGGGTCATTTTGACCCACAGAATTTCCAGTGGTGCAACCTATACAAAAATTAATGAAAACAAGAGCTGTCACTGTAAGATGACAATGCCCCCGACACCGCTTTGATAGTAATAAAGAAGTTATGGCCAATGTTAAAGTTTTTGGACGGAATGACGGACAGACGGACAGACGGACGGACAGACGGACAAGTCAAATTTATGATGCCTCCCTATCGGGGGCATAAAAATATTATATAGATCATTTGTATACTTCATACTTTTACACTAGATATCAGGATTTGTGTTTGACCCGTAAATCCAGGTCATGGCGCTCGGATCTTCTGAAATACCCCTTTTTCAGGGTTTTCATTAAGATTTGAGGTAGGAGGCTGAAAGTGATTTGTTGGAGGCAGGGGGGCTGGGGGTCCTCCCCCAGTGGGGGTCATGGGGGGCGCTGCCCCCTTGTCCGGGGAACCAGGGGACCAAAGGCCCCCCGGCCAAAAATGAATTTTAGACATTGATATATGCCTAAGATTAGCTCTCTGAGACCCTCTTCTGAGTCTTTTCAATGTAATTTTTGAATTGGAATGACCTGAAATAATAAAAAGAAAATAGCAAAGGTTAACCCTTGACATGCTGCACTCAGAAAATTGTGTTTTGCAGGTAGCAGAGAAAAAGATTTGTCTGAAAATTTAGTCATTTAATATACAGCCCCATCCTCTAAAGTTTCACTACCAAAACAACATAGTCAATCCTGAGAACCCAAGCCCAGGACCCTTACTTTTTCTTTAAATTACCTAGACTTTTTTTTAAATCTATCCTGTGTAATTGAAGTGAATGAAAAAAGAAAGGTAGTGGCAGTTTCAAAATTTGTTGCTTGACCATATGATTTTCAACAACAAATTTTGCAACAGTATTTTTATCATAAATAAGACTTTCGAAAGATATAAGAAACAAACAAATTCGTTGAATTGATATCCCCTGCCGAACATATTTTCATTGTCAATGGAGTTAATATCAAACTTAGGTACAGGTTATCTTTTATCTACATCAACCTATAGTTTTCAAGAAATAGCGCAGAAACGAAAATCACTCTGTATGTACATAGCTAAAACAGTCAGGGGCAGTAACTCTAAATTCGACAGTCAAACCGGATTAGCCCAACGATATGCACATGTCCTCTTTGTAGTGAAGCTGTGTGCCAAGTTTCATTGAAATCCGGTCTATAGTTTTCAAGAAATAGCGCGGAAACGAATATCACTCTGTATGTATATGGCTTAAACAGTCAGTGGCAGTAACTCTGAATTCGGCGATCGAACCGGGTAACCCTGATGATATGCGCATGTCCTCTTTGTAGTGAAGCTGTGTGCCAAGTTTCATTGAAATCCGGTCTATAGTTTTCAAAAAATAGCGCGGAAACGAATATCACTCTGTATGTATATGGCCTAAATCGCTCACCTGATATTTCAAGTAAATTATCATTAAGACTCCATTTCCTAAGATATGGCATGAACCTTCCCATTTTCAACAGAGTTCATTCTTGTGACCTGGCAAACATTTTGATCAAGTTTCATGAAGATTGGACTATATTTGTGGCGTTTGGAGCTCTTACGAGAAAATTGTCATTAAGGCCCCTTTTCCCGTGTTATGGCACATATACTTCCCATTTTCAAATGAGTTCATCCTCATGACATAACAAACATTCTGACAAAGTTTCATGATGATTGGACCATATTAGTGGCTTCTAGAGAGTTAACAAAAAATTGTCATTAAGATGCCTTTTCCTGTGATATGGCATGGATCCTTCTCATTTTCAATAGACTCCATACCCATGACCTAACTAACATTCTGACCAAGTTTGATGAAGATTGGACCATATTTGTGGCTTCTAGAGTGAAAACAAGAAATTTGTCATTAAGGCCCCTTTTCCCGTGATATGGCACGGATCCTTTCCATTTGAGCAATTTTGATAAGGGACCAACCAAGGAATATTTCTGCCAAGTTTGGTTGATTTTGACCCATAGGTTTAGGAGGAGATGTCGTTTAAAGATATTGTTGACAAAATAGTCATAAAGGCGCCTTTTTCTGTGAAATTGCACGGATCCTTCCCATTTTCAATAAACTTCATCCTCATGACCTAACAAACATTCTGACCAAGTTTCATGAAGATAGGACCATATTTGTGGCTTCTAGAGTGAAAACAAGAAATTTGTCATTAAGGCCCCTTTTCCCGTGATATGGCACGGATCCTTACCATTTGAGCAATTTTGATAAGGGACCACCCAAGGAATATTTCTGCCAAATTTGGTTGATTTTAACCCACTAGTTTAGGAGGAGATGTCGTTTAAAGATATTGTTGACAAAATTGTCATTAAGGCAGCTTTTTCTGTGAAATGGCACGGATCCTTCCCATTTTCAATAGACTTTATCATCATGACCTAACAAACATTCTGACCAAGTTTCATGAAGATTGGACCATATTTGTGGCTTCTAGAGTGAAAACAAGAAATTTGTCATTAAGGCCCCTTTTCCCGTGATATGACACGGAACCTTTCCATTTGAGCAATTTTAATAAGGGACCACCCAAGGAATATTTCTGCCAAGTTTGGTTGATTTTAACCCATAAGTTTAGGAGGAGATGTCGTTTAAAGATATTGTTGACAAAATTGTCATTAAGGCGGCTTTTTCTGTGAAATGGCACGGATCCTTCCCATTTTCAAATGAGTTTATCCTCATGACCTAACAAACATTCTGACCAAGTTTCATGAAGATTGGACCATATTTGTGGCTTCTAGAGTGAAAACAAGAAATTTGTCATTAAGGCCCCTTTTCCCGTGATATGGCACAGATCCTTTCCATTTGAGCAATTTTGATAAGGGACCACCCAAGGAATATTTCTGCCAAGTTTGGTTGATTTTGACCCATAAGTTTAGGAGGAGATGTCGTTTAAAGAAAAAGTTGACGCCGTGACGGACAGACGGACGCCGGACAATGATCGATCACAATAGCTCCCTTGAGCACTTCGTGCTCAGGTGAGCTAAAAAAAACATTGTGACAAAAGAATATAATTACACCAATGCTTTAATTTTTATTCTTTCTAAAAGTTTAATTAATTAGAACTTATACTCATAAAATACTTGTCCTGGCTATGCTATGTTTTTGGGTTGCGGGTATTTTCAATGAATAAACAATCAGATTTTTTGTGTGTGTCTGTGTTTAGTTATTTTCATTTCAGCTCAATGCATGCTCAACTACTTTAACTTTATCCAACCTGCTGCTGCATCGTCAGCTTTCAAGAACAAACTCAAAAGCTTCTGACCCTTCGAGGGGACAGGATCTAATTTTCTCTTCTTGCTTTCGCATCCATATTCCACTTGGAAATTTCCGGTGCCTGTGTGAACAGAAATCTCGTGTTCTGCGATTTTTTGCAGATTCTCATCTTACTTTCGGTTTTGATCAAATCGGCTGCAGGCAAGGAATAAACAAACACGAAACAAAGTGACGAAACTTTTTTTGGGACATGAAACAAAATAAATCTCCATTTTTATCCTACTAGTAACTAGCCATCCCATCCTACCTAATCTTGCTAAAAGTATTTCATTCACTTACGCTTGTACACTTGATTTACGTATGTGTTGAGCATCTAACACTACTTGGACATTTCCGTATAGTGCCTAATGTCATCAACTCAGTCGGAACTGTTTCCGTACATTAGAAATAGCCCATCGACAGAGATTTTTATCTCAATTGGAAAAATCTGTTAATGTCAAAGAAATAGCAAAATTATAGATCAGACAAGACATTTGTTTAAAATGTTTTTTTTTTATTCCTTTTTCTGTGTCATTTGTTTATATTTTTATATGTAAAAATGCTTGATCATTTGAATAATCCAGTAGAAATACAGCACTAGCCCTTTGTTCATCATGACAAAACAGTAAAAATTAAGAATAAGTTTGCAAACAGCTTCCAGTGTTTAGTCATCCTGAACATTTATTTTGATATTTCCACCGACTTAAACTTTGAATCTCTGACACCTTCAAATGGGTCCCTAAATAGTTAAAAGAAAAAACAACAGCTGCATCCTTTTTAATCTTTATGAAACAAACAGGATTAGAATCATTCAAAATAGGCTTTTTGTGAACAGGACTTGGGACCACAGGCACTTTCATTCAGGATTTCACTACTTTCATATCTCTCTATAATAAATAATAGACAAGGTAGTGCAGCCGCCATGTTTAAGAGAACGGATGTTTTTTACAAACATCGTTGGCTTCCGTCACAGGACGTGTTTACTCGTGAGAATCAAGAACCAAAATGCTTGTAAAAACATCCGTTCCCTTAGAAAATGGCGACTGCACTACCTTGTCTATTATTTATTATAGTGATATAAGGTTGTTAAAAAATCCTGAATCCAAGTGCCTGTGCTTGGGACGAACGTGAATTGGGGCGAACGAACCCAGGCGTCGTTAAACTAAAAAAAGTATCCTCTCAATAAATTTAGTCTTAACCATTTCAAGAATAAAATAGGCTACTACCTATCATTTTAATCTGATTTGCAAAATCTTGATTTTTTTTTTTCTCGTTAAAGACAGCGGCCAGGAAAATTTCCAGAAACTCCAAGTCGTCCACTCATCATCAAAATATGGCAGCTATTTTCGAGTAAAATGTTAGGAATATTAGTTCTTATTATACAGAAAATAATGAATTACCATAAAGAAAACCTCTTTATCCTGATCTTTACCGGCAATACTCGTTATTTTACAGAATATTATCAGAAGCTAAGAATTTTCGCCCATCGGCCCAGCCAGTTCAAATGACCCGGAAGTAGAACGTGCGAACGCTTTGCGGGTTGAAATCATTCGCACCATCCATTTTTCGTGAGTTAAAATTTTGAGAAGTTATATACTGGTCTCTGTTCGTTCATACTAATTATGTCCTACAAGTGACTCTCAATATGTATTTATAAAGACCTGGTTTAAGGAATGTTGACCCCTACTGATAAGCTAACTGTGTATCTCTCTGAATCACGGGGTCAATCACCCTTTATAGTCTACACATGACCACTATTGGTGATCATTATCTTATTGATTAAGGTATTATTGATATTATATTGAAACAGAAAGTTCATGTTTATTTTTGTTTTTTAGCTTATTTAAGTTTTATTTATTTATGACTTATAAACAGTGTGATAAATTTAAATTTGCAAATTAGGAAGTGATAAAGCGTTCTAGATCAATTAAAAAAAATTGGAGAAAAAACTTGAAAAAAATACTTTTATCTCATTCCGAATGTTCTAATCCGGAAAACCTTGCTCCAGAATCAAAGCATTGCAGTAAAAGGAGGACATTAATTAGCTTTTTCAATTATTCCAAGCAATTTTATTAAATAGTTTTCTTAATATTATAGCTACAGTTTTTTTTGTGATTGACGAATTATTTCTATAAAAGATGTTTCATCTTAAAACAGTATTTTTTTTCTTTTTGTTTAAGATTGAAAGTTAAAGATGCTTCACAAACACTTTTCTTTTCTATGCCAAGTTTAAAAATTTAAAGATTCGAAGAAAAGATAAAAATCACTATCTAAATGATATAATAAATAAGAATTTAGTAATTTTTATCCTCTGTACGTGTATCTCTACATTAAGTATACAAGGTGATTAAGTGATTAAGATAAGGACCATAAAACCATTAAAACAAAGGGTGGTTAATTGTATATCTCATTGGGGGGGGGGGGGTCAAATAAAGAAGCAAGGTCTTTAACGTCCGTGATCCTACCAAGAAAATATGCCCTACCACGCCCGACAGATTTGAGTATTATGTCTAGGGGAACCTCTAGAGTATACATCCACAATTTCAAGTGAGTGATCAAAGGCTAAGTTTGTCTATACAGTGTATAGACAAATTTGACCTTTGATCACCCACTCAATCCTGTGGATGTATAGGCCATAGATCAAAATATAAGACCCATCAAAATTAAACACAAAAACATATCTGTCAAGTCACACGCATTGCGCGTGTGTCACACGCATTTCGTACCTGAATCACGCTCACACGCTTCGTTAGCTAACTCATTCACACGCATTTTCAAAAAATAAAAAGAATGTTTAAAAAATCATATGATATAAGTTATTTCCATTGATAAAACAATTAATTTAACAATTTACGGTATCTCTGGCAAGAGTCAGACTTCGGATCATCAACTGAAAATGCCACCTGACGGAAGATAACATCGGAAAATAGCGATACATCGCTAGTGTTAATATGTTATCACAAAACCGACTATGAATAAAATTTTGTATCGTGTATCTTGTAACATAGGCATCTAGTCTAGTTTCAGCTTTTCTTTGTTAGTGTGCATGTCCTTTGACTTTATTTCCTGCTTTCACTTCGTCCTTACTGACCTCGTAAAGTTTACAAAAAGCTCTAAGGTATCTATAAGCGTTCTTAAACACCATAGGGATCTTCGCTGATCACCATTTAACATCAACCAAGACGTTAACTCAAAATGGAGCTAGATTGCGTTTAAAATTTAAAGAAATGACACCCGACCTTACCGGCTTACGTGAAAGCGCAAAACAAATTTTACTTTCATGCTAGAATAGATGATTTAGGTGACTTGATGTTCGTGTTTGCCATGTTGTAAAAGTAAGTAAATGACCCGACGAAATTTTCACAAACCCAGTTCTTTTTAATTACTGACTCGGATGCATCAGTGCTCTGTGTCTGTGTCGAATGTATCCTCTTCCTAGATTCGTGCATCTTAATAATACCACCCTTGCGTACATTGATAAAAAGTGAACATCAAAATATTTACTTGATTTTCTTTTGTGAAGTTACGTTATCAAATGAAAAATAAATAAAAGTAATCATAGACAAATTTATTCAAAAAAAAAATTACTCAATAGTGCACTGGGGTGGCCAGTCTGATTCTGAATTGAGTTTCTCATTGGATTCGTGCATTTGATATGGAGAGCTAATATAGGGTTATTACAAAGAACTTGTCCCATTCTTTTTTCTCTTTACTATCTTTTACATAAATTTAGTCCCAGGCGCGTAGCCAGGCGGAAGCCAGGAAGCCCGAGCTTCAACATTATTTTCTCTTTTAATTAATTAATACGGTAAATGGCTTCTACCATTTTTGGTAAATTTGTTACTGCAAGAGAAAAATCATGGGTATCTGTCCGTCATTTTTTTTAACAAAATCACGGTATAACTTTATATAAGATGGAAAAACAGGCCTTGCGGTCAGCATATGAAAACGCTTGAGAGCACATACAAACCAGGGTTTCATTTGGAAAACCATCATCCGAAACGCATCCTGTTACAGTACGCTGAACTAAAGCTGGGTTAAATAGAAACTCGAGTTTACTGCCTTGTGGTGTACTTTTGATGACCGTGCGATGCTTATGGGTTGCTATGTGTCAAAGGGTTCCACTTCCAGTCTTACCGCTATTGAAAAAAAACTTTTCGATCTTTCTGGATTTTTTATGTCTGTGGGGCCCGTTCAGAATTATCATTGATTGATTGAATGGGATTTTACGCCGCTTTCAACATTATTTCAGTTATATCGCGGCGGCTGGAGCACCTAACAATGGATTCCTGGTATTTCTCACGCCAGTACTACCATTTAATCCTTTCCTAGCCTCCAGCTACTATCTCACATAGATCTACGATTATCGACCCATTGGTGAGAGACAAATAGTCGGAAAGAATGAGTGTCGCCGTCGGGGATCGAACCCGTGACCTCTAGTTTGACAGTCCGACGCGCTACCAACTGCGCTATGACGGCGGCTCAGAATTATCAAACGGGCTCATCAGGAGGCTATGGCAAGATTGCAGACTCGAAACGCCGAATGTCAATACGACTTTAATCTAGTAACAAATTAGTACTCATCTTACACAGCAAGTGTTCTAAATGTTATTTTACATTTTAGAATATCTGAAAGAGTTAGATGTGTCACATATCCAGTCTTTGTATATCGCCGAACCATTTCAGGTCGTACACCTAACTACGCTGATGATATCGTGGATCATTTCAAAACAGCCCCTAAAATTTTCATGATAGACTTAAAGTCCTAACTTCATCTCTTGAAACCTATTCAAAAATTATATGAATTACTAAAGGCAATGAAAAGGGTTAGTAAATAAATTTAATAGAAGAAAATGTGTTCCATTTCGAAAAGGAAAAAAATACCCGCATGTAGAGCTTTCTCCAGAGAAAAAAATATCTTCATTGTTGGGTGTAAGGTGTGACAGAAGTGAAACATTTATTTATTCAGTTTCTTTGGTATTGAAATACCTGTATTATTCAAATTAACCACTAGTTAAATACTTAGTTGAAAAGTGGATGCAGAGCGAGAACCAACATCCCACGATTTTATGACAAACTTTAGTTAGACAAAATACAAGTTATTTTGGACTTCAAAGGGAATGGTTTTGAATTCTTTAAAAATCGTGTTCTTACAAAAATATAATAGAATTAGGGTATCAAAACGCGAGAACTCTTATATCAAAAAGAGGACCTTGATCGTCCTATAAATCGATCGCCCATCGACAGACCATGTCAAAAACAACTAAACGATGAAAATAGACAAAACAGAAGTTTAGACAGAATTAAAAAAACTTTTAACAACTTTTGTAGAAATGTCCCCAAGGACCCCCAGCATAGTATAAGCTTGATCGATCTTGTTTAGGAAGCAAATACCTTTTCATTTTTTTTCTTAATTTTTGGGCCTTTCATTTACCATGGAAATCAAAGTTTTCATTTTGTGGAAATCAATTCTTTTATCAACGTTTGAAAAGCTTCACACATAAAACATTCAAAATAAGTTTGATGACCGTGCGATGCTCATGAGTTTAGGAGATGTTTTGAGAAAGTATTTACGGACAGACGGGCGGCAGACATTTAGTGTGTTTGCCAAATTATATGATGCTCGCTGACCTCGTAAATATGATCATTGATTTAGATATTTCCTGACTTGAACAATTTCTTTTCTAGCTTTCAGGATAAAAGCTAGATTTAGTCTACATATAAATAACATATTCAGATATCACCAGATGCCACCAATTCGCATCAAATTTTCAAATTTCCTCGGGGGAGACACTCTGCCCCCTCTCGTGCTCTCCCCATTCTCAGACTTCAACATTACGAATAGCCTGGCTACGACCCTGAGTCCACATGATAATTTTCAACGCTAAGATTTGCACAAGTTGCAGACACCTGTAGATGTTACTTTCATAGGTGTTATGATAAAGTTAGTCGGTCATATTAGAAAAGTCGGCAATTTCTTTAATTTCATTAAAACGTTGCTTATACTGGAAAAGAAAATATAATGCAAAGTTTTTTCTTCATTTTTCACTTAAAGGAATACTTTACACGGTTGGGTTTTACAAAAATCCTCATGATATTAACGATTTGACATGCATAAATCCAATGAGAAGGCACGAATTGATGAGAAACAGGGGTACGCTAATGCAGCTAGGAGTAAATATGTTAGTAAGGATTTTTAAGTCCGTGGGCTAGAGGTAGAGCGGCGTCCGTCTTGCCCCAAAGGTCCTGAGTGCGATTCCCGGGAGCGGCTATCTAACTTGGTTCTTTCATTTGCCCACACATTCGGCAAGAGTAGTGGGGACTTTTCCAGGAAGCAGAATCGAGAAGGATTTACCTCAGTTGAAAGAACTTTTTTCCAATCGATGTAATATAAATAGGTTTAAAATAATTGACTATTATTTAAATGTATAAGCATTTCTTTATCTCTCCCATTCCCAACCCTCTCAATTGAATTCATTTTTCACAGTCACAATGCGTACACAATGTTGTTCACACCCTCGAGTACATGTAGCAAGGCTTCTGGTGATTGTCCATGCTGATTACTAAATGTTTGCCCTTAAGGTAGTGGACCCGTAACAGTTCCACAACGTTTTGGAAGTAATGAACATTAACAGAGTTAACCGAGTATTCCTAATGATTTTATTAGGAAAGCTCGGTTAATATATTGAAAGATCACGAACTAGGCCAATGTTGCGGAACTATTACGGGAACACTACCTCAACGCTAACGCGGAAACTGTTGTCACCGGACCAAAGGCGTATCTAGAACTTTGAAATTTATACGCACTCAGAAGGCAGCAACCAAAGAACTTGATATAGGATAAAGGCGATATGTGGACTGTGACAATAGATGAATGCCCTCCGTTCGCTCCCTTTCTATGATTTGAGCGTTGGTGAATAACCAAAACATCGTAACTACAGCTTAAATAAGCCGTAGTTTCGATGTTATGATCATTCATAAACGATATTTTTCAACAGATGATTATTTCTTTTACGCACTTGCGTAAATTGCGGAATGGGAGTTACGCCCTTGGGTCAATCCCAAATGATAGGGGTAAAAGAAGTCATGTTTCTTATCAGTCTATTATAAGCCAAGGGATGCAAGTACTCTCACTTTTAAAAAACGTTATTTCTATGATTACCCCCCCCTTTGGTTATGTTTTCGAATGTGTGTGTGATTGTTGGATTTAGGTCCCTCCGTGCTCTAGGCATATATGGTATGGACTATGAGAGGGCACACACGCACGCACGTACCCCCCCTTCACACATTTGCATGAGAACACCGCATATGGACTACGGTAACTATACGTTCTAATTTCGATGAAAGTTTGGTAAATTGAAGAAGAAACATTATAATAAGCGCAGTGTTTTTTGTGTGTGTGTGTTTTTTTTTTCAATCTCTTTTTTCCAATAGTACAATATGTATTTAATAGTTACAAGGTGATTCAGCACATGCTTTATTGGCATGGCAGGGCGGTTATTAAATAAGCTCTATATATTTTTTAAATGTAGATATTACAAGAGAGTTTATCAGTAAACCATACACCTATTCCAAATAGATATCTACAAACAATTTTGCTAGAGTATATTAAGCGACCATTTTTATTAAAACGACCGTTTTCAAAATCTTCTTCTTTAAATCAAAATATCTTAAATAGTATATATGATTGGTCTAAATATTATCAAAAATGAATCATATTTTATTACAACTCACCGGAATCATCTGAAGACAATTCTACTGAGTTTTAACAACATTGGATTTTTGAGAATTTCGCAAGAATATGCATATTCAGTCAAAAATGATGTTCCTTAATTGCAAACAACGCGTATATGAGGCGGCCATTTTCTTTTCTTGAATTAGCGCAGTGTTGTCGTGGTACGATTTCCATGACCGTAAAATCTCCGATCTCACCATGCTTATTTTGAACATACTCAAGCGCAGCGAGATCGTGGCAAGCGCAAAACTGGACACGATCGCAGAAAGAACGCGACGGAAACATAGAAACCTCATAAATATCGTGGAACCATCGAAGCGAAACAGTTCAGCGAAAACGGGTAACAGTTCGTCGGCGACAGTTTAAGCGGTCGAATAAAGAATTGGGGTAGAGGGAAAACATATACTCAGTTCCAAAAGAAAGTGTACACTTTAAATTTTAAATATCTAGCACCTACACCACTTAACGGCACAAAATTTTTCACGACAAAACCCGAGACTATTGCACATCGATACCTTAAGAAATAAAGCACGTGGCACTTAAAATGCGTTTCGCTCGTAAGCGACCTTCGAATTTCAGTGTTTTACTTTTGCGTCCAACAGTTGATGAATCATCGGAAGCGGATACAAGGAGATTCGGGTTCATACGCCCTAGCTCTTTCACGAATAGATCTCCTCGATTTTTTAACGTGCCAAGAGTAAAGCACCGAAACACGAGAAGCTTCCTCTGGGTTTCTTACCAAATCACTTCTATTTGGGTGGGGGATATTAAGTATCCCTGAAAATTTTTGCCGCGTTATTCAATCCACGTTCTTTAGGATTAGTCGTCCGATGTCTACCACTAGACCACTGGGCCGCCCTTTGACTGGCCGCAGTCGTTTTTTTTAGCACTTCTATTACAAGCCTCTTTAATCCAAGTTCATATTAACAAGGACTTAATTGTAAGATTTGTAAATGATTTAATTCCCTTTGAAAAACCACTGTAAAGAAGAGTCTGGCGGCAAGACTAGGCCGCCCTATGAAATAAAGTATTCACCAGTTTACTACTTCACTCGACATTAACATGACAGTATAGTGAAGTTAGGAGACAAGAGTCTTTTTTAACCCTTACAATAGGAAGTCGCAGAAAACTGAGTCTCGAAATTTTTTCGTTATATTTTTGAAAATAATGATGCGATAATTATATTAGAAGTCAAGCTCTGCTAAAAAAAGTTTAACTTTTTTAGCAAAATTTAAAAAAGAGCGCCTCCAAAAATTAATTTCTTTTTGAGAATGTCTAGTTAAAAAACACATGGCGCGCAACAGTCTTTCTTTTCTCCCCACATTTTTTTTCTGACTAATTCTTATTTATTCACAGCCGCCAATTGTTGGCAACATTTTGCAGTTATGAAGTAACAACTTTTCAAAACATTTAAAATGACACATATTTTGTGCTATTTGAGGCTATGCAGCTGATTTTTATATAAGGCCTGGCGTATTTGCTACTCCTTATAAAGTTTATTCCTCCCATATCCCGAATATAAACACTTAACCCTGTTTTTAGTCATCAATTAACATCATTTTGGAAAAAACAAAACAAAAAAAGTTCGCTCTTTTTTGTTCGAAGTTTAAGAGAAAATCCTAAATAATCTCTCGTAATACCATTTTTTTCTAGAGACAGGGGGCGGAATTGAAATGTTTGCTTAAACTGTGGAACATATAGTTCCATTCAAAGAACGTCATACCGAAGGGAAAACGTTTCATTTACGTACGATATGCTTTTTTAAAATGATTACCCGCTTTGTCTTGATTTGTGTTTTTACGGGATTTAACACCGCTTTCAATAGCATTGTAGTAATATCGCTGAAACCGGTGCATCTACCCCTGGTTTCCCTGTCCTATTCGACCACATTTCATTAGAGCCACCAGCTACGCTCCCAACACAAGCTATTCTTTTGTTGGAGACAAATGATGCATGTCACAATTTTTTTGTCAAATACCGGATGAAAGTTTCCGAGGGGAGATCTGGGCCCAAGGTTATAAAACTTTTCTCAGGTTCAGGCTCAGGCTCATTTTTTTCAAATTCTAGATTAAAATAAATGTATGAAAATAAAAGATGATATTTATAAGTTGTTATTTATAACAACTTATTAACATTATCTTTTATGTTAATACATTAAAATGAGTATTTAAACAGAATTACTACTTTAATCTCAAATTGAAATTTGAGAAAATTTTGAATTGAGTCTGAGAAAATTTTTATAACCTCGGGCCCTGAACTCCCGATCAGGATTGACAAACTTACATTTTACCTATTCAGCTGATCGGCTCAGCACGCTTTGTCTTAAAAGAATACCAAATCTGAATTTTCGATAGGAGTTGGCGCAACGAATGTTGAGACTTCTTATAATTGGCAAAATTCTGACTGGCTAACTAAACAACTAGACTGGCGGCGTGTCCGTTCACCCGTCCACCCTTAAACTTTTTCGTAACACTGGCTCCCAAATCCATATTAATCTGAAGACGCTTCCAGCAACTTTTTTTAAGAATTTGATTCGCGGAAGTATTTTGGCATGACAAGGCAGGGCTAACAAGCAAGGGATATTATAAAAAAAACATCTTTATCGGTGGATCGGTACATGACATCTATGATCCCTAGTTCAGCAATTCAACCATATAAAGATGCATTTCGTTTAACACACAAATTTGTTATCAATTTTAACCGGGAATTTAATTTAACCAATTAGGATTGTTGTTTGAATTGGTAAAATTGAAACATCAAACCTGGTCGGTTGAAAAGGACTTCCAGTCTACATGTACATTTAACAAGTACAACTTTATACAACTGGTGTCTAACAAAGTGGATTTTCTTTAAATTTGATATATATGAGCCTTTATTACATACACTGGCCTACATGGGGCGGGGTCAAGGTCTATCCTAACACCTAATTCCGCAAATATTGCGGAAATATGCTTTTCAAAAATTTCCATTTTGAGTCTACAAAATTTTGCCACCACAATTAAAAAAAGTCATACGGTATGAGACATCACAATGTTAAGTGTTTCCGTTAATACATCTAATGTAACGATTATCTTATTCCGGACTCTTCCCGAACCCTTATCTAGGTCTAGCAAAATATGGGTGTCCAACCCTAATCAAATGTCCATCATTATCTGTCCCAAAGATTATGGCTACAAATTGAAATAAGCAAAGTTAAAATGCTTCTGGCGTAATCTTTTAAGTTGTTTATGTTATTAAGGACATGTCTCGATTATGTTCACTCGTCTTCAAAAACTGTTCATAGCATAATTAAGCATAGCTTTGGGTTAGATAATAAAGACAATGCAATTCATATTTCATTTATTTAAAGGGGCCAACATTAGACGGTAGTAGCCTAACTCTCTTTACACTGTATAGTCAGTTAAAACAGTCTTATGCTGTCCCATAGAATTATCAGTACATATTTCCAGGGAAGTTTCAAATCGATACTTAAGGCGCCCTTCTGTTTCAAAAAAAATCTTTATTCCTCCAATAAACTAACAATTACATATACATCCAAATGTACGATAATCGAATATCATCCTCACTTAAAAGGAAATGAAATATCAAGAAGTTTAAGTATTTGTAACCATAATTAAGGTTCATCTAAGATTTAAGAAGTGAACATATATTAACACTAATTTGATTTCGAGGACTTTTGATTTCTTATTTTTCGTGATTTTTTTGGTGAATTCAGAAATCGTGTTGGTTTCAATTTTTATTCACACACATACCATAGATTGTTTCTGAACGCCTTAGGGAAATACTGGACATAAGTATCAAAATGAAGGAGAAGGCAGTGAAAGCTGAGATGAGTTGGCAGCAGACTGTAACTGACATGGTCGATAACAACGTAGATGTTATTTATATAGGCGTGTTCTCTCTGGGAACGTTTGACGAGGTAGCTGCATATGGACCTGACAAGATAACCATGTGTAAAGCTGATATCGCGGCCATAGTGAGACACATGGCGTCATCACATAGTGTGCTAGCCAGGATCAAGCTTGCCGGACTGAACTTTGCCTGTATGAGCTTTGGAAGCAATCACATGACCGGTATGTCCAACTTTAACATGGATAATAAAGCAGTAGATGAAGTGGACCAGGTTCTACACGAGATTGCTAACATCCGGTACACCAGACAGGCGTCATTCGAGGCGGTCCACGTACTGACTATATCTGCCTGTATACATGACGATATCGTGATGATTGGTATAACACTCTGTAATGAAGCCACATCGGCACTTAAAGTTCTGCAAGACACGCTTGAATATAAAAAAGAGGATCCTGCAGGTAAACATAAAGATAAAAAGAATGAACCCGTATCAAAGCCCCTGTTCCTCGTTAAGAAACCAGGTGAAGCTAGTCCGACATTACAACGGCAAGCAGCAATAGGGGAGAATACTGAGGAGATGGACACTTTTGAAACAAAATCAGAAATCACTCTCGAAACAAATGTTGTGACAACAGACACTGTTGTAGAAACTACCGAGAAGATACCAGAGTCTCTAGAACTAACAACGATTCGAGTCGGTGATGTACAAAGACGTAGATCAACAAAAGCCGAGATCGAGAGGAGGAAGGATTCCACGAAAAGGGAGACGGAATTTTGCGAGGACTGGCGGACAGCCACGATCAGATCAATCGAGGCTCTTCGTAACATCGGACCATTTTCGGAGGGCACATCGCCGACAGATGACGACAAGAAGCCGCTGATCTTGTCCGAGTCTGGGTATCATACGGATCCCGACCGCCCCAAGTCACAAGGTACCACCAGGCGGGTGTCAAGACCAACAATGGTTTGATTACCTGGATAATAACGGTTTTAAAATTCGACTAACTGTGGTCGAAACTATTTGCCGCTGGTTGATTTTTTTATTCAAGAATCATTATTCTGCCTTCCTATATATAACGATTTTCTGCTAAAATCTCGTAACTACAGCTTTATACAAGCTGTACTTACGAGATTTTAGCAGAACACTGAGGAAATATTGAATTCATTTTCTTTTTCGGTATTCGTTTACGGAGTTCCTATGTGTTCTATTTAGTATGTGTAAAAATCATAAGATTATTGTTATGTGGTTCACGTTTCATATGTGATCCTATTCGCCTCAAAGTATAAAGAAAGAATCTTTTTGAGGTCGATTGGGACTTTAGAAATAGTAAAGTAGACTGACTACAACAGGTTTAAGGTAGTGGAACCGTAATAGTTCCGCAACATTCCAGAACTCATGATATTTCACAACCTTGGTTAACACTGTTAAAGTTCATTACTTCCAAAATGTCGCTTAACTATTACGGATCCACTACCGTAAGAAAAATTTTACAAACTTATTTATCAAGGTCATCCCACAGGATCTGCTAGTTCATGCATTATTTTATTCTAAATTCTCAATTGGTCCCTTTTCATGCATTCAGTAAAGACTATGATTTTAAATTTATTTAAAATATTACATACACATGTACATGTACAATGAAATCATTCAAAAACGATATCAAAGTTTCTTTAAAATCCATAGATTTGTTATCCATCTTTTCCCAAAATTGAAATGGCAAAAAATAATGACAATCGTTTCAGAAATTGACACATCTTCATGTTGAACGTTTGAACGTTGAAGACCAACTAAAACCGTCGTTTTAATGTACATGCAATATCGTAAAAAATCGCATGTAAATGCAAGCAATATATTTAATGTGTCGCTTGTCTCTCAACTTAATATGCCTTATATCTTAGAAGCATATCTTGCACATCAATAGTGCCGACTTCTGAGCATGAAGATCTTCCCTGTCACAGGTGTGAGGCGTTATATTTTATCCCTTGAAGTCCCTTGAAATGAAATTGACCTTCACCCCATTCGAAGCTATTCTTAATAGATAACTCAATGCTTAATTAATAGAATTGATTTTGAATACGGATCAGAAGTATGGGGATTCCATAAATCACCGGACGTTTAAAAAATTCACTTACTGTTTTTTGAAAAGAATCTTACGCTTTAACAAAAACGTACATAGTCTCGCTTTTTATGGAGAATGCGGCCGTTTCCCGCTAAGCGTAACCCGCAATATCAGAGCAATCAAATATTGGTTTAAAATAACAACTCGAACTGATAGTATGTACAAATTTTTGTGTGATTATTATTCAGATTAATCCACTTATATTAACACATGGTTCAATAATATTAAAAAATTATTAGATAAACTAGGTTTTCATTATCTGTGGAATAACAATAATGTAAATGCTGGCTATGTATCAGCTATAGTTCAGCGAATACATGATCAGTATATACAAAAGTGGATAAGTGTTATTCATGATTCGAATAAACTGTCTACTTACTGTCTTTTTAAGGAAGAATTAACAAAGGAAAAATACCTATCTGACGTCATAAACAATAAACATAGACGCGCATTAAGCAATTTTAGATGTTCCGACCATAAATTATCAATTGAACTAGGTCGACATAACAATATTGCTCGTTCAAATAGATTATGTGAACAATGCTCGATGAATGCTTTCGAAGACGAATACCACTTTCTGTTGGTCTGTCGAAAATATAGAAATCTGAGAAAAGAATTATTTCCGAGGTATTACTGCAGATGGCCTACCAAGCAAAAGTTTATTCAATTGATGGGTAGTACATTTCAGTTGTAATCAACAAACTTGCAAAGTGCGTTTATCTTGATTTCAATGCACGTTCTTCATTATAGATTTAGACCTAACCATTTTCTAAACTTAAGTCTGCTTTTCTCATTTTCTCATTTTATAATTTGCTATGTTCTATTTGTATTTTTTCTCAATGTCTTAATACATGTCCTGCCTATTGAAGGCAATGAAACACTGAATGTTTATGCCAAATATTGAATTTTGACTTGACTTGAAATTATTTAATCAATACATTTATTAATTAATTCATTCGTTGATTAAACGAATAAACGAATGTATTAATTGAATAAATTGATTAATTGATTAATTAATAAATTAATTAATTAATTTATCAATCAATGAATGAATGAGTTAATTGGAAATGAATTTATCAAATTAATCAATGAATTAATTATCAATTATTATTTATTTTAACTTATTCATCAATTAATTGATGAAATGTTCAATTAATTTGATTAATTTATTCGTTCAATCATTTATCCATTCATTCATTCACTCACTATTTTATTCATTTATTCGTTCATTCATTTATCCAATCAAACAATCATTCATTCACTCATTCCAAACACTCACTCAAACCATTCATAAACGCTCCAAAATATTTCGAAAATGCCATAGTATCGTTCGGAATGCCTCACAACTTCATTCAAATCGAACAAATACTTTTTTGTTTTTATTAGCTGGAACGAAAAGACACAAATCTTTTTAGTCCCCCAGCGGTTACCGGTTGGGGGACTATAGGTTTGCTCGATTCCGTCTGTCCGTTCGTCCGTCTGTCCGTCCGTCCGTCTGTCCGTCTGTCCGTCACACTTTTGTCCGGGCTATATCTTCTAAACCATATGTGCTAGCAACTTCAAACTTGGTACACTTATAGATCTCATTGAGGAGAAGTGTCATGTTTAAGAACCGTTACTCTGCCACGCCCACTTTTTGAGTTATTGCCCTTTGTTGTTTTTAGCCTTACATTCTTGTCCGGAACATATCTCCTAAACTATGTGTGCAAGCAACTTCAAACTTTGTACACTTATAGAACTCATTGAGGAGAAGTGTCATGTTCAAGAACCGTTACTCTGCAAAGCCCACTTTTTGAGTTATTGCCCTTTGTTGTTTTTAGCGTCACATTCTTGTCCGGAACATATCTCCTAAACTATGTGTGCTAGCAACTTCAAACTTTGTACACTTATAGATCTCATTGAGGAGAAGTGTCATGTTCAAGAACTGTCACTCTGCCATGTCCTCTTTTTAATTATTGCCCTTTGTTATTTTAAGCCGTACATTCTTGTCCGGATCGTATCTCCTAAATTATTAGTGCTAGCAACTTCAAACTTTGTACACTTATAGAACTCATTGAGGAGAAGTGTCATGTTCAAGAACTGTTATTCCGCCACACCAACTTTTTGAGTTATTGCCCTTTGTTGTTTTGAACCTTACAATTTTGTCCGGATCATATCTCCTAAACCGTAAGTGCTAGCAACTTCAAACTTTGTACACTGATAGATCTTATCGAGGACAAGTGTCATGTACAAGAACTGTTACTCTGCCATGTCCACTTTTTGAGTTATTGCCCTTTATTGTTTTTAGTCTTACATTGTTGTCCGGATCATATCTCCTAAATTATAAGTGCTAGCAACTTTAAATTTTGTACACCTATAGATCTCATTGAGGACAAGTGTCATGTACAAGAACTGTTACTCTACCACGCCCACTTTTTGAGTTATTGCCCTTTGTTGTTTTAACCTTTACATTTTTGTCCGGAACATATCTTCTAAACCATAAGTGCTAGCAACTTCAAACTTTGTACACTTATAGATCTCATTGAGGAGAAGTGTCATGTTCAAGAACTGTCACTCTGCCATGTCCTCTTTTTAATTATTGCCCTTTGTTATTTTTAGCCGTACATTCTTGTCCGGATCATATCTCCTAAATTATTAGTGCTAGCAACTTCAAACTTTGTACACTTATAGAACTCATTGAGGAGAAGTGTCATGTTCAAGAACTGTTATTCCGCCACACGAACTTTTTGAGTTATTGCCCTTTGTTGTTTTGAACCTTACAATTTTGTCCGGATCATATCTCCTAAACCGTAAGTGCTAGCAACTTCAAACTTTGTACACTGATAGATCTTATCGAGGACAAGTGTCATGTACAAGAACTGTTACTCTGCCATGTCCACTTTTTGAGTTATTGCCCTTTGTTGTTTTTAGTCTTACATTCTTGTCCGGATCATATCCCCTAAACTATAAGTGCTAGCAACTTTAAATTTTGTACACCTATAGATCTCATTGAGGACAAGTGTCATGTACAAGAACTGTTACTCTACCACGCCCACTTTTTGAGTTATTGTCCTTTGTTGTTTTCACCTTTACATTTTTGTCCGGAACATATCTTCTAAACCATAAGTGCTAGCAACTTCAAACTTTGTACACTTATAGATATCATTGAGGACAAGTGTCATGTACAAGAACTGTCACTCTGCCATGTCCTCTTTTTAATTATTGCCCTTTGTTATTTTTAGCCGTACATTCTTGTCCGGATCATATCTCCTAAATTATTAGTGCTAGCAACTTCAAACTTTGTACACTTATAGAACTCATTGAGGAGAAGTGTCATGTTCAAGAATTGTTATTCCGCCACACCAACTTTTTGAGTTATTGCCCTTTGTTGTTTTGAACCTTACAATTTTGTCCGGATCATATCTCCTAAACCGTAAGTGCTAGCAACTTCAAACTTTGTACACTGATAGATCTTATCGAGGACAAGTGTCATGTACAAGAACTGTTACTCTGCCATGTCCACTTTTTGAGTTATTGCCCTTTGTTGTTTTTAGTCTTACATTCTTGTCCGGATCATATCTCCTTAACTATAAGTGCTAGCAACTTTAAATTTTGTACACCTATAGATCTCATTGAGGACAAGTGTCATGTACAAGAACTGTTACTCTACCACGCCCACTTTTTGAGTTATTGCCCTTTGTTGTTTTTACCTTTACATTTTTGTCCGGAACATATCTTCTAAACCATAAGTGCTAGAAACTTCAAACTTGGTACACTTATAGATATCATTGAGGACAAGTGTCATGTACAAGAACTGTCACTCTGCCATGTCCTCTTTTTAATTATTGCCCTTTGTTGTTGCTATCCTTACATTTTTGTCCCGTACTTATCTCCTAAACTATAACCCTAGCAACTTCAAACTTTGTACACTGGTAGATCTCATTGAGAAGAAGATCTTGTAAGTAGGAGATATATTATAAGAAAGGTTTTTTTGTTATCCGGTGGGGGACTCCTGTATTGCATCGCAATACGACATGCACTTGTTTAAATATAGAAAAGTATTGCGATATTGCATTGTATCCCATCTTTTTCATTTAAAACTAACTCCTCACACTCATTCAATAGCATTCCAAAATCGCCCAGCATGTCAAATTCAGGATGTTTTTAACTGTATGGAGGAGATTTATATCGTAACATATATTCCAACTAGAGTCACCATTTTATAACGATAAGCAGATGGACGACACCCATCTTCAAGAAATATTTTACATCTGTGCATAGTTGAAAATAATATAGAGGACAGGTACAGTTATTCGAACGCAGGTACAATATAAAGCAAATGATTCAAAGGAAGGATAGAGACTATGCTATCCGAGAAGACTTATTAGAATGAACTGTTACGCCGCTTTTAACAATTTTTCAGTCATATCGCGACGGCTGGAGACCTAACAATGAATTACCGATATGTCCCACACCAGCACTAACGTTATGTACACCTCTTCCTGGCCTCTAGCTGATTTCCCACTTAGGTCTACGATTACCAGCCCATTTCTGAGACAAAAAAGATGAGTGCCATCGTTTGTATGTATGTTTGAAATGGGGTTTACGCCGCTTTCAACAATCTTCCAGTTAAACCGTGGTGGCTGGTGCACCAAACAATGGATTCCTGGTTTATATCAAAACAGCACTACCATCACATTCTTTACAAGGCTCCAGCTGCTATCCCACAAAGGACTACAATTATCAACCCATTGTTGTGAGACAAAAAGTCGGAAAGAGTGATTTCCGTCGTCTAGGATCGAACCCTTTAGCTTAGGATTGGGAGGCCGACTTGTACTTAAAAGCGCCTGATTTCACATGAGAACTGATTCGATTGGCTAGTTTTGACCCCTTTCCTGTAAGACCATATCTCCTTTTCCCACAGTATTTTCTACTGCATATGTTGATTTCTTTTCAAAGTAAACGTGTTTTACATGGTTGTTAAAAAACTCACCAAACTCGGGTCAGTCTAAAATTAAGCAAGAGAACTATGATGGCCATATATTGCTCCCTGAGTCTCATTGGCTTCCTGGAAATCACATTAATAAGATTGCCTGATGTCCACAGTGAGATTTTTTTGTAACAATCTAACAAATATCGATTCCCTGATTGAAGATGATTGATGAGAGACCAAATATTTTAACCGAGTACATGCAGTACAAATTTGAATAACTTGGTTTTAGTCAACTTGATGCATATCAAATGTCTAGGCTGTTAATCGTCTAATTTCAAAGTAGGAGATTTTAAAAAAAACATTTATTTCTATTTTTCTATTTTAAACGGGATGCATCCATGCTGAACATAGAAGAGAGTTATGAATAAACACAGTACAGTTTCATACCAAATATATTAGCTGTCTGCCTTTTGTATTCAAAGAAAAGGATTTTTAAAGATCATTCCATGTAAAATGGAAGGCACCATGGCGGAGCCCCAATTTGTTTCCAATGATATGATATGAACAAACAAGGTAGATGTCTACAAGATATTAAATAATAATATTAAAGTTGCCTGTCTTCCAGTTTCAGAGAATATTTTTGAAGATTTGCATCTTTATTTCAAAGTTAAATGAGATGCATTTGGGTCGAGCCGAAAGATGACCAAAGGAGCATGATATGAACAAAATTAGTGAAGATCAAAAGGATGATTTTATTAACCAAAAGTGGAAGTGGAAGCTGACTGTAATTTTCCATTTCAGTTTCCAAGGCATCTTTCAACAGCTTTGGAAGAGCTTCACCGAAGTAAGATTCCTTACAAGTTTTTCAAAAATAGGCCAACCGGTTAAGCAGAAGAAGATGAAGTTGTGGACGACGCGTGACGGATATTGGACGGTCATAATAACTCACATTGAGCACTCCATGCTTGGGTGAGGTACAAATAAAAAGGAAAAAATAGGAAAGGAAACTGGTTCGAATGATTTTTAGGCCAGAAAACCCCTATCAAGCGACATAGAGAAAATTTCAAGAACTACTTCCAAAGAAAAATGTTGGCCTAGGTGTCCACTCTCATTTCTGAGTCCGCGTAAGGCAGTAGTTCCTGAATGAAAACAGCGAAATTATTTTTTTTCTATAGTAACTATAGAAAAGGTATTGTGGGGATCAATATTTTAAAAGATGACGTCATCACGTCACAATCACAGACGTCATCGATTCAAAGTCAATTATCGAATAAAGCAGAATGTAATAACTTTAAGAAAATCAAGTTGTTGCATAACCGAAATGTCATATATACAGACTTTATTGTTCGAACAACGATGAAGTACGAAAGCCATGTGATTCCGATGTTCTGCCTTTGTATCTGAATCATGGCTCCCATAATATCAAAAGAGAATGTAAGTTGTCACATCGAAAGAAAAAAGTGCAAAGTTTAAGAAATTTTGTCTCTGCATTGAAAAAGCAAGTTGTTGGTTTAAGCCCGTAATGTCTTATGTACGGCTTAATTCATGGTGAAGGTATGACATTGAGGGTTGCACAACCACAAAGTGAGAAAGCTGTACATTTACAGGCTTTTGGCTGCATCACACGGTTCAGATGCAGAGCTCGTCCTAGTGTTTGATAATGAGGAGTAATTGAAACCATGTTATTCTGTGGGTCAAAACTCATGCACAAGGGGTCAAAACAACAGAAAAGGAAAAAATGTATATAGAATTATATAGGTTTCGGTGTGAATTGATCCTTTGTAGTAATAATGTTCAGGGAAAAATTAATTAGTAGAATTCCAAATAGTATACAAGATACATCATTGAAAAATTTGAGTGATAAAACCCAATTTTGACCCTAGAATTTTCTTTCGGTAGAGGGGGGAATAAAATGATCTCCTTGGGAAGTATTTCTATGGGTCAAAATAGGATATTTTTAAAAAAATGAGGATCAAAACTCCGGTTTCAGGGTCAAACACGAGCCCTGCAGATGTTTCTTAATAAGGTGTAAATTTTAGTCATAAGCGATACAAAACCCTTCAGAAAATGATCAAAATGAAGCTGACCGAAATGCCCATGCGCTGCGAAAGATGTTCAAGAAAACCTGAAACGATATCATATAGCAAATAGCATATCTTATTAAAGGGAGGGGGTAATATATATCGGAAATTTTTCTAATCCTGAACTAGTTAGCGATAAAAGAATACCTTCTTTTAATTTCATTCAAAATTTACTCATCGCACACATTTACGTTCACTACGAAATCATTCAAGATGTCAATTTCACGATATTCTTACCTGTAATATTACCTTGCACAGCCATTGAAAATCTATCCAGTGTGTGTCCCAGGAGGAAATTGTTCGTGAGCGCCTTTCTTCCACTTTCACGAAGACAGGACTAGGTTAGTATTGTACAAATCAATTTGGAAAAGAGGTTATGAATTGATAACAATAACTAAATTCTTCTTAGTTAATCAAAAGAATAAGAAATTTCAGGAGGCCATATTTTTTCCACATGCTTAAATTGGCCAGGTATTTCAGTTCTTAACTTACAAACATTTCCTGACCTTCAGTACTCTAATTACTTTGATTTTTGCATAATTTCCGCCGATTTCAATTGATTTTATAGATCTAACAATTTTTGGAAATATAACCTCCAGTTAACCTCTGGTGGATCCATTTAAGGAGTTGCCAAATAGTGCCTTCGGAACTTGGGTATGCGTACGGGGCACTTCCAACATAGCGTATTAATCCCCGTTATAATAATAATAATAATAATAATAATAAAATCTTTATTTAAAGAAGGTAGCTCATTAAGCTATCACCATACAAACAATACAATGGATATCTTATTTACAATGAGGCCTTCTGAAATAATTCAATGTATAACAAAACAAGTAAAGCAAGATGTTGATGACAACATATTCATGATATTAATAATGATCTGGCGAATTGATTGAAGGGTTAATGACTTGCACTTTCTGGAAATCACTTTGCATCAAATGGAAACAAGTTGTTGCAAGAATAAAGTTTTGCAAATAATTTCTATTCTGTTGCAAAACTATTTGCGTAGAATTTGAAGGTTAAATGAAGGACTGAAGAGATTGCATTAACTTTCACGAAGCCCCGAGTATTGGTCAGGGCAAATACCATTTCCGACATTTTATTTGTTGTTCAACACTAGCCAACAATCGAAGCACTTAATTGAATAATCTTTGTGGGACCCGAAAAGTATATAAAAGAAATACTGTGAGAAATACGTACCAGGAATCAATGAAAGGTCGCTGCCTTTGAGAAATAACAGATTTACTATTTAAAGAGGCATTTGACCTGATGGAAAACTAACGTTAAACTATAAACATAAACAGATCAGTCAGATCACGGGCAATTGTTTCAAAATCCGATTGACGTCAAATAGGATATCATATACTTGTAATAACCTACATGACAAAAATCAGTTTGTGAAACGATTGTCTGTGGTTCAAATGTTATTCATCATCATGGACCAATCCTCCTGCATATTTTGGCTGACTCCTGCACGATCGTTTGACTTATGTAGGCCACCAAGTGGATAGGAGATGGTCCGCTTCCTGTCCTTGATGACATTCACGTCTATATTTCTTTAACGTAGATTTTAAAGGTACTTGCTCGCAAATTGACTTGATAATCAATTGCGAATAAAAGGGTCATGCGTGACAAAGCGGTTATAGCGACGTACTCGTGAAGATAACTGTATCCTAAAACAAAAAGGATTTACGTGCTTAATAAGGAAAGTGAACACATTTCATCGTTGGGTTACCAAAGCCTCGTATCTTCAACTTTTACAAGCTGAAGTTACGAGGGTTCGGTTCCTAACATACGCTTTACGGTCTCAAGCTAATTTTTTTGACTATCTTTAGGAACGAATGATAATAGATAAAGGCTGATTTACCGGATCGACCCGTTACTTTGGCTCCGCCCTGCCAAAGGAAAAATCTTGGATTATACTAGAAACTAAACGTTTACCATCTTGGTTCTATAAATAAGTGACAATACAAGTTACCCAGAAAAGAACTGCCTTTGAGGTGCGAAGAATATCGACACAGGCCAGAATGCGTAGACTGAACGGATAGGCAGTGCTCGTGTTAATAGGTTTTCGGAATCTAGAATGACAACCCTAGAATGACAACCCTACACGTACCTTACAATACATTTAATTATTTTGATATACGATACAAGGGCCAAATATTATAAATTTTTATAAAAAAAATACAAATCTAAATAAGTGTTTTATATGTTTTATATTAACTCAAAATGCATAATGAATGTACAAAAGAAGCTCGTTCATTTATTTTCAGCTACAGTTACGGCATTTTGCACTCCATCTTATGAATTATATAATAATAACAGTACATTTTCAAGTGTACTCCCCTAGAAAAAAAAATGTCATTACAGTGAATGCAATGAAAGTCCATCCTAGAAAAATAGGTCCTGATACTGATAGAGTACCTTTAATTGACAATGTCTTTTTCGTATGATGACCAAAATTTGAATAACAAAGCTCTTCTATATGATGTCAAATCGGTTGCTTGTTTTGTATAGAGTTTACCTCATTCTTAATTGCTTTGCTTAACAAACAAAACATAGAAACCATGCAGACAGATGTCTTTTGAAAGCAAAACAGCTTATTTCACAAATTACAATCGTTTTAAATCAATGCAAGAGACTGCAGAATGCCAAATTATGTTTATATATCTGGCGAGAACGTAAGCATACCAACCAACCAAACCGAACTACAAAGAGCCTCATGGCATGGACTATTTGTGGGCATTAGCTTGACGCCGATCATACTCTTCGGACTTGTGGGGAACTTATTGTCTTTACTTGTTTGGATTAAAGGTAACGTATAATTGATCATTCTGTTATTATTGCATTTTGTAAAAAAAAACTCTTTCAACATCAATACACGCACATATAATTCCGATTTTTTATATAAGGGACGCAGTTGGTATGTTAATTGACTACCCTTCAGTATAATCACTGTGTCTGCCCGTACATGTAGCTTGTACACGTAAATGTAATAAAATAGTATCATTGGACTAATAAAAGTCAATTTATAATAATCAATATTCTGTCAAAATTGTGTTCAATGATGTTTCACGAACAATGTAATTTTTTTCGATAATTATTTGTCATACGTTTTCTTTCTAGGAGCAGGAAACTATCAATTTTTAACACCTCCCGCCCCCAAAAAATAAAAAAAAAATTAGACACTTTGTCACCAATCACACGAATGAATCCTCAGTACCATGGCGTCAATCATTGCGCTACTCTCCAAGAATTCTATAAGTAACGGACACAAAATGGATGGATGAAGTTCAAAAGGTTAACGCATTACCAACCCTGCTATTCGTTTTACGCAATCTGTCCTCGTCGCTTTCTGAAAAAGATCTGATTCCTGGGCGATATTTTTTTCAAACCGTTTTCAGCTCTTCTGAGCACAAATAGTTCAAGATGAGCTATTGTGGTTGGCCATTTCCAGCGCCCGGTAGTCTATCTGTCCGTATGTCTGTCCGTCGATAATTATAAAAAAATTCACCCCCCCTAAACTAGCCATCGGCTTTTAACCAAACTTCACATAGAATGATCATTGGGCCAAGTTCTTTCAAAATACCCTGTAGAATTGGAATGAATGAAAAACTCGGCTTCTTAACCGTAAGGCCTAGAGTCATGATTTTTGGAATTTGTGACATCGCCTGATGGTCCTCTACCAAAATACTTCAAATTACTGCTTTAACTTGTAAATTAGCTCTTTGTTATTGGATATCTAATTTTACACATAAATCGAGTAGGAAACTGAAAATCTTCTTCTCTCTAACCATGAGGCCTAAATCTTTGATATTTGGCATATTACTTTAACAAATAGTACTTTAAAGATACTTAATTATAGCTCTAAATTAGGTACTAGAATTTTACTGAGAAATAAAGAAGAATGCCTTAAAAGTGAAAGGCATATGGGCTTGATATTTTGGCATTATAGTGTATCTTGAGATGCGGTGCATAGTGTAAGGTTTGGTGCCCTTCATTCAAGGTCTGTTTCAGATCAGCTGAACAGAATAAACTCGTCCACAGCATATCTTTTACTTATATTGGTGAATTCAAAATTATTTCTCATGCTTGTGCAACTTGGCGAGGCTGTGTGTAGATTGAAATATTTGGTGACCTAACTTCAAAGTCAAGATCACAGTTCAAGGTCAAAAAAAATGAAGAAGTCTCCTTATCTGGTGCATATCTTAAATAATTTTGGATTGATTTCAAAGTTATTTCACAAGATTTGGCCCACTATATTAAAGTGAAATAATCTAATGTCGAATAATTGAATCCAACTTTGTCTTTTGCATGTCTTCCGTTTCACGAGAGCTTTATGAGAGCACCGTTTTCAATTACCATCTTTTTTAAAATAAAGTTTACGCTTTGGAATAAATGATTTCTTATGATTTGCAAGTTGCAAGGGATTGTGCTGTGTTTGAAATCATCTAATTTTACATAGAAAAGGAATATGGAAGCACCAACAATTTTCAAACAAACATTGCTTTAATTCAGCTTTCAAATTTTATCTGTAGAAATGTCATGTGACTCTTGCAAAACATAAAACCCTGTTAATTAACAAGTCCTTATTTTATCATAACATATGTCAGGAAATCTTATTAATTCAGTCATATGATTTCTGATTAATTGGAAATGTATTAGCTTTTTTGTTCTCCCAAAAAGGCCAAAAACAAAAAGAAGATGGCTCTTCAGACTTTGAATTTGTATATCCAGGTTGGCGATAATTGGACTAACATGGTTTTCTTGTTTACATTTATGTTTCCACATGCCAAGCGCATTAACCTGTGATGTGCCCAATCTTATACAAACTCTCAGCAACTGAAGCATAGCTGAAAACTACTGACGAAAGCCGGTGTCGAACTCACGCGGGCAAGTAATATTTATATAATTGCTTTACAAGTCCTTTGAACTTACCACTGAGCCAAAGAAGACCTTCCCTGACGCAGGTGTCAGACATTGAACTTAATCAAAAGAAGTAATGCAGGACAGCGAGGGTGGTCTCCCATAACCTCTATATTGATTATTTGTTTTATTGATTCCCCAGATTGACCCCGATTTGCCTGATGGGTTGCAATCATTTTTTATGTCAGCCCTATCAGCCAGGTCGGTAGTGAACCTGATTTCAAAACAATTGAAGGTCGATAACGTGGGTTCAATTCCCCGACTGGCACAAGCTAATTGTCTTTCGGATGAGACATTAAACCGAGGTCCCTTGAAACGGAGCTTTACACCGAGCACGTTAAAGAATCATGGTGGATCTCAGCAGTAGTTTCGTCACGGATCCTTGCACTATTCCCAGTAACAACTAACCTATCTTCTTGGGGCGCCGTTTCTTTGGGCATAAACTACTAGTATAAGACGGCGACGATAAATAAACGGAAATACATCAGGGTTTAAGTCTGACTTCAACAAAATAGGATCCAAAGGACTCAACAATTGGGATCTTTGGGGTCCTTCTTAATGTTTGGGAATCCTTGCTTTAGATAAAGTCTATTTCTGAAGCAATAGTTTTTTGCTTTTTCACATTCAGAGCTTTTTCCTGTTTAAATGTAAAGAAAGTGTTGTAAATATAAGGAAATTTGGGGCTCAACTTCAGGAAAGAATTGAAGACTGTTTTAAACAGTCTTCAATTCCTTTCTGAAGTTGATCTGCAGAGGGTCCGTGGGACTCGCATCAGATAGTTTTCAGGGTCCTGGCTATGTATTTATGCATCACAGACTCGCAAAACCTGCATCCCTTAAAACCCTGATACATACATATTTTCATTTTTTTCATGTCAGGTAGAAGACGGCGGACCTCGACAGCCACATTTCTATCAGCACTAGCCGTGGCTGACCTGTTGGTCCTGTCAACACCTGCTACTGAATACTGGTTAAGTGCTGTCCTGCATATTGAGTTCCGACAAAATAGTCGTGTTCTATGTAAAGTGTATTATTTCTTGAGTTATCTGGAACCCTCCCTGTCGTCATGGATTCTGGTTGCCGTGACGGCAGAACGAGCCCTCAGTGTGTGGATACCACATAAAATAAATGTCCTCTGTAGACCATTGACAGCAGTGGCTTCAACAGGTACGATATTAGCAAACACTCTTATTATTTGATTGTAGTTTTCTTGTTCAAGAAAGTGATTAAACTATATAACACCATAAACAGCAATTTAAGTTTCTAAATGCAATTATAATCCATCTTGGTCTTTTTTTTTTTTTCATTTTTGAAATGATATATGAAATTGTAAAGCAATTAAGACATTTCTTTATAAACTGCATGTTAAAATTTAAATCTACATGTTTTCGGTGCAAGTGCTTCTTAAATCGAATATTTGGTCATTTAAGAATATATATAGAATATGACTTGTATTTGTAACAAATAATATTTTTAACATTTCTTTTTTTTTAGTGATTATCACAGTATGTCTATTCATCCTATACCTTCCTATGCTGGTAGGTGTCGATGTCGTCACAAAGTTTACCTCTGACGTCATGTGGCAGGAATGTACCGCACTATCTACCTCAGCGTACCAGAAATATCTACTAGAATGGCTCTATCTAGATCTAAGTTTGTTCTTTGGGGCTCCCTTTGTCACCATGTTTTTATGCAACATACTTATACTCGGAAAGGTATGTATGTTTTTGGTGGGAAAGGAGGAGTTTGTGGTGGATAGAGTACTATATGAATTAGACACGACATAAGTTCAGTTATATAATCATGATAATGGGAGAAACGGTCGAATGGTGTATTTCCTTTTCTTGTTCTAGTTTTCAAGCTAGAGTTATCATCCCTTGAATGGTATCTACTAATTTTCAGTAAAATGTTTTTAGTAACTTTCGGCCTTTCATTTGATAAGAGTTTCTACTAGGTATGTTATGAAATTTATTAGCAGTTTTATTTGAAAATACCTTATTATTATCATCAAAGCCAGTCTAACTAAACTTTATCTGTATATAACAAGCATAAGTTTTAGGTTTGTAGAGTTTTGAAGCGTCCATTGCGTCCGTAACTTTTGATATGAAACATAAATAGCCCAAAAGCTGAGGTAATTTTGATTCAAAGGCGAGTTTTAATTCTTTAATGAATACAATATAATAGTTAATAAGAAGGTCTATGTCGTAATTCTATTCTGTTATTCTGATGTTAAACGCTATCGATGGGGGTTAATATTTTTGCGACTATTTATAGAATCATATTTTATTATAAAGAACAAAAGGGAAAATAGCAAGACATGCAACAAGCCTTCAAAACTAAATATATTTATCCTACTATCATGCGGTTATCAAATATTGTTTGGATTTTACTTCACGTTAGTGAAAGATGTCCAAAAACACACACACAAAAAACAACAATAAGATCGACGGCATCGTTGGGAAAATAGAGAAATAATTCAGGGTATCACGCCAAAATATAAAATTGTGAAGATTAAAATAATACATATTGGCTTCAAATATCTCTAAACGCGCTTTCTTTTACTATATAGGTCTGGTACCTGGCTAAGAAGAGAAGAACAACTCTTCAGGCTAGAGGACAGCAACAGACGAGATCGGGAACCGGGAAGAGTAAGAAGATGTTCAAGACCGTGACGAAGCGTATCGTGATATTGAGTGTGGCCTTCTTCCTGTGTAACGCTCCACTGTCTGTATACTATATCATCACATTGACCCCCTACCTCATGAAAACATTGTCTACACGACAGATACACGTCTTACTGACACTTCGGGAACCTTTTCATGTCCTTATATACCTAAATAATGGGATCAACTTTCTACTGTATTGTTTTATTGGATCTGGGTTTAGGAAAGATCTTGTAGGAATATTCAGACCTAGTAGTAGAACGTCGACCACCCGGTGATCTTTAAAATTGCTTAATTGGATCTGGTTAATGTGAATATAATGTTCCAGCAGTTGAACTTCGACAACTCAATGATCTGTTATATAGTTTTAAGTTCCACTGGCCGAAGGTCACTTGGGCTATTGTCATGGTGCCATGTCCGTCGTGCGTCCGTTCGTCCATGCGTCAGTGCGTCCGGTAGTAAAGTTCTCCATTCACCAATCTACAAAAATATTTGGATTGGATAGAAAATATTATCTGCATAAAATTACTGTGATTGGAGGAAAAATTTTCTTTGCAGAAATATTTCAGCATGTGACACTTAAAAAACAATTATTTAGTTGAAATGAAATTGATTAAGTCATTCTTTCACTTAAATTCTCATCTAATCATAGCAGTAGATTCAGCTGCTCAAACAACTCTAGTATTCGGCCTATTTTAGCAAAGATCTAAAGTTAATACGATTCTCCAGCAGTTGAACCTCGACCACTCGATGACATTTTTGTGGCTTTATTAGATAAATTAGGCAAATAACTAATTTGAATATTCAGACAAGCGATTTCTAAGACTATATTCCGAATGTTTAAGACTAGTGTCTGCATAAGTAGATTTCGGGCAGAGAGCAACGAAATCTACTTTTCATTGTTACATTTCAGTGCAATTTTTTTTAAGATAAAACAGCTTAGAGCAACACATTAACAAGAGCTGTTGGAGGACAGCGAAGCTCGACTATTCCTAGTGCTGGATAGTAACAGCAAATCAATATCGACATTGGAAATTCAATAAAATGAAAGTCAAGAGAAAAGAATCTTTGTCTAGACGCTGATATTATGGTCACAGAAGCATGTGCAGAGTTTCAAAGCAATAGCTTTAATAGGAACAGAGATACAACTAACATAAAACAGTTACACATGAAAACATAACCAAGATTTTTAAGGCCGCAAAGGGTTAAAATTCCACTAAATAAAATATCAGAGTAATGAATCTTTTTCTGTGGGCTAATTATATGGTCAAAGAATCATGTGTAAAGTTTCCAAGCAACATCTAAAGTAGAAATAGAGATATTACAGAAATACAACATTTGCACGTACAAACTTAACCAAGAATTTCTAAGTCGAAAAAGGGTTAAAAATCCACTAAATTCTGTACCAGAGAATTGAATCTTTATCAAGAGGCTGTTGTTATGATCATTGAAGCATGTGCAAAGTTTCAAAGCCATAGCTTTAGTAGAACTAGAAATATCACAGAAATACAACATTTGCACGTAAAAAACATAACCAAGATTTTCTAAGTCCGAAAAGGGTTAAAATTCCACTAAATTAAATATCACAGTAATGGTTCTTTGTCAAGAGGCTGATATTATGGTCACAGAAGCATGTGCAAAGTTTCAAAGCAATAGCTTAAGTAGAAATAGAGATATTACAGAAATACAACATTTGCACGTTAAAACTTAACCAAGATTTTCAAAGTCGGAAAAGGGTTAAAATTCCACTAAATTCAATATCAGAGTAATGAATCTTTGTCTAGATGCTGATATTATGGTCACAGAAGCATGTGCAAAGTTTCAAAGTAATAGCTTAAATAGAAAAAGAGATTTCAAATACTTGCACGTAAAAACTTAACCAAAGCATTACGCCGACGCTGACGCCGACGCCCGGGTGACTGGAATAGCCCCCCTTTCCTTCGAATAAGAAGGTTATTGCTTGTCTTAAATCATAAGACTTACTAATACTAGTACTTTCATAATTGAAGTTAAGGTTCAATTCATGTCATATGCATTGGATGGATTGCAAAACGCAAGTTATTTGTATAGTTAACCACACCGTGAAATTGACAATCATCTCGACCAAAACCATTCAAATAACTCGCTCAGCGTTCCATTCATTCATTCAAAACACTCGCTCAGAATTTGTTAAAATGCGCTTCGAAAAACGTTTAAACAAATGATAGACATTTCAATAAAATCGATCAAATAATTTCATGATTTTATTTTTTGATGTTGATGCTGAAGCGTCTGATTTGTTCGTCAAGACACACAATTACAAAATTAAGAAGATTTTATTAAAGGGAATAATAATAGATCCGTAATTTTGTCCAATTGGACGAAATTATCGATTATGTTTTAACCCCCATGAAAATCATTCAAAACTCGCTCATCACATTCCTTCAATGTCATTCCTAAATCATTCAACTTGTCAATTTCACGATATTTCTAACTGTGTGCATTATACCCCCGAGTACATTTATAGAAATTAACCTACTGAAGACTATTTTTCACTTTGAAATTAAATTATTTCATTTTTATGAAGCTCTTCTTTACAAAAACTGCAATTCTATTAGCATATATAAGAGATCTCACCTTTAACTTGAATTGTCCAATTCAAAAATTAACTGATTCCTGTACATTTAGACAAAAAGAGTAAAAAAAAAATAAACGATTGTGGAAAATGGAGAAATTGATTGAAGCAGGTGTTCTTTATTCATTCTTCACATTATTTCAAAGCAAAATACCAACATATTTAAAATTCAATTATATTAATACTCTAATTGACTTCTGCGATTTCATTCAAAATTAAACTTGTCTCTCAAAATTTATCGGTTAGAAATTAGTTGATCATATTTAATCAAATATTATGAGGGTTCAGAAAATGAAAGACGCGTTTTAACAAGTGTTCAATGAAATCCACGTAATCGTGTATGTTCTAAGTCCCACTTTTTCTCATTATTTAAGAAGAAAGAACGTTGCAGGTTTGACAGCTCATTATTGTTAATATCAAAAATTCAAAAACTCTGGCACAAACTTTATAAAATGCTTTATTTTTATGACAAAAAAGGAAGACTAAAATTTATACAAAAAAAGTCTGAAACAAAAAAACAAAAACAGAAAAACAAAGAGATTGACTAATCAAATCACTTTTATCTACCGAAAGTGGCGAAATAATATTCGCCCTTTTCAACCAGACTGAAAGCATTTGAGCCAGTGCGTGACATTTCATACATGTGCGCTACGTAAAAACTCTGACCAGCCTCTGCATCCGCGCAGTCTGATCTAAATCTTGATAGCTATAGCCCTTTAGTCTACAAGTGTAGAAATATTTTAAGGTACCATGTGATTATCCATACTGCTCACTGACTGACCATCACGCATATATAAAATTGATAGAAATGTCACGCAAAGGCCCATTTTCATTGAATTCGGTTGGGGACAGAGAAGGTAACAAAATGTCAGGAATTCGGTGGATATTGCAGATCTTTTAAAAATCTGCTTATAAAACATTATTGTCGACCAAGTAAAAACTTACTTGGTCGACAACAACCTTTTTATCGGCAGATTTTCGAAAATTACACCACATCCAGCGATTTCCTGACACTTTGCCACCACTGGCGTTTTTCGCTTCTCTGCTTCAAACCTATTTAAAATCGGTCAAGTATTTACAGAATCAATTAAAAAAAGAAAAAAAAAACGAGTAATTTGTGTCACGTGATCCCATACCGTTGCTACGCTCAGTCCCAAATCGCTGCTGCCAATCAAAATCTTGATCTATCAATTACAAACGTATAATGGAAGATTCTTATTCTAATCAAAATGATGGCGTTAGAACAGAGCGGCTGTTCAAAACGCAGGATAGGTATTTTGTGGGACTTATTCTTCTTCATTCTTTCACTAGAAAAATAAAATTAACCGTTATAGAATAACATTAAAAATATAAGCATTTATGACGGTTTTGTTAAATCTTAATCCAACCGAAACATATTTCTTTTTGTGTTTTAGAATGGCCATGAGGGCCGCCAAGCTAATATTCCCCTTTTCCCTAATTTATATATTTAACGGAAGGGAAAAAGTAATAAGAAAAAATATGCATATGATCCGTTAAACATATGAATTAAAGGTTCACATTGGAATTCGGTATTAGAAAATAAATATCTGAAAAGGAGATTGGATCCAGTAGGGGTAAACCAAAGGCAGAATTTAGAAAGTAATTGTATAGAAAGGTAGAATGACCGTTCCAAGTTCAAGAATTTAAACAAGCGAAAAGTTTTGACTCCTTTCAGTCCGCGTATGCTTACTAGGGTCTTTACTTTTGGCACTTGCCAGATGTCCGCACTTCGCGAGACGGGTCACATGAATTTTTCCATTTAAAATGAATTTATAAAATAAAATTCGATTATGACGTTAGTTTGTTATCATTAAAGGATTAAGTGTTTTCACCAAATAAAGATAGATCACCCAGCTACATAACGTCAATATTTGGTCTTCCTTCTAAAACAAAAGTGATCGTATTGGGATTAAATCATGTTGGTCAAAGTTTTCGTAATTCTTGTTTTAAAGGTATGTCTCATGAATTAGTCTTTGTTCTTTGATGCGTTATAAAAATGAATTTGTATTTCATCCTTGTTTTCCCCATTTGTTTATATTTATTGTTTAAAGCTTACTATTAGAAATAGTGCCTGTGGCCCGATTCTCCATACGGATCTTTAAGTCGTAAATTGGGCTGAACTCTAAATAAGTATTCACTTTGAAACGGTTTAGTTTCGATTTATACGTGTGGATCATTTTGATGATAAACGCTCGTTGCGATATCTGACGAATGTGACCTTGGTCTCTTTCCATCTCCCCCCAGAAATATGCGAAAAATACGATCCTCGAGTTTTCTTCAAATTAACTTCACCCAAATCTTTTTCACGTTGTAAGATTTAGCGATGTTTTATAAGACTGTAACTAGCTACATAAAAATTCGGTTCAGGTACAACATGTATGACTGATAAAACTACCTTAAAAGAATACCAATGATCGCGCGTGTGACATTGCCAACAATGTTACATGCCATGGCTCGGCGTGAAACAGTATATTTAAAGGCGGTTATAACTGTTTCGCACTGAGCCATCAACGAGTGCTAAGTTATGACTCGGTTAATCCATGCATTCGCACAGTTTGACAACGGTCTTAATTGTGCGTGCTACAGATTTAATAGAACATTTAAATGGAAAAAAACTGAATATTGTTCATGCATTATCATTCTAGATAACATGTCCTGTGTTGAAGATAAGAAAAAAAAACGTTTGTGAACATTCAGAAACCTTACTCCATGTGTCACCTTAGTACATTACCAAGCGGAGTTATAATTTTCAAATGTTTCCAGCTTATTTCTAGATATCTGCGTTTGATGTAAGAGATGGTCAGAGTTTTACATTGTATGTCATGGTGGTATCGGACTAAACTTTGTCTTTTCATACAATGAGACGAGTTTTCTACTTGTATACCTATATGAATAAAAGTATTCTCTTCATTTTTTTTAACTTGATTAGCATCGAGCGGCAAAAAAAAAAAAAAAAAAAAAAAAGAAAAAGGAAAAGAAAAACATGTACACGTATTTAAATAATTCGAGCCATTTTGTTGAACCTCCCTATAGTCAAGCGTTCACAAAAAATGCACGCTATTTTTTTTATAGAAGGTTGAAATTAATTTTTCGTTAAACCAGAACGCTTATTTTTGACAGAAACAAAAACAGACTGTTTACATGTGAATTTGTTGAACTTTAGTCCCGTCTCCCTCGACATGCAATGGAATGCTCGTAAAAACACAAAGAACCTTAAATAAGTAAGTCAATAACTTTTTGTTTTGTGACCATTTCGAGGGGTCAGTGCATCGCTATTGTAAGTGCCTATGAATATATAGGCACTTACAATAGTGTTGCACTGACCCCTCGATTTACTATCTCGATTGCAGGTACATGTAGCCTCTGCTCTGATCAGCTGGGACCCCAGCTGTGGAGTAACTAAAGGTTGTTTCCCAGACTGTACGGATGGATGTGAGTATCTGGTCACGTGGCAACAGTCCGGATTAACGGCACAGTTTACGTTGAAAGCCGAGGAAACCGACACCAATGTCTACCTTGCAATCGGCTTTTCCGAAGACTATCGAATGGTAATTATCAATAAATGTTTTAATTTTAGCAAGATGCCAAAAACCTCAGATTAGAAATTGTAAATGCTAGAAGATGACGAGACTCAATTATGTATAAGCTTGTATGAAGCTTGTTCATTGGAATGTATTTTTACGTCGCTTTAAACAATCTTTCAGTCAGACTGCGGCGCCTGCAAAATTTTACAATGAATTCTTGACATTTCTCACACCAGTACTACCATTACATCCTTTCCTAGCCCTCAACTGCTATCCTGCGAAGGTCTATGATTTTCTACCCATTGATGGGAGACAACAGTCGGAAAGAATGAGTGCCGCCGTCGGGGATCGAACCAGATACCTGTTGATTAACAGTCCGATGTGTTGATGGTCTAGTGTTAAAAGAGTACAAATCGGAACAGGAATGTCGTTATTTTGAGCCCCATCGTCCCACTTTCCAATTGAGTTTCTGTCTATCCAAGGGACGTGAACGTATTGATTGGTTGATTGAGTATTCGAGAACTACAATTTAGCTAAGCTTTCACCGCTTTCGATCGTAATCAAACACGCTAGTATAAGCTAAAACAAACTAGCCCTGTATTCAGGACTACAAAACGAGACGTATTGTTTGCAAATTTTACCCCGCTTTGCACGCAAGTGTACGTGCAAAGCGGAGTAAAATTTGCAAACATTTTGAATCGGTTTTTGTTCATCCTGAACGCAGGGCTGTATTTTGTATTTTCAAACCAGGGTGACGATAGTGTGGTTGGCTGTATGGTAGAAGCTAACACTGTGGTATCGGCATATAATGATGGATTACACACAGAGCTACTTACGCCAGTAAGTTGTCACTATTTTCTGGTTATATTGTAACGAACTGAGCACACAGACAGACATGATTCATTCATTGAAAATGATCCTCCCTAAATGGGTCGACACTGTCATTAGCCATTTAACTTAGGGCAGGTCATTGACATTTGTATATCAAATGCAACTTACCTCCCTTTAAACCGTTACAGTATCTCAAGAATGAACACTGGTACCAGCCCTTTGTTCAAGATATTTGATAAGCGAAACCTCCATCTTGAAAACTGGAGCAAGGAAAATAGCTACTGTTTTGATAACATTCAGATTTTCTGAACTTGGGGGTCACTTACTAAAGAAAGAAAATATCATATTTTCCCAAAAGTGTATAACGCCCATTCTGGCCGGTCTAAAATCTCAGTTTTAAAAAACAATGTTTATAAATATATGTGACCCGTCACGCGAAAAGGGACCATCTCGAAACTTATTAACATGAATATTTGAAAAAGAGATTGGGTCCAGCATAGGTCAACCAGAGGTCGCATTTCAAAAATTCTTTCACTGGAAGTTAGATTCAGAATTTAGATTTAGATTTAGATACAGAAAATAAGCACATTGCGAAAGTTTCGACCCTTGTCAGTCTGTGCAGTACGCACAGTCTGACTGGGGTCGACACTTTACGCGCTACCCAGATGGTCCCTTTTCGCGTGACGGGATACATATGTGTAAAATATATCAGATAGAATTTATCACAAGCCTCTTTCTTTTCTTTCCGTCTGTGATCTATAGAGCTAAGTGAAAATACATTGATTTAGTATATTGTGAGAATGTTTTTAAAATGCATCTATTTAATGGTAAAGTTTCATTTTAATCGCAAACAAAAGCCCCAAAATGCAAAATGTTGAAAAATTAACATAAAACTAATTAAAAATTGGGTTGTGATATTAAGATTTTCTTTATTCCTTTACAAAATGTTACTAATGTAAACAAACTTCACGACAAAGGCTTAAAAGTGTATGCCACCATAGACTTGTTTTCTTGTTAAACAAATTCTTAAGAATTTGCCAAGGCACTTAATTTAAAGTATGATAATCCTATCTGATTTAAATATTTGTTTCTATGACTTGATATAAAATTCATGTACCCGCCGTTGTTTCCAATCGCCACCTTAAGATAATTTTTAAAGAAAAAAGACCGAAAATATTTCTTCCTAGGCTAGTTTTTCCAATAAGTGATTTTAAAGTTTGTGTGTTCTTGTGAACAAACTGGGCGCTACTGAAGCATAGCTGAAAATTACTGACGAAAGCCGGTGTCGAACCAATGTCGACAAGTAATATTTAAATTATTGGTTCACAAGTCTAATGTGCTAACCTCTGAGCCAAAGAAGATCTCATGAACCTTGCAAAAGGCATGCAAGTTTCACCTTTTAACATTCCATAATTACCCATTCAATTTAAATGATTTAAAGCATTCATTGAATATTCTGTAGTTTAATCAACGATTGGAATTTCATATAATCAGTAAGATACGATTTGTCGAATTGACGAAATAAACTGTCATTAAAAACGTTTTACGCCTGCTATCAGGAACCTACGGCGATTCTACGGAATAGACCTCTGGAATAATGAGGGCGCAGACATGAAAGCGTGTCATATCGCACGTGGTTTTATGTGACGCCAAAACATTACTCAAGATATGTAACGATTTAACTTTTATTTGGAAAGTGGTTAAAAAAAAGACAACTGCAACCTTTACGCTGATGCAGCTTATTGCCCGGAATTAATGGTACATCATCTAGTAAAGAACACTAGCTAGTAAAGAAACTTATATAATCACAAATTTTCAGGTTAGAAAACCGTCTCATTGAAAAGGCGTGTAGTTCTGTGAAAGAACGTACAAATATCTTGTTTAAATGCATTGAAAGAAAGTGTCGGTAGCGTTCAAAATTGGGGACTGAATCACATCTTATTTCTCCTACAGACAAACCTCGGTTTGAGCTCAGGTGGAGCCACCGTTTCACAGTCCAATGGGGTGATCACGTGCTCCTTCACACGTGACTTGACCAACAGCAACGACAAGTTCGTCGACTTGAATGATGACTATATCCTTATGTTGGTTGTTGGAGAAGCGAAAGGTATTATCAGACTTATTTTACTTGTCACTTCTTTATTATTCGTAAATTGGCGGAATAACTCCTGCGGAATAACAAATACACGCATTTGCTTCTATTTTTAAACCGTATAATTTATGAAAAATATAAGATTGGTAACGTGACGCGTTATGGTAAATAAAACGCCACGAAAAGGCACTAGATAAACAGTTCTGGTGCGTATCCACACGCAGTCGGAATTATAAAATTAAGCCCCAAATACTTTAATTTTTTGCAAATTTCTTATCAGTTTTTTAGTACAATTTCTCTGTTTTTATTTTGATTGTTTCATTTCATCTTTTTTAATATCTATGGATGACCAAAACCTATTTAAGATGGAGTTGAAAGCTGCGAGTAGCCCACAGATAATATATTTTAGTAGAGTTGTGATGAAATTAATTAACCCGAATTGTCTTTTTTCGCAAAAAGTACCCTGTTTACTTGGTCATTCGATCAAAACAAAAATACTTCATGCTTTAACAGTTTGTTTGAACACTGGTCAATGAAAAAAATATATTTCAGTATGTGCGTATAATTTACATTATTTTTACATATGCGCAAAGCAAAGCTTCTGCAAGAGTCTTCGTTGTAAGTTCACGCCATGTAGATTAGTTCTTAACCCTTCTTTGGTGGTGAACAAATATTCTTATTGAATTGAATGGTTGTCCAGCCAATGTTAATGCCTCTCGCACATGTAAAAATATTGGAAATGTCACACACAACATGATATGACTTATATATATGACGTACTTAGAGTATTATATGAAAAAAAATATCTAACGAGTTTAGAGAATTGAAATTTGGCAAGGCTCTGCCGAGACAATTATCAATTCTAACAACAGAGTTAGATATTTTTTTCATAAATACACTAGGTACGTTTTATATTTTTGTTATGACCTCTTTTTGTCTTCTTTTTGTCGATGTTTCTAGCAGAAATGCAAGTTTCTAAAAATAACCGCATTATATCATTGTTCTGAAAATAACTATGTGATATCATAGAAAAATATCATACGGGATGTTATCACACGGATATTTGTATAGGTATAAGATAAATATGCTTCTTTAATAGATTCATCATTCTCAAAAGTCAGAGTTATTGGTATGACAAAGTGGAGACAAAATAAAGCTTTTATTGCCAGGGTTTTTTTTTTTTGTTTTTGTTTTTTTAAATTTGCTGCTTTTTTTCTTTTTACAATCAATGTAAATTTTCATGACTTCTATGATTTTTTAAACACACACACAAAAGAAAAAAAAATACTAACAAATAAGGGCGCTCTATCAAGGTTAATTTACATAGATCTTAAGCTTCTAAAAATCTACGGTAAAGTCTATAGTTTTGTTGAAATCAGTAACCAAAATAACCCTTTAGAGTATACTTTAAATTGATCTGCAGTAGGTTCGAATCCCCGAAATGAATCCGTTGTCATCGATTTGAATATCAATACTGTATATATCAGTTTTTGGGGGGTATAAAGTATAATATTTTATCTTAAAAGTCACGAATTTGTTGACCTATATAAAATTAGTGAATCATTCCGAATATTTGTTTTGTTAAAAAGGGAAATTATGTAAGTGTCAGGTCAAAACTAAAGCTAATTCACCTTATCACTACTTCACTTGTCTAGACGAAATATACACTTCAATTCAAATGTTAGTCCTACTTAAAGAAAACAAATCAAATCAAAACAAAACAAACGAAACAAAAAAAGATGATGTAATTTAGAAAGATCGTAAAATTTACATGTTGAACGATTTTAAATGGATTTTGGAGTTACATTAAAATGACATTGAATGAGTGTGTAGAGCGATCTTTGAATGAAATGGGGGAGGGGATGATACAATGTCGCCAATTTCGCCAAATTGGACGAAATTATCGATATTTTATTACTCCTCTTTTAAAAAAATCTACTTAGAAAGAATTGTGTCTCTTCGCGGACGCTTGTTAAACAACACTAACTCATAAAAACAGAACATTATTTTTTCGATTTGAATAGATTTTTGATGAGTTTAAGAATTCTGTTGCATCTTTGAAAGACTTTGGAGCGTTTCTGAATGGGTTTAGTTAAGTGTTTGGAATGGAGCGTTGAAGGAGCAATTAAGAATGGACTCGAATGGGAAAAGTGTCAATTAATAACTGTTAGGTACTTTAAAATGCTGTTCTCATTTTTTTAATTTGGCAATTTTTTTTCAAGGTGTTTGGACAATGTCATTTTGAAGTTATTTAAGTCGTGTTTATCTAAATTCTTATATTCTGATTGGCAATGACACAAATCATTCTTGTTAACCAAATTTTTTAATTCCCCAATTAAAAGAAACTCGCTGCTAACTTAAGATTGCGTGCAAAATACGCCCGCTTTCAGAAAGTAACACAAAAACTATCGCAGAGAAAGCGCAGTTTTGAGGGTTTTTTTTTACTTGTTAAGCCCCCATCGCACACAAACAAAGATCACAAAGAACGTGCTACGTTCTTAAAACTAAAAAAGCGCAGGGAAAACGGGTTGAAAAAAACTCAAGTTGTTCATGCTTCTTAACTACGCCCCAGCGAGAATATCAATGCGTCTAGCACGTCCCAGCTAAGTCTTGTCGCACCACGTCCTTTGCGTTTTTATCAGATCGCACCTAGCGCTTACAGTAATCTAAGTATAAACTCAACTCCACACACCCTCCGTTCTCTTTCGTTCTGCAAGTTATCTAAGAACGTACTTTAATTTTTCCCGTCCATACTTGTACAAGGTTTGTACTTTGTCAACATAGACCATAAGGTTAATGTCCCGTTGGCACTTCGTCGATGCCGTTATTCCCACGTCCTTAATTGGTCCTTAAAACGTCCTTATTCGATCAAGCTCTCGTTTTTTTTTCTTTTTTTTTCGTTCGCATGTTCAAAACTCACCTACGCCAGCCAAGACCACAAATATCTAATCACATCCTTATCGGTTTCTACTGCGTTCCTTCTACGTCGTAAAAGTTCGTACTGCGTGGAACCGGTTTTACATTGACGTAGTGGGAACTTGGTCTAGTGTGACTGGGGTTTAAGCTTGATGAAGTGTGTTCATGCAAAGCCTAAGTAATTTAAGAGATTCTCATAATATCAATTAAGTTAAGATTCGTATACTGTATATCATTTTCTTTACCAAATATTTGCATTTCTGATTAAACGAGTATTGACCACAAACAAACAAGGACTGAGAAGACAAATGACTTAATTCTATCATTCGAGTACAATGGCTAGACATAAAATTAAAATTGAAATTTTAAAGTCAGAAATGAGCTGTTCTGTAAAAGACGTAACTTTCGACTAGTGGGACCTCTAGGCGGTCGACATTGATTTTGTGGTTTGTAAAGTATCGTGGTTGAATAGAAGAATATCGGGTAGTGACTGCCACTATCATTACCTAATAAATAGAGAATAACATTTTAGTGTCTTAAATATCGATGTTATCTGAGGTTGGGAGGATTTATCATGACGAGTTTTTGCCGAATTTCTCGCAGCCGAGACCAGATAACATTGAAACTTACATCTAGTTATGATGCAATCCGGTGCTTTATTATAATGAACACCTTATAAACAAAGAAATTCAGTTGAAAGTGTATGCCAATTGTTTAAAATTGAAAAAAAAAAAAAAAAAAAAAAAAAAACAGACTGCCTGCTATAATGTTATGTTATCAACCTATCAGACAGGTGACATCAATTCAATACAGACTTCAATGCATGATAATTCAATATTAGTTGTGTCCGTCAAGTTTAATTCCCCCCTGATATTTGAATTTCATAAGAATGACTTTGTTTCTTAAACATTTGGAGACTGGTATTACGCATGTTCCTCTTGGGACTGGCCAACTACTAAATTGCGAGAACTTGTGACCTTACCCATTTACTCATTTTGTATGTATTTATGTAAAATGTATATAAATGTAAATGTTTTAACAATGGCAATAAGATATGATCAAACTATGTTTAATGCATTTTGATTGGCTGAACATTTGGTTCCATTTCCAAAGGAAACAATTTTGAGTATGCAGCAATTTTGTAAGCTCGCGCACAAAGTAGTTCCATAAGAAATCTGCCTCGATATGGATTTTTCTTTTTAAATGCTCAATGATGTGAATATATAGGAAACGCAGTGAGTATTTGTTTATTTTATTTACGTGTGAAACTAAGAACCTAATCACGTATTCATACCTCAATGATAACAGTAAAAACCCTCCCCCATCTCTTAAAAACCCTCTGCGTCTACCTTTGCTTGCCCTGCCACTTTTGCCCTCTTCATTTTACCGAAATTCATAAACCAATGAAATAGTTATTGAAAGAATGAATTTTACGCCGTCTGTTAAATTTTCAATGTTTGCGCCGCTACCATTTTAATGCGTCTTAGCGAACGATTCTACGGTCAAAGAACGCCAAATTTAAAACTCTAAATATACACAAATACATGTTAATATATTAATTTTTAGAAATCAATTACGAGAGAAAAATGTCGAAGGCTTAATTCAGAAATTATATCATCTATTGTACTAGTTTTCAAGATAATTATCATGAGCGAATTCGCGTTCGTTTTATTCGTAAAATTTTTGGAATTGACGTAATTATACGTGGATTGTTTAGCGGAAATGGATCATTGTAAAATTTAACCTGCTTGCTTCAAAAATTAATGTTTGCGAGCCAAAATCCTTATTTTTACTGTTTTGGTCGACCATACATCTGTTCAAGAAATATTTGCGATTGTGTCTTAACTGTTTTGACTAAAGTTCTCAGATATCGCGGGAATACTTAACACTAAGCAACATATAATAAGATAACATGACCAAAGGATAGTTGGGAAATACAAGTCCAAAACGGCGAAAAAAAATTGTGATGTTGTCATTTATATCCTTTGTGAGTTACCATTAGAGTTTAAATGCGCCTAGCGGGTGATCAGCCGCATCGATTCGATTTGCTTTAAAGTGAATAAGACAACTCCTGAAATATTCTTTATTTATCACATGCAAAATGTGACAAACTTTAGGGACGTTGTTTTTTGTTTAATCAAAGCATACTCTGAACTTTCCGAACTCCCTTTGCATGAATGTCGGTAGTCTGAATGAAATATCTATTTGGTCGCTTTAATTCTTTTCGTCTTCCTGTATTTATTTATTTATTTTCAGGGTCATCCCTTGGTAAACACTATGTTATACCCTGGAGTAGTGATGGGAAAGTGGACTTCAATTCAAATGAAATAGTGGATGTCTTCAAGCTAAATAGTCCTATCGTCAAGTTACATGGTGAGTTGTATATATAGATTGATATCTTTTCTGAGAAGCATCGCATCCGAAACTTGGATGTTCAATTAATGTAATGGACCCATAATAATTCGCAATATTTGGGAGGTCATAGTCTTTCACAATGTTAACCGAGGTTTCCTAATGAAATCATTAGGAAACCTTGGTTAACATTGTTAAAGTTCATGATTTCCGAAACCTAGCGTAAATATTACGGGTCTACTATCTTAAAAGCTCGCTGGCCACGCCCCTTGTCCTATAAGGATATCCATCGCATAGGATATTTTAAAAACATATTTTTTCCACACAAAAAATGAGTCACTGCAATAAAATAAAGATGACATCGTTGGTGGGCGATCTAAATTTCGTAACTTCAGCAACAAAATTATGTGGCAGTATTGAGGAAAAATGACAACCTTCAACCTATATTAACAATCAGTTAAGTGACAAGCCTATTTGACTTAGTATTCAGGCGCTGCATCGGCTGTGGTTACCAGTTTCTATAGTTGAATGATTGAACTTACGACGACACAATACAAAGATATTGTACAGGGCACCTTTTTCGACTATTTTCAGGCGTTGTGTCGGTGTTAGCCTGGTCACTATTTTCTATCGTTGGTATACTGGCGGCGAGGTACAACAAAGACATGCTTCAAGATAAAACGATCTTTGGGTCAAAAGTGTGGTTTCAGGTACAGCTACACCTTAAAATATTTTGTCTCGATCTCGCTTATCTTTTGGACAATTCGGGGGCTTCTCGAAAGATTTTTTACATTAGGATTTTTCAAAGATCAGTGCAAGTCTGTTTAAAAAGAAGGGAAAAAAACTTGATTTCCTTGATTCCATTTTTCAAATGCGAATCTTTTTTTTTCAATTCCCTTTTTCCTTAAAATTAATGGCTTCCTAGGCAACGAATCACTGTAAAGTAAATTTTGTTCAAAAAGAAAGCTTTGGTCGTTAAGCGATCAAATATTGATATATTGTAGGTACACAGAGCGTCCATGGCCACCGTTCTACTCTTAGTGCTGTTAGGAATAGTACCATTGTTTGCACATATAGAGGGATATAGTCAGGTATATAAAACTTAGTGATGGGCAGATTAATCGAGCGTAATCGATAATCAGTTAGTTTGGACTTCCGATTGTGATGATCGACTAGGAAATTTGATGATCGATTAATCAGTTCCTAGCACAAGAATTAAAAACAGTATATATCGTTTTCGAAACCGACATCAATTTGATGGCTCAGCTTGAAACAGTTGTCACTGCGTATATGAAGTTGGTAGAAAAGTCTTCAGAAAGAGTCTATAGATCATGAGTTTTAACTAAACTTTCGCATTCTTTTCTTCAAAGGATTATACTGAGAGTGCTGTATTAGTTATTAAGAAAACGATTGTACAATTGATCAATGGTTGATTTACTCTTCCAACTAAAAACCGATTATTGATTGTGATTTGAAACTGATTGCACAACACTGATAAAACTATATATGTACACGTACAGTTGTACAATTTATAGTGAGGCGTCAAAGATCAATTTTACATTGAAAATGATAGGCAATAACGGTATCTCGATACTCACATAAATTTGCAGAACTATACATGTTCCAAAATGACAATTTGATTTGTGATCAAAATAAACAACGCAACATTAAAAGCTGACATTAGACAGCCTTTAATTCTGTGGAAAATTTAATGAAAGTTTAGACAGTGTGACACATGAGTTGTTGTGAATACTTTAATTTTCTTGTACTCATACATGTTTTGCAATCACGAATCTGTGAGTGACATTTCCAACAATTTCACATTTGCGTGAGGAACAAATGCTGGGAAACCTAGACAACATCATAATAAAATAAATCATCTGACCACATGAAAGATGGAATGATCACATCTTTCCACAGGCGCATATCGAAGACTCTAATCAGATTGTGCGAATGCAAATGCTGGTCGAAGTGGTTCGTGAAGTTACCGCCCACTACTGAATGGGGGATAACAACAAAATTAATGTCGAAGTTATGGAACTAAAGATAAACAAATTTATGAATACATGTAATAAAACTATCACAAAGTTTGTAAGTGTTTATTGTTTAGATTGAAAACTTGTTACTCTAATACCTTTACTGACAGGTATTAAAATGCTTGAAGTACAGAATGCAAAAGCGACAATTGAATGGTTGTATGTATGAACATGCGATATTCAAATCTTAAATGAAACGGTTTTACATAGCCCATTCTCCTTTTATTTTTCCAAACGTTGAATTGAAGTTTTATAGCGATTATATATTATTGTGACCCGTCAAGCAAAGGAGGACCATCTGGGAACTCTTACAATAAATATTTGAAAAAAAATGGGTCCAGCATAGATCAAGCAGAGATCGCTTTTCAAAAATTCTTTCACTGGAAGGTAGATTATTTATTCCAGATTCAGAAAATTAGCAAAGTGCGAAAAGTTGCGACGCTAGTCAGTCTGCGCAATCCGCGCAGTCTGACTAGGGTCGACAATTTACGCACTACCAAGATAGTCCCTTTTCGCATGATGGATCACAATTAGCATTAACATTCTTTTTTTTTAAAGATTTGTCCACCAAAAGGAAAGGATTTTATGAAGGCTCATCCTATTCTCGGAATTATTGTGATCGTGTTTACCGTTGCAAACGTAAGTTTTAAGATCTCTGTTGTATTCACATTTGTTGATTGTATATATTTTAAGTCTCTGCGCATATTTTCACACAGTGAAGATAACTCCATATACATTATTTCAAAATAGAATTGGATCGGCAGAGGTCAGTGGTGGCGTGTTGAAAATAGATGCGAAATCCCTTGACGAGCGGCACACTCCGCGTCTAACAGGCTTAATGTATATAAGGCGGATGGGTATGCAACAAAATTTTGCACTTTGTTAGGCGGAAACCATAGGCGTATCTAGGACTTTGAAATTTATACGCAGTCAGAAGGCGACAACCAAATAATATATAGGATAAAGGCGATATGTGGACTGAGACAAAAGATAAATGCCCTCCGTCCGCCTTCTTTTTATGATTTGAGCGTCAGTAAATAATCAAAACATCGCAACTACAGCTTGAATAAGCTGTAGTTTCGATGTTATGATCATTCATCAACGATATTTTTCAACAGATGATTATTTCTTTTACGCACTTGCGTAAATTGCGTAATGGGGACTACGCCCTTGGAAACAGTGTAAAAGAAGCTAGCGCAGAAACAACCGGTGCTATCTTTAGATTTATGTTTATTACAGTAAATAACGACTGAAAAATCTTAATTTTTATCGATGTCTGTTGCAGTTTACGGAAATGGCCGAGTGATGTTCCGAGTGGGGTCACATACACATATGCATTTTAGTTGGACTGTTTCTATGAAACAAAATTAAGGAATTGTTATCACATAGTAGCATCTTAACAATGTTTAACCTTGTCCGTATATCAGTTACTATTTAAGCATATCAAACTTGGTATGTGTGTTTATCATCAAAAAAAGGAATTCTTATTATCATGGATCAAAACTGCAAGGGTAGTTTTAAAATAATTTACCCTCTATGAAGCGCCTGTAGCCAAGCGAGGTATATATATTGTGTCTTCGCACCATCTCTAACTTAATTTATTAATTCATTTTCCCCCTATCTAATGTAGCCTATACTGGGAGTAATACGGCCAAACACTGACCATAAATACAGATGGATATTCAACATAGTTCATATGATTCTTGGGATTGGTACACAAGTGATCGCAGGTAAAACTTTTTTTAAACTTTTTACGAAAAAAGATAGATCATAGATAAGGATTAAATCGGTATTAAAGTACAAGTCATTGTAGGTTTATAGGATAGAAAACGAGTACCGTGGTATATGGGAAATAGACACGAGCTTTAGCGAGTGTCTATTTCCCATATAATGCGGCACGAGCTTTTGTATCTGACTTAGACCACGCTTTTCTTACACTATCTGTATTTTTTTACCCCAACCTCTAAAAAATGAAAAAGAGTAAATCTCGCTGTGATATTACTCTAATCCAGTTGGAATATGCTGAAATCACTTATGAATCCATTTCCGCTACCATTTTCAGATCTTTTGTACTTTTGTCGTGAGTTTTTTTAGGAAAAAAGAGCTGTATAAAATGCTCGTCATCTTTTTGAAATGCTTCGGCCCCAAAAACCTGTCGAGATTCACGTGCAAGACACCTACAACCGTCTATCTGTAAAAACAACTCTCGGAGTTGTAGCTGTGTTATATACTTTTGAAATACGGTTCTCTAATTTGCCGATTTGCTTCAAGCGTGGTCTAAAGAACTTATAACTCGATGGTTATCAAGGGCGTACTAGACTGCTTCCGGCGCTCGTGTCTATTTCCCATATACCGCGGCACGAGATTTTCTATCTGACTAAGACCGCGCTTTTCTAACATTGTCTGTAATTTTAACCCGAATCTCTGTACAGTCAAAAAAGTTAAATATCGCTTTGATATAACAGTAAATATGTGTAATAATGCTGAAAATACTTATGAATCTATTTCCGTAGATTTTAGTAGATCTTTTCTATTTTTTGCGACTTTAAAAAGTCTTATGGAAAAGGGCGCTCATATAAAATGCTCGTCATTTTTTTTCAATGACGCGGCACACAAAACCTGTCGAGATTCACGTGCACGATATACTACCATCGTATATCTGTAAATACAAGGCTCGGAGTTGGATATGTAATTTATGCTTTTGAAATACTGTTCTCTGATTGGCCAATTTGCTTCAAGCGTGGTCAAAAGAACTTATAACTCGATGATTATCAAGGGCGTACTAGACCGCTTCCTGATCTTCCCCGCAATAGCGGTCTAGCATAGTCTAGTGTGGTCATTAATAAGTTCCAGTTGATCGGAATGAGATCGAGAATTATCATGTGCTAAAAATAATAAAGTTCCGGTACCATGTATATGAATTCAGGACCATTTATCTCTTTGACTCCGATTCGTATAATGGATTACGTTTTTTATTTCAGTTGCATCTATATTTCTGGGCTATAACCTTGAAAGGGCTTCTTTACCAGATAGTTCTAACTACGTCACCATAGCAGCGATAGTGATTGTTACCTTGGCAACCATTGTTATGGAAATACATAAATGGACACAAAGCAAAGAAAGGGGTATGGAAAATTATAACAACAGTGTGTGTGTTTTTGTTGTATTTACGAGGTTTTCTAATGGCTTTTAACGCCGCTTTTTCATACAGTAATGCGTCAAGAGAGCCTGACCATGGATACTTGTTATTGACTAACGCCAGTATTACCACGCTATAAATGTAGTGCGTATAGTGTTGACTCTGATCGACAATTTAAGCACTTGGCTGATTTTCCGAATCTAAAATAATTATTCTCCCATCCTGTGAAAGAATTAATGGGCTATTTACACATCTATAGGGTCACGATTATTAATCGATTAGTGCGACACAGATGTCGAAAAGAATATTTACGCCGAATGGGATCGAACCCAGAAATCATCATTGAGTCCCAAAATGAATTTTACGTTTACTGTAATCACAATCTGAATTCAGAGAAGAAGATATTCAAAGATTAATGCTTTTTGGTTCTCTGTAAAAAGGGGTGGACTCCGGCGGAGCCTAAATGTGGCCCCATGGTCTTGATATAAACAAACTTGATAGAGGGCCAATAGATGGTGCTACATACCAAATATGAAAGATGTCTGCTATCTGGTTTCAGAGAAGAAGATTTTCCTATTTTCACCCCTTTTCGTTGCCATGGCAACCAAAATTCAGGCTGGATTTCAATTATTTGAACAACTTCGGTAGAGCTTGACGCAAAGAACAGTTCTGCCAAGTTTCATCAAAATTCGCCTACCGGTTTAGGAGATGTTTAAAAGAAATTGTGGACAACGCACGACGGACGACCCATGACTGACATTGTAGGATCACAATAGCTCGCCATGAGCACTTCGTGCTCAGGTGAACTAAAAGATATGCCCCAACCTGCAACGCAGGGAGAAGATATTAAAAGATTTAAAAAATAAGCTCTACCCTGCCTTACCTATAATTGGGTGGGTCAATCAAATTCCTTGAACAACTACAGAAGAGGGTCACTCAAGGAACATTAATGCCAAATTTCATTGAAATTGGGACAATTGTTTTGGAGAAGATTTAAAAAAAAAATATTGTAAACAAAAGGTCCAAAAAGGCTGTATCGCTCCACTGGCTTAAATATCTCGAGATTTGAAAGAGAAATATTGAAAATAGAGGGTAATGAAAGTCACCAGCATTGAGAAGGAATAATGACTCTTTCCAAATTGATACTTATTAAAAAGCTATCAGAAGTGGAATCATATAACTACGATATGTAAAATTACTTGGAGGAAAACTTTATAGATATCACTATAATACATGAGGGCAGGAATGGCCCTAAACGGCTCACCTTAATTTTATTGGTTCAGTGGATCAATTGATTTTCTTGAACATCTTAAGAAGAGGGTCACCCAAGAAACATTTATGTCAAGTTTCATTGATATCGGGCTAATACATAGGGAGGAGAAGATTTTTCTTTAGAAAATAATAATAAAAGTGAAAACAAGCCTTGCCCAGCCCTTATTTGGGGGTCCATCCAAATTTCTTGACCAACGTTAGAAGAGGGTCACCCCAAGAAACATTCATATAAAGTTTCAATAATATCGGGCCTACGATTGGGTAGAAGACTTTTGAAGATCTTATTGTGAAAATAAACCCAATCGTGCCATGCCCATATTTTGAAAATCAAAATTTCAACGACTTTGCAAGAGAGTCAACCAAGGATCGGATCATTCATGCCAAAGTTCATTGAAAACGCGCAAATGGTTTAGGAGAAGATTTTTAAAAATTTCATGGTGAAAATATACCCCGCCCTGGGTCAATCCAAATTTCTTGAACAACAGTAGAAGAGGGTCACCCAAGGAACCTTACTGTCATGTTTCGTCAAAATCCGCCCATCGGTTTTGGAGATGTTTAAAGAAAGTTTACCCACAGATGCACGGGTGACGGTCACACCGTCATAATAATAGTTCGCTGGCCTTTGGCCAGTAGAGCTAAAATTCGAACGCAAAGGACTCTGGTTTGTGAATGTTATTATTGCCTTATGATCTGGCAATTTATTTGAGAATTGTGAATGGACGATTTTAAGTTTTATTTAAAACTTCAGCTCACGTCCTGACTTCTGGTCAAAGGTTAACGTACACAATTAGCATCCGGAGAAACAAAAATGCTTGACAGTATAAGTTTTTTTCATCGATTAATTTATGTCACTTGACACCAAAGTCATCATGTATGTATGTGACTTATTTCAAATTATTACGATCGTCTTTGCTCTTTTTGTTGTATTCTGTGTTGAGTCGGTAAGAAAGTTGTCATTTAAATTATATTTCGTCCTATCAAAGTTTGATTTCGTCGGTTGCAGTGAATATAGGCCAGGCAAATATTTTTTTGTGTTTCAGGATCTGCAGTGGGAAATGGATCAACAAGACAAAATAGCGGTGTTAGTGAAATGGAAATGGAGGGAAAATCAAAGAAACAAACGCCATCTGGCTCTGTAAGTGTAAGGATTCAATTCAGTGCCACTCAATTATGAAATAAATGAAATATTTCCAACAAACAGGGTGATCACACAAGCTCACGTTAGCCCAGTGTTCTACAATTATTCATGATTCGTTGTGACATACGGTAGGAGATAATGAAAAATATTTACTTTCTTTAGACAACACAAATTCATCAGGTTTGAAAGATTTGTTTTCTTTTTGATTGATATTGGTGTAATTTTCTACATTGTAGCTAAAATGGTCTTTCTACCTTACATGATATTCATTTTTGAAAGCCTCAGTTGACATCTATCATATTTCATGTAATATTAAAAACCACCTGGATCTGTTTTTATTGGTCATTATTTATCATTGTCTATTTTCCAGGTTTTACCATTCTACATACTGTTGGCTGTCGGTGTAGTTCTCTTTGGACACTCGGTAGGGAGTTTAGCCATTATAGCTGCAAGTTGATACCATTGTTACAACAAGTTTTACCTTATACATCCACTTTCGCACAAACTTCAGATTTCAGGAGCTGAGAGGATAATGAATTTGTTTAATTTGAATGAAAAATGAGAAATTGCTTGTTACAATTCTTACAATGTTTCCCATCCTATGTGACTCTCAGTCTATCCGCCTTTTTAATTTTACTGAAGAAAAGGCTTGGGAAAACAATTTGAAAATTGAAGAAATTGCTTGTTAAGTTTGTGGACTAGTTATAGTTTTGCAATGTTTTGGACATGTTCTTTCACAATGTTAACCAAAGTTTCCTAATGAAAATCATTAGGAAACCTTGGTCAACGAAGTGAAAGTTGATTACTTCCGAAATGTTGTGGCACTTTCATGTGTCCACTACCTCAAATGAGATTTTAACAATTTTATCACCTAAAATAAGTCGTCTGCAACATAATGGAAATAGGACAAATTTTGCCCGATAATCCTTCTACATCCCCTGTCAATATGGATCAGTAAAAATTTCGTGTCTTCTGATAATATTTTGGGTAAAAGAAATAGTCTAATGACTCATAAGCATTAAAAATTCGAAACATATGAGCAACCAGAGGCCGGACATCGGTGAAAAACTTCATAACAATACTTTATTTATTATTTATATCATTTTTTATTAATAAAAACAATTCAATAACACCATATTTACATATTATTATTAATATCCAATCATTATGACTTAAGGTTAATTAACAGGCAAATAAGCCTTGTCTAAACAAACACTGACCTGTCCATTCAAAATTGTGTAATTCCTATTATCATTATATTTCCTATTAGTATGGTCTATTTGATTTTTAAATGCATTCTGAGTTTCTGCCTTAGAAGTTCTTTTAATAATCTGCAAATAAATGGGATAGTTCAAATCTGTTGTGAGTTCCTAGTACCTTTAAATAAAATAATAGCTTAGAATAACTCTACTTTGTCCCCTTAAAATATATAAAACAGAATTGTTGGACGACAAAACTGTAATATTTACTGCTGTAGATACGGCACTTTGGTCACCCATCAACCATATGCTGTTAGAGTGCCCAGGCTCCTGAGAATCTATGGTTTTACCACATGTAAATTTTGATGGCTCAGTGAAAAACAATAACTGCCAATATGATCAAATGTACTTACTACTGTTTTGTAATTAGAGGGTCAGTGCAACACTATTTTAAGTGCCTATAAATATATAGGCACTTACAATAGTCTTGCGCAACCCCTTCGAAAGCATAAACAATTGATTTGTTTTAAATGCCACACAGAAGTTTGTTATTGTGTTATCAGGTAATAGTGGAATACATCAACATCCCATGTAGTGAGCTGCCCATACATTTACACTGCCACCCCTCTGGGTGTACTGTGATCTTTCAGGTCCTTTAACATGGGCTGTGATATGGGCCATTCATCCGGATTACAGTTCTTTGCTGCCAACTCTTCCTCATCTAAAGGTGCAGGGACATGTATAGGTAACTGTTGACCCGTCACATTTAACAGTTTGAGTTCTAGAGGCCCCAGTTGTAAATAATCCTGTAAATATAAACAAAATACATTTAAAGGTGCAGGGACATGATATTGGTAACTGTTGACCTGTCATATTTAATAGCTTAAGTTCTAGAGATCCCAGTTGTGGGTTATCCTACAAAAATTAAAAAGTTTTATCTAAATAAGGGATTTAGCTTGCTGAAATTTAATTGTACTCTGTGTTCAAGATGACAAAATGATGCAAACTGTTTGCAAATTGAACCCAGGGCAGAAGATAAAGTTATCATCACAGGCACAAGGTATCAATGGTGGAATAAGGGTGCATGAGTGATCAACACAACTGCTATAGCAAAGCCCTCTTTATGATAAATAATGGAGAGGATCTTCAGCAGCTTATCCAAGGGAAGACAAAGTCTGCTTGGAAAACACTCACGCCCCAGAAACAGCAATTCTTTTAAAAGTTTGACCTTGACTGTTGACTTAGACCTTGTCTAAGGACCTTGACCTTCAAAGTTGTGGTGTTTTTGCATACAGGTTGCTGCTTTCATGTAAACAAGAGCCCAGCCTACAGATGTGTATGCTTGACTGTTGGGTGCTGAATTAAGGGACAACAAAATCTAAGTCTAACAAGAGCACCGCCTACAGGTGCCTATGCTTGGCTGTCGAGTGCTGGATGGTGGGAAAAATCTAAGTCTAAAAAGGGGCATAATTTGCACAAAATACATCAAGAGTTATCTCCCATGTTGTTATATATAAAAAATTCTCTGTAAACAGCAGAGCCAATAAAATTCTTGATAATTACACTAATATTCAAATCTCAGTTCAACTGAATGTTCACCAATATACTTACTCCCCAGTTCTCCTCTTCAAAGAACATATTATCCAATAGATCTGTGTCTGTACTCTCTGTATCTGTAACAATATTGTAACAATAATTATAACTTACATATTGTTCAAATTTCAAAGAGGCTAAAAACCTTGGAGTATACTTTAGAAAGGTATGCATCTTCTTTGAAGAAAAGACAATCTGCATCCCAAGGGAGTTAGTGAAAAACTATAGTAAGTGCCTGTTTATTTATAGGCACTTACAATTGTTTTGCACTGAACCCTCTATCTCAAAATATTAAATTATGGGTGTTTACTTTAATTCTTTGTGAAGTGTTGAAAGAAGTAAATATATGTACATAACAAGGTGAATGGTTTCTAATCAGGCCTTTTGATGTGATTAACGGTACTTAAGATGACTAAGTTTCCATTTCAAAACTGAATTCACCTTAATCTATGGGACTTTCAGGATAATGTAGAGTGCCATTTCATGAGCACTCACTTGTTCTTTGTTAAGCTTCCCTGCATTCAACATTAAAACAATAGTAAAATGTGTACGAAGTGATACCCAAGATGCAATTTTTTTAAAGTTTGCAAAAATTTATTTGAATCTTGAAAGCATGGCTGAACCAAGGCCAAGTGTTTCAGAGTTTATATGATCTTTAAAGAAAAGACTTGTGCACTAGCACATGCTTACACATGTCATGAGGATAGCTTTCTGGCCTTTGACCAGTGAAGTTAAAAAAACAGGCTTCCAGGTAAATATTACAATAAAGATGATATTTTTGTAACACAAACACACAAAGCTTATACATGTATATATGAGCCGGTTAAAGAAGAATCAGGATAGTGAAATGAAATAAGAATTTTCTGCTTGGTATATATACATATCAAATACTTTAGAAATTATTACCTCAAGAGCTACCTTTTTTATATAGAAATATAATATAAGTATAACAACAAATAGCTGTAATTTAATCACTAGAATACCAAAACAATATAAATCAGAAAGATGAAATGTTTTCAAACAAATATTAATTGTGACCTTTGACCTTTGAGATCCAAAAAAATACAGTCATTTGCAGTCATCATTCTTAAAATCTGTAATACATGGTGACTCAAAAATACACCTACACCAAAAGAAGCTAGAATAAATATGAAAAGTGATGTTAGTTAACTGGTTCCAAAATAAATAGAGTGATTAAAACTTGTGACTGTGGAATGCAGAAGATCACATAAAGCCAAAAACAACAAATCTATTATTTAAGAAAAAAGGAGATCTTTTAAGTGCAAGAGAAAATGTATCTATTGTCTTTAAGACTTTCTTGGGTCCTTATCCTACAGAATTCTAATTTTCATTCCAAGCAAATGGTCAATAAACTGAGGACTTTTCAACCAGACTGGCTCAAGTTTCCTACAATAATTCAGTAGAAACAGCTGGGTACAGATAAGAGGGGGTAAAGCCAGTCTAAAATCTTTATTTCTCAATGAAACCCTATGTTGTTGGTACACATTGAAATTGTTTCAACGCGAAAATTCCAATGAGTAACAGCAACATATGGTTTGGACGATAATTTTTGAATAACTTTGACCTTGAAAGATAGTCTTGATTTCTCAATGATTTCACCTCAGGCACATATCAAATTGTTGGAAATGTCACTCACAGTCTCATATTTGAATGATGACTATTGCACTTTTAAACCTTTCCAATTTTTCTAGACTGGTTTATTTAGACTGGTCCTAACTGTATGAGTTTTCTGACAACAATTTGATTTTAAGTTAATGCAATTTAAGGTGGTTCAACCTTTAGTGATAAATGGTTAATAAATGGTTTTGGAAATGTGCAGAAGGTATAAAAAGATGCAAGTTTTCAGAATAATGTGCAAAATATGAAAATTCTGATTAAAAGAAACCAGCTTACCATCCTCATTTGAAGATTCTATACAAATTACAAATATAAATGAAAACAATGGTACTTTTAACCCCTTGCTGTCCTTGCTTTCCTAGTTTTAGACTGTTCCTTATAGAATGCCTTTTAAGACAACAATTCAAAGTTGATGTTATTTCAATGAACAACCAATGCATAGAAAATATTAACTTAAATTCTAATAAAGCATTTTCTTCTTTTTTCTATAAACAATATTTTCTCATTCATAAAATCACAATGAGGTAAAATTGCAGTACTACACAGGATAAGGTATTACAATATGCTAAGATGTACTCCTTAGAAAATATCCACGGCTAAATGGACAGTAATATAGTATTTTGGTACCATACATTTAAAATTAGGCTTAAGGTAATTAATAAGGAAAAAAATGGATATGAATTTGAAATGATAAAAGATAGATAACAAAACTTTGCATGCAAAATTTATAAAATGTAAAAATAAATGAAGCATAACTCCTGTGAAAATATATTGAAATCGGTAAATCTTTCAAAATGTATATGATTGGTTTAATTCCAAAACATTAAGCATTAGTCATTTTTTATGAATAAACAAATAATATACAAAATATATTTCCCTGAAAAATAATACAAAGAGCAATTCTAATTGTTTAATTGCATTTTTTTCTCAATAAGAGGTAATCATGTCATAGGGATATTTCAAAAAAGGAATTCTTTGGAACTTCTCTAATTTGAGGAAAGGCAATTTTCCTCACATAAGAGGAAACTTTGTAAATATATTTTACAGGGTAGCTGCTATAAAGCAGGGAGAACAAATAATTTGCTTGGAGAAAATGGTATTCTATATTTCAATAAAATCTTGCCAGAAATTGGAAAGTTCTGTCTTATCTGAAAAATTGAGTCTGTGTTCTTCTCAAATCTCGTACATACAGCTTGTTTAAACTGAAGTTACTAGGTTTTGGCAGTTAATTGATGATTGGTTGTTTTAATCCTCAACCCTTCTCCTGCTGTACATTTAGCTTTGGCAGACTGTATAGGCTAAGATCAGCATGCACATATATAAAGTCTGATCTTGGCCTTTACTGCCTGCTCTCTACTTTATTAGAGGGAAAAATTCTTAGCCAAAATGCTTAACATGTGAAAAGAATTGGCAATTTGTTTGAAAAGATTTACACTTTCAGCAGGATGGCTCTGCACAAAATAGTTGTAACTGCCTATAAATGTATAGGCAGTTACAAATGTTTCATGTGAGCCATCCATATTCAAGATAATACTATTATAAAAAACCACATACCACTTTCTTCATCATCACTCTGTATAGAAGCTTTGATTAGAGAAAATACTTTATCTTGTACTGCACGTGCTGTAGCACTCATTGGACGCACTGAAATAGATAGGGTTTATACTACTCTACTCATTCCTTTATCACTTATCTTTTTATAGGTTAAACCTTGACTGATTATCATGACCTTTACACATGAACTTACATACTAAAGTTACATTTGCATAGGTATATGTGCCAATAGAATTTATTCTGATACCAAATATGAGCATTATAATTCAAATAAGATTGAATTAGTTTAGAATTTTTTAGGTTTAGTTTTTCTGTTAAATTTTTGCAAAGTTTAACCTTTATAGATGCCCTTGACCTTGTTATCTTAATATCCTTATCAATTATATAAATCATCTTGCAGAATATTAGCACTTAATTTTGAAAATGCTTGAAGTAAGAAGTGATGTACATTCTTTTGTTTAAGTTAAGCAGAAAGATGGACAAATATACAGAAAGAAAGACAGACAGATTTTTAAAAACTTAAGTGCTTTTAGTACTTTGTTTTCCAGGCTGGTCCCCTGCTGAATGCTCTATTGATAACTGTTTAAGGTCCATCTCTAGGATACCATCATCATCCAAATTCTCACCATCACCAAACTGAGTCAAATAAAAGTTCCTGTCAAATAAAGAATATAGTCAATATGATTCTTCATGTGAAAATCAGACAAACCAATCTTAACCAAGTCTAGAATAGAGATGTATTTAAGTGAGCCTTAGCAAGCTTAACAACTTTTCTATTCTAGACAAGGTTAACATCAGCTTATCTCAAATAAAATTGAGTAAGAGATTCTTTTTCTCGCAATAACAACATTTTTACGTTAAGTGCCATCTTTTGAAAAGCTTTGTTGACAGAAATACTTCAAAAATCTGCGTTAGATGACATCATTCAGAGTATGATCTTACACATGTGTATTACAAGGATATCTCTGATGGCTGTTCTCTATGGGCCTTTCCGAAAATATAGAAATATATTTATCGAACTTGAATACTCTCCGGTGCATTGAAACAACGAACGCTCATAACTCTCCGATAAATCCATTTCCAGGTAGCAAATTTCAGATCAATAATATGGTTGAAATCTGAATCCAAAGAGTATGCGAATGATATCTTTAGCAGATTAAACTTGTCTTTGTAGAACAATTACTCTGCTTTATTTCATTTAAGTATATCATGATAATTCAGTCTATTTTGACATTTAATGGATTAGATTATCGAACCTATATATTTTAAACCAATAATTTATTGTCACTAGAAATTAAATTTGACTATTTGAATTTTTATTTGATAAAGAAAAAACGAAGAAAGGCGACTTCTGATTTATAAGGTGAAATGTAATTTTATTTTTTTTTTCTATTTGATAAAGTGTCGATGTCCGTCCATGAAAATTATTTGACAAGTCTTTTGGAAACAACTTTGATTTGATTGTTTGTGTGAATTTCTTTCATGGTGACTATTCATTCTCATTATTTCAATAAAAGCCATGGCATAATCGTTTGTAACAAAACGAACGCGCTGATTAGCAATAAACCAGACGACAAACATGAAAGGCGCAGTAATATCCCTTATATAAAATTTTGTTTTATCTATCTCCTTGTTCATATTTGATTTAAAAAAAAAACAATTACGATTACGTAATGTCATATGCCACATGCCACGCTTCATTGTCAACAGTGCGATGTTTATTTAACACACGTGTTGTAACCTATGTCTGCTACTGTCGTGGTTTACCGCTCTTTGATCCCGATGGGGTCCTTGGCCCATCGAAAACCCTTTCTACAAAGTAACACACGCAAACATACAAAAAAAAATATGATCATATTTTTTCTAAAATTATTATTTATTTTTGGTCGCTTAAGCCATATTTCATGAGTGTCTAATCATTAGAAATAAGCAGGGCATGTCATTTGCATTCATTTCCAAAAGTATGCTCTTAGCTCAACTCTGTCCTATTCACGCTTTAATTTAACAAGTATACCACAAAGGCAGAATGAAATTTTGAACAGTGCTGAAAGGGGCTCATGCCGAATAAAACTGCTTGATTCTAATTGAATAATACATACATGACCCCTAAACCGAAAAGAACGTGAAACCAACTTTAACCTAGTCTGACGTATCTATGCAATTAACAGACTGCGCTGACATTAGCTTTGTTCCATTCTCGGTGTGAACATTTATTGTGCCTAAACAAATCACTGCTGTGAAAATTAACTTTGCACACAAAGAAATGAAAAATGTATGGTAAAAATATCGCAAACGCTATCATATCCATAAACATGCTTCATTAACTGAAAGATCATCTATACGACAGTTTGAGTTCTCTTTTTGTCACGAAGTTCCAATATGGATATACCACCATTTCTTCAAGGTATTTGTAAATTACAATTAGATTAAGCGCCAAGTGATTTTTTTTTTCAAATTCTGTCTCAAGCATATATTTAACTTTTTATTTTCTAAAAAGAAAAAGAAACATCGTAGTTACTTTTATTTCGTGATTGGACAACTTTTAAAAATACAAAAATGGGTTAGTTTGAACCGCGATTATGACGTTAGTAGCAACTCGAACACTGATTTATATAGATGAACAATAATTTACTATTGAGACGGCTACATATTGTATGATTTAAGATTAATTGATAACAATTGGATTTTCATTGAAAAATACTTAACTAAATAAATAAAGGATCTAATAAAAGAAATGTACAAACAATGTACTATCTGTAAAATAACTTCAATGAAAACGAAAATAACAAAAATAAAACGCTTTTAAACAATTATTAGCGGCATTATCATCTGCAAATAGACTTTCATACGTTATCTTTCAATGCTTTCTGTAAAGATTTGCTACCCGAACAAGGGAAGTCACTCTAGCGGATTATAGGGAAAAGGGAGGTAAACCACTTTTTCGGAAAGGCCCATAGAAGACAAGGTTGGCTATGCGAGAAAAACTGATCTTAACCAGATCTAGAATGAAAAGCTACTTGGCAAGTCTTGTTTCAAGCAATAAAGAAATCCAAATTCTTTCATTATTTCATTGGCATAGATGATTTAAAAGATATGTCAACCATAATGAAATTTTTAGATCCTAAACGATCTTTTGCTATCAGAGGAAGAGCTAATTACCTTGATATTTTGAGGTCTTCAATCTTACACTCAAACAATTCTGCCATTATCTCTAGATTTCCCCTCTCTAAATCCTCAACCTCCTTCCTAAGATCATCTGTTTCTCTGCTGTGTATTTGTACCTGGGGAAAAAGTATTGACAAATTGAACACTTGTAAAGATATGAACAACTGCAGATTCAAATTCTGAATATTTGACACAGAAGTAAAAAAAATCCTGAACTAGGGACAGTACTAAGGAAAAGGGAAAATAATTACAATAGCTAAAAATAGATCCTAGGTTCAGCTTCAAAAACTAAAAAGTGCAAAAATCTGAATTAAAATGTGATTAATTCTTAAAATGCGTTTAGAATTATCTCCCTTGAGAGCATGGATTGCTCTTATGATGCAGAAAGTACAGACCAAGTTCCGTTGCTAACCGGTCAATACCTTTGAATGAACTAGTTTAACCCTTTTCAAGCTGAATTCAAATTTTGTTTCAAACAAATTGCCAATTTTCTGTATACTTCAACAAGTCTAGATAACATTTTCCTCATGATAACTACATAGATAGAAGGCAATTAAGACTAGGATCAGACTCCATACTGTACAGGCTGCACTTAGTCTATATTGTCTGCCAAATCTTTGTATGAAGAAGAAATATGCCATGAACAAGAGCTGTCACTGTAAGATGACAATGCCCCCGACACCGCTTTGATTTAGAAGTTATGGCCAATGTTAAAGTTTTTGGACGGAATGACGGACGGACAGACGGACGGACGGACAGACGGATGGACGGACAGACGGACGGACGGACAGACAAGTCAAATTTATGATGCCTCCCTATCGGGGGCATAAAAACATGAGAATGGTTATGGACTAAAACCTTACCTCTCTTTTTAACCAGTCATTGTCCAGGACCTCCTGTCTACTGTATTTATCCATTTGATTTATGGCTTTCTGTAGAAAATGGGATTAACATGAGACATAACTATCCTCACACTTTGGATCTGCCTACAGGCTCAGTCGATTTTAATTTTAAAAGATTGCAAGTAAAGAGTGCTCTAGAAAAACCTTTTCTTTAAAATGAAGGAACTTTAAACACATGTTACAATCAGGCTTATGGTATTCTTAACAAATAAATTGAAGGGGCAGTGCAATACTATTGTAAGAGCCTATAAAAACAAAGGCACTTACAATAGTTTTGCCCTTACCCCTCAAAATAGCTTTCTTTAGTTCAGTTACAATATGCAGCCAAACATCAAGAAAGCAATCTAACATTGAAAACAAAATGTACTTTTCTGGAACACTAATTTTAGCATAATTCACATTTCATAAAAACAGCAATTTCTCAGATGACCTTGATGTTTGACCTTGACCTTGAATTAAGATGAATTGTATTGATGAGAGAAACCTTTATGCCAAATAAGAGCATTGTCACCCAAATAGAATTAAAGAAGAAGGAGAAAATGTTAAGTTTACAGGTTAAGCTTTCCCAGAGAGAGAGAGAGAGAGAGAGAGAGAGAGAGAGAGAGAGAGAGAGAGAGAGAGAGAGATGTACAGACAGATTGACAGAAAGATAGATGGACACCAGTAAAAGAATAAACCCATGCAGGGGCATAAAAATGATAATTCTGGCCCAGCACGCTGTGATACCATAGCCCCTTTTTTGAAAAAACGGATAATGCTAATTAGATCAAGAATAAGGTCAAACTTCAAGAGCACTGCCATCTGATCAAAGCTGATACAGTCACTCGGCAAGAATTTTCTAAATCGAATTCATGCTACATTCCTTAAAGAAGTGGACCCACAATATCTTTCAGATATGTCATGATCATGTTCACATAAATCTGCTTTCTGATTATCACTAAAGTATTACAATGCTATTCTGAACCAAAGTTAAAATGATGGTACATATAAAGCAATTTTAGATGGTATCCAATGAATTTAAAGTCTTCATGCTGTTAGGAAATATTATGAGAAATGTAATAATTGTTATTCAAAATCAGTTTATTCTTTTTCATCAAAATTTCATGAAATTTTATTTATTGTATGTTCTTGTTTGTTTACTCAAATCTATATCTTGAATTAGCTGTTGAAGTAAACAGGTATGAATATGCATGATTATTTGGTATTTGATCAAATAATGTCTTATTTATAATATAATTTCATTTTCATGTTGGTGTGTCAATGAAAGGGTTTTAATTTGCATGATAATTCTGGCCCAGCACGCTGTGATACCATAGCCCCTTTTTTGAAAAAACGGATAATGCTAATTAGATCAAGAATAAGGTCAAACTTCAAGAGCACTGCCATCTGATCAAAGCTGATACAGTCACTCGGCAAGAATTTTCTAAATCGAATTCATGCTACATTCCTTAAAGAAGTGGACCCACAATAGTTCCACAAAATTTTGGAACTCATGATCTTTCACAATGTTGACCAAGGTTTCCTAATGAAATCATTAGGAAACCTTGGTTAACAGTGTTCAAGAACATTACTTCCAAAATGTTGCAGAAATATTATGGATCCACTACCTTAATATTAACAAAGATGTTAACATTTTGTTCCAGAATAATATACATGTACAGAATAGTCCAATGTTAAATCTTTTTTGAATTGTTTTGGATTTATGCCCAATTTTAAAAAAAAAAATCTTTCAGATATGTCATGATCATGTTCACATAAATCTGCTTTCTGATTATCACTAAAGTATTACAATGCTATTCTGAACCAAAGTTAAAATGATGGTACATATAAAGCAATTTTAGATGGTATCCAATGAATTTAAAGTCTTCATGCTGTTAGGAAATATTATGAGAAATGTAATAATTGTTATTCAAAATCAGTTTATTCTTTTTCATCAAAATTTCATGAAATTTTATTTATTGTATGTTCTTGTTTGTTTACTCAAATCTATATCTTGAATTAGCTGTTGAAGTAAACAGGTATGAATATGCATGATTATTTGGTATTTGATCAAATAATGTCTTATTTATAATATAATTTCATTTTCATGTTGGTGTGTCAATGAAAGGGTTTTAATTTGCATATAACCCCCCCCCCCCCCCCCCCGATTAGACTTTATTTATGGACACATCAATGCAATAATGAAGATATATCCATTAAAACTCAATTAAAATTCTGAAGTTTTATAACCCTTTTCTGGTGTAAAACAGTTTTAAAACCTTTTCCTGGATGTAAAATTAATAAACAAGTAATGATATTGACATTGGAAGAATTTCACGGAAAGCAAAGCGCATCATTTAGCATGTTAGTTATATGACGTCAAAAGCATCAATGTTCCAGCTAAAGATTAATGACCAGAGCCATCTGTGTACATAGCAAAACACATGACAGATGAATTTTAATGCAATTTAAGTACTATGTATTTTTTTCTTATTTCATATATGAGTTTTAAGTAATTGTGTTATAATAACAGATAAATCATGTCAATATGTTGTGACCAAGTTCAAAGGACAATGCCAGTAATTACCTCAGAAGCTTTATGCTTTTGCTGGTCCACTTTGTCCTCGGTATATTTGGCAATTTCTTCTTTTGTTTTAGCCAGAGATCCATCCAAATGACCTAAAACACATTATAGGATTAACACTTTATATCAGGTTATACATGCATCACAGTATGTTGAAAATACATTATAAGTTAAAGAAATCATATTTTGGTATCCCAGAAGACAAACTTTTTTTTTGCCAAATGCCCGCGATAAAAAACCCCAAAGCTTCAGACTTCAAGAAGGAATTCTAAATAAATGAGTCTAGAGTTAATTATCATCTTGCTTATTATTCCAGTATGTAAGATTTTAGGCTCTCAATCCTCAGGTCATGATTTGATCCCTGGCTCAGCCAACTTTAGTTAGATTCAAGACAAACATCAATGAGACACCCCTACCAATGAAGGAATGGTAAGTAGTTTGGCTAAGTAGGATGGGCAGCTGGAGTTTCAGATAAATTGTTGTGGTTTTTCTAGTGTAAGAAATGACAGGAAATATATGGATAGAAGCACCAGCCTCTGCAAATAGAACTGAAATATTGTTTAAAGCGGTGTTAAACTACAAACATACAAACAATGAATCACTTAAACAGACTTGGTATATTAATCAAAATTTGAAGGCACAATTATACCTTATTCTCACTTGAATACTATAGCATTGTAAGTTGATGCCACTCTCGACCACAGATACTCCAAATTGAAGGAATATCTGAGCCAATAAAGGGCTACAATTCTTAAAAAAACTGCATAGTTATTACCCTTGGAAAAATTGCAAAACTTCAAGTAAATATCTTTGATAAAAACTAAGATGCAGGCTAATCTTTGTTAAAAAATCTCGGAGTACAGCAGTAACATATCCATTGCTCAGTGTGAAACAGTTGTAACTGCCTATATGTTTATAAACAGCTACAACTAACTTGCACTAAGCCATTGATATATCTGTACCAAATTGTTTGAATCTTTTTTACAACGTATAAGGCATGCTCTGGATGTAGTTTTGACATTGACCCTAAGCAACTTAAACTTTGGAGAAAACAAGAGGGCCATAGTGGCCCTAAATCGCTCACCTGAATGAACTGTCTTAAATTTTCAAAAGAAGGTTTAGAAAGAGAATGATGAATAATGTCACTTAGCTAAAATTTGCTGTTGCTTCTATAAAACTTGAAAATCTTTTTTTTTTCCAATTTTCAGGTTACCTTACAAATTTTTTTATGATTTGATCCTGTGACCTAGTTTTTGACCCCAAATGACCTGATTTCTAAGTCATCCAAAATTGCATCAATTTCACCGAGATTTCACCAAGACAATCATTCTGACCAAGTTTCAGGTTGATTGGGCAAAAAAATGTGGCTTCTAGAGTGCATACAAGGTTTTTCTAAGATTTGACCCTGTGACCTAGTTTTTTACCCCAGTTGACTGAATATCAAACTCGTCCGAGAATTCATAAAGACAATCAATCTGACCAAATTTCAGGTTGATTGGGCAAAAAATGAGGCCTCTAGAGTACATACAACTTTTTTCTAAGAATTGACCCTGTGACCTAGTTTTTGACCCCAGTTGACTCTATTTCTAACTTGTCCAAGATGTCATTAAGACAATCATTCTGACAAAGTTTCAGGTTGATTTGGCAAAAAATGTGGCCTCTAGAGTGCATACAAGGTTTTTCTAAGATTTGACCCCGTGACCTAGTTTTTGACCCCAGTTGACTCAATTTCGAGCTTGTCTGAGATTTCATCAAGACAATCATTCTGACCAAATTTCAGGTTGATTGGGCAAAAAATGTGGCCTCTAGAGTGCATACAAGGTTTTTCTAAGATTTGACCCTGTGACCTAGTTTTTGACCCCAGTTGACCCAATTTCAAACTTGTCCAAGTTTTCATCAAGACAATCATTCTGACCAAATTTCAGGTTGATCGGGCAAAAAATGTGGCCTCTAGAGTACATACAAGGTTTTTCTAAGATTTGACCCGGTGACCTAGTGTTGACCCCAGTTGACCCAATTTTGAACTTGTCCGAGATTTTAACAAGACAAACATTCTGACCAAATTTCAGGTTGATCGGGCAAAAAATGTGGCCTCTAGAGTGCATACAAGGTTTTTCTAAGATTTGACCCTGTGACCTAGTTTTTGACCCCGGTTGACCCAATTTCAAACTTGTCCAAGTTTTCATCAAGACAATCATTCTGACCAAATTTCAGGTTGATCGGGCAAAAAATGTGGCCTCTAGAGTACATACAAGGTTTTTCTAAGATTTGACCCGTGACCTAGTGTTGACCCCAGTTGACCCAATTTTGAACTTGTCCGAGATTTTAACAAGACACATTCTGACCAAATTTCAGGTTGATCGGGCAAAAAATGTGGCCTCTAGAGTGCATACAAGGTTTTTCTAAGATTTGACCCTGTGACCTAGTTTTTGACCCCGGTTGACCCAATTTCAAACTTGTCCGAGATTTCATCAAGACAAACATTCTGACTAAATTTCAGGTTGATCGGGCAAAAAATGTGGCCTCTAGAGTGCATACAAGGTTTTTCTAAGATTTGACCCCATGACCTAGTTTTTGACCCCAGTTGACCCAATTTGGAACTTGTCCGAGATTTCATCAAGACAATCATTCTGACCAAATTTCAGGTTGATTGGGCAAAAAATGTGGCCTCTAGAGTGCATACAAGGTTTTTCTAAGATTTGACCCTGTGACCTAGTTGTTGACCCCAGTTGACCCAATTTCAAACTTGTCGGAGATTTCATCAAGACAATCATTCTTACCAAATTTCAGGTGGATCAGGCCATCAATGTGGCCTCTAGAGTGCATACAAGGCAAATGTTGACGACGGACGACGCACGATGCACGACGGACATCCACCTAACCACAATAGCTCACCTTGAGCACTTCGTGCTCAGGTGAGCTAAAAACCCAAGATCGGTTCATAAATTTAGGAATACACTCGGGGTGTATACACTATACCTCCCCCCCCCCTATTCACTGTCTATCTGTATTTTTATTGTTTGAAAAGATGTACCAAACACCTTTCAAAGACGGTTAGAAAACCCGATTTAATGCCAATGGTAAATATACAGTCCCTTCAACATAATGCCCTAATTAACTTAGCTCAAATTTTTTTTCAAAGATTAATCTTTTTTTTAAGTATCAATGATTTTCAAGACTCAAAATCATTAACCATCACTTGACCTGTGACAGTCAGCTGTCAAAGTTAAGTAAAATTAAGAATCATGACTTGTATCAGTCACAATTAATAGTGACGATTAGCCATCAGATTCTACTCTGATCAGGGTTCAACATTAACAATGTCCTGGGATCCTAAAATATTGGGAGGGATCCCATTTATTCAAGGCAAGGTTTTCCATTCTCTATAGGGTTATTTCACGTTTTTGAGGGTGTTAACATTTGCAGAGACCTGAAAAATGGTTTACCGCATGAGTGCAAAGCACAAGGGGGTTAAAGCATTTTGAGAATCTCTGCAAATGTTAACGCCTGAAAAAATGTGAATTGATGCCATTATTGCATAAAAAGAAAAACTATGGTATTTATTCAAACAGAAGTTGTAAAATAATTCATAGGAAAGCTTTAAAACTCCAAAACTGATAATGTGTCTGAAAAATTACTTTATGCATTGCACTGTCATTTTTGTGTATACCAACGTTGCTTGGTTAAGTAATGACGTCATAAAATTAATGTGACATTTATATTTATGGTATATATTAACAAAGAAACTGATAGAATGTATAGGCCAAGACTGAGGATAATTAAGTGAAAAAAACTGGGCATTAACGGTATGTGAAATTACTTATTAATCCATGTTTTTTCCCGTTGACACCCGTGGTTTGTCCGCTAACATATGCCTATAGAGACCCAAAACGCACATTTTATGCAACAATATATTTATAAAATTCAGTTGTTGTTTCAACAAGAATCCTTTTTTCAAGCCAAGGTTCTAATTCACTTTGTTCCTTACAAATACAAGGAAGAAAGTGAAGATAGAAAACCTTGGCTTGCAAAAATATTTGAATATTCTACACATGCTATTCCTTGCCCATTCTTAAAACTCTACCAATGTAGTGAAGGAAAGGATCCCTGGTTATCCAGAGGGATCATCACAGTCACAAAAAGGGGAATTCTTCAGGACTAATTGAAAAGCAGTTAGTTACGTCATCTGAAGTGCAATGTATAATAATTCTAAGTTGTATATATTCAAATATTAATCACACTTTAACACAATACAAAATGCATGCATATACATTCAACTTTCAATCAAACTATTGATAGTTATATCAAAACCAACAGCTAATTCTCATAGAATTATGGCATGTAAGTCATACATATTCACATGATGCCTGTTTATATATGATAAGGGTAATTTGCCATAATTACCAGAAGAATTTATTTATATATGCTTTGTTAAGCAGGAAATAAACTATCATAATAATCTTACTGTGGAAAATGGCAATAGCTCTTGGCTCTGAAAATGTAAAACTAACTCATGAGAATTATTGTCTACTGAATATACAAGCGTAAAGTGTTCATTTCAAATTGCTTTTAATACTAATGCAGGAGTACAGTTAGAAAAATCATTGAATATACACTTGTCCAATTCAAAACTATTCGAAATTACTCGCTCATCGCTTTATTCATTCATTCCAAATGCTCACTAAAACCATTCAGAAACCATAAAAACTACAGAAAATGCCCCAGAATCATTCAAAATGTTTCACAAATTCATTCAAATTGAACTTATCATATTCTTGTTCTATTAGATTGAAAGGGAGGTAAACAAAGTTTGATAATATAATTGAATTTTTATGAAATTAGCAAAATTGTGTAACCTTCTTTCAATTTCATTATAAACTCACTTCACACACCCATTCGATTTCATTCCAAAATCATTCAACATGTCAAATTTACAATGTTTTTAACTATACCAAACTCTTATAATCCATTTTCAGTTTAGGCCACAAAAATAAAGCTTCTGATTGGTTTAAAATTTTGATTCATACCCCCAATGAAAACAGTTTTGAATACAAAGCTATTTTTCATTTTTGCACATAAAGTAGTTCCATTACAAGATGTGTTGGATGTAGCAAAATATTTGTTTTTCGCTCAAAGTCAGTAAATTATAAGCAATGAAGATGATATTCTTTTTTGGTACATAGAACAAAAAAATACAAGCCTTATCACACTTTTCTAATGTATCCTTTGCATATTATAACAGTATGATTAGGTTTTTATGTTTACAAAAATTAAAATTACATAAACAAGCCTGTGTGTTATTTCCAACAATTTGCAATGTTCATGAGGTGCAAATAATGAGCAGCCTAGTAAGCTACAAAGTGCAAATAGAAGGGTAAGTAACAATCTAAAGATACTACAAGGCGTATAGTAAGACTCTGGTCAGACCGTGCGGATGGACAGGCTGGCAAGAGTCTTTGCTAAGTGCAATTTCGAAATTGTTGGAAATATCTAGCAGAGCTTCATTAATCTTATGATTTGTTCACCCCACCTTTCATCTCGTTAAAGCTGACAGTCATGTCATCCACTTCCTGTTCAAGCGTTCGTACTTGTGTCTTATGGTCGAACTGTCCCTCGTTCTTGTATTTGGTCCAGTAGTCGACCTCCTTCTGGACTTTAGCTATCTCAGACTCAGTTATTGCTATAGTTTTCTTTAGATCTGTCGTGGGATATTGAAATGAACATTTTTTTTATAAAGCTATGTCTCTGAAAACTTTTCAATTAACTGGTTACTATTTTAGTAGTATAAAAATTATAAGCATGCATGTATTTGTTATGGAATAATTGAAATGATAGAAACCACTGAAAATCAAGTCAAGGTGTTTTTGTTAAACATTTATTTCTTAAAGCAGGGATAATTTTGGCTCAGAAAATTTAGGAGCCAAAATATCTCATTCAGACAAAACTGATTGGATATTATGAAATTTTGGTGAATATTTACAAAATCCTTTGCTAAATTACATTTTTCTATGAGAAATTTTGCTCGTTTAGCCAATTTCAATGAGATTTGAGATTTCTAACAGAAAAATGAGCAAATCTCTCAATATCTCGCCTCAAAATGATCCCTATTAAAGTAAGAAAATTTATGAAGTAAAGCCCAGACAGACAACATTCACTTTGTAAGAAAACCTTGAAGGCAATATCAGAGCTTGAGATTAAATAACTTTTCACATATTTAACAGAAAATTTATTCACACTTAAAATTTAAATAAATGTACAAACACAAAAAATAATATTAACATGTTGTTATTTATAGCTGCCAAGATATTAATTCTAACCCTTACCCTACTTGATTAAAATTTTGTTTTAAATCAAACAAGTCTTGCTTCAATTTTTGACTCAACAGTTAAATAGGAAGCAGGTAGTGAAGGCTAAGATGAGACTGCACACCTGCACAGACTGATCTTAGCCTATACTGTCTTCAAAAGGTTTGTGGACATTAAGAAATATGTCATGAACAGCTAGAGAAGAATCAATATCATGGTCAGCATTTCAAAAGGTCAGTGCAACACTTATGTAAGTGCCTATATATTTATAGGCACTTACAATAGTGTTGCACTGAACCCTTGATTTATAAATCTCATCTTATTATAACCAGCCCTGAGAGTTTTCAAATTATACCCCGCTTTGCATGCAATTGCTCATGAAAAGTGGGGTATAATTTGGCAACAGTTTGCACCATTTTGTTATTGTGAACGGAGGACAATTGTTTCCAACCTTCAATCTGTTTTTCTCTCTCCCGTTGTTTATTCCATTTATCATGCATGGCCTGTATAACATCATCTTTAGTGAGAACAGCCTCTCCTTCAAACAGTTTATCCGCATCTTTGGACTGTTTTAGTAAATGCTTGATCAACACCTCTTGTTCTTCTTTCAGCTTGTCATTCTGTAATAATTTAGAGATGAAGAGAATAAATTTGTTTTCATTAAAGTATGAAACTGAAGTTCTAATGAAAGAGTGTCATTGTAAGAATAAATAGTAGGAAAAAGTAAATGTTTTACCTCTTTGAGTCGGGCTTCTTATTGTAGTACCTTGTGCTCCCTTCCCAAAAAAATCATTTATTGAGGCATGAAATAAGTTCTTCAGCTCATAGAAACGCATTAATAGACAACACACCTGTGATATAATTTAAGATATCAAATGTATATTTATATATCATGTCAGTATAAAACTAAAAAATTAAATATTAAAGAAGATCAGGGCCTGAGGCTATAAAACTTTTCTCATTCTCAACTGAGAATTTTCTCAAACTTAGAATATAAAAAAAACTGTATGAGCATAAAAGATAATATCAATAATTTTTTTATTTGTAACAAATTAATAATATCATCTCTTATATTCATACATTTATCACAAAATTATTACAGGGTTAAAGCATTTATGTCACTTTGAAATTTGAGTAAATTCTAATTTAAGAAGGAAAAAAGTTCCATAACCTCGGGACCAAAAAACTGCATGGGCTTTAATGTAATTTTCTAAGTTTTACAGTCATTTTGTAAATTAGAATACTATTCACATGAATATCAAGTTGAAAGGCCTGGATGTTCAGATTTTTAAAGTTTTTCAATTCTCAAATCTACTATGACTTTCTTAAGTCTTTTCATGACTGACATTGGGCCCCATTCCCGTCATAAAAACATATGCTTTTTACCACTATTGCAGAAATAACACCAAAAATTGATATTTATGTTTAAAAAAATCATTCAAATGTTGGTCCAAAATAGTGCTCTAGAATATTTATACACTTCCCGAATTTCAATGTACATTTTTTCACACTTAAAAATTTGAGTAGTGGCACATCATTGATTTCATAGGTACATGTATATGAAAATTCCCCTATTATAGAATATTTACCCCTACATAAAGGACCTGCCACATTCCCCCTTTACTTCAGAAAAAGGCCAGAATGAATTTTTACTCACCCTGTCTAAATGCCTTTTATTTTTCTCTTCCCATCCTCGTGTTTCATACATGACATCTTCCAACTTCTTTTCTATCACATTTATTCTGACAAAAAAATACAAAAGATTATTTTAGAATAGTGGTATAGTCAGATGTACAAAATAAAAGAGGTATTACCAGTTTTAAATCTTTAATTCTCATCAAAATCCTATATTTTGGTTACTCATTTGAATTGTCTCAATGAGACAATTCCAATGACTACCAACAAAATAGGATTTGTGCAAATTTTTGTTGAAATAACTAAATTTGAAATCCAAAATACCCTCTCTATCTGTAGCTATGGTATAGTTATATGGTTGAAAGTGATCAAAAATATCATGTGACCTGTCACACATAAATTAACAACCTGCGGGGTTCCCACTGCTGTTTCAATCCTGGGGTAAAAATGGGTATTTTACAGCATGCATGTACCCCCTCTATATATCACAAAGAAGGATGCTTGCAAAAGTAAGGGGTACAAGCTTCAATTTTGGGGTAAACTACCCCCGTTTGAGGGGTTTTGGGAACACTGGACCCGGGAATGTAAATGAGATGTTTGGAAAAAAAGATTGCCACCAGTAGCGGTGCACTGTAGGTCACAAATTAAAAATTATTTCACAGAAATGATCATTCTAGATTCAGAAAATCAGCCAAGTGTAAAAGTTTTTTACCGTAGTCAGCTTGATTAATCTGCACAGGTTGACAAAGCAACACTTTTTGGACTACCAAGATTGTCTCAATTTGCCTTAGGAGTTACACATGACAAAAATTATATGTGATCAAAAATAAAGATAAATAGGAGCTAATGAATGAGTGATCATAAAATACTGCATCTAAGTAAAATATAAACAGATGAAAAACCAAGTTGATGACATTGATTAATTCAGTATTTAATCAGCACAAATCTAGAAAGAAATCAACAATATTCTGGAGATGAACCATTAGATTGTTAAAAAGCCCACTTAAGGCCGTTTATAAAATGACATCATCACTTACAATATGCATGACTTCATTTTCACAGGTACAAAATAGCATTGCTTTATGCTCTGAGCTCATTTCAATGATCCAGTATGAATCAGTTGTAACTGCCTGTATGTTTATAGGCTGTACAAATGTTTCGCGCTGAGCCATCGATTTGTATATTTAAATGGGTTATTTCACTCCTGTGATATAGGTCATATTATCAAAACAATTTTGAACTTACTGATAAGCCAAAATGGCCTCTTTTGCAGTCATCTGAGGCTCCTTTGACTTTTTTCCCTTTCCCTTCTTTCCCCCTTTCTTTCCCTTCTTTCCTCCTTTCTTCTTTCCCATTATTGTGTTTGAAATGTCTGAAAGTAAATCGAAATGAGATAAGTTCAGCATGCTTAATGATTCAGTTACATCCATAAATGTAGTTTAAGAATATCATGGAAAATATTATTTCAACTCTTGCCATACTAAATCAATAAATATTCCTGCCTTTTTATGAGAAGCAGAAAAATATCAGTCTGCAGTCTCATCTTAGTCTTTACCCCCTGATCTTCCATTTTGAACCATGAAAGTTTAAAAATAGTATCTTTATAGTAATAATGGACTCAAGTGTAATTGGTTTATCTAGTGCTTTAAGCACTGTAAAATTTAACTTAACACAATATTTTATAAAATTGTATAAAATATTTCTAAAGGGCGAGAAGGAAATCATTCTTGACCAGGCCTAGAAGTTCAATAATTTGCATTTTCTTCCGATGACATGATTTACAATATATATTAACAGTATAAAACTATGGCAAAATTGTATTATAGTTTTATACTGTTAATATACCCTTTTCCTGTATCTCCGTTCTTCTTAATAAGTAATCAAAATCAAATAGCTTAAATTCAGATTAAACTTACTATTTTGGTGCATGTGTGTGTAGAAAAATCATTATTCCATCTGGGCATAGCACTTTTATTAAGTAAACTAATTCAATTGATGAAAATCCAATCAAATTTTAAACTCTCTCTACTCAAAAATCTGTGGCCGCCATTTTTCTATAAACCCGTTCTTATGACGTCATTTATCATTTGCGCTAGCTGCCTGCAGTTAATTGGGTCACAACTTCAATGCAGCAACTTAGCTGTGCGTAATGCATATCTATGAAAACTTTAACACAAAAAATATTTTTTGCATGTGACCAAGTTTCAACCTTTTCTAAGACACTGCCAAAATATAAGCCATGAATGATTAGCTTCGTAAATAATTCTTGCAGCTTACAAAAAAACTCATTATGCACCATCAAATGACCTAATTTTCCACTTTTCCCAGCTGCATGTAGTAGTAAGAATGTAAACATCCGGTTAGCATTTTGTTTGATTGCGTAATGAGATTTTACAACCTACATTAATACTCAAGTGCTGCGAACGGCAAAGTAGACAAGAACAGATTTATAGAAATCGGGGATATCTCTTGTAAATCATGTCATCGAAAAAAAAATTCAAATTATTGAACTTCTAGGCCTGGTCCAGAATGATTTCCTTCTTGCCCTTCAGAAATATTTTATACAATTTTATGAAATATTATGTTAAGTTTATTCTTATTTATCTTAGTTCAATTGTAAAAAAAAAAAAAAAAAAAAAATAAGATTTATGAGTCGGGGGATATGGGTCGACGTCATTAGGGGTCGAATTATCCTAAGCATTTTTGTTTCAAACCTCCATTATCTTTTTATTTTATAGATTCAATTTTGAAAGGAATATTTTTTCTCATTATGATAATGTCCATAATCCTATGACGTAAGCAACAGTGACATTTTCATTGATTCTTACCTCCGACTATTTTATTGAAATTTGGACGCCATATTTGTTTATTCTAGCAACTGGGGTGGCTGTGTATAGTTTCGATCTCGATAGATATTCAAACTCTTCAAAAATCAGAAAAGATAAAAAAATTATAAGTTTTTTGTTAAATTTGAGTATATAAAATTCATATATTCAAAATTTATCAGAAATACAGAAGACAAATAGTGTTAAAAAATAGGCCACTACGGGGGGGGGGGGGGGGGGGTTCTATGTTCAAAATGGAAAAGTGATTCCTCTTCGCAAAAACTTGAACAAATATTTTGTTTATGAGATTTTTTTTTGCTTTTTTATTCATTCATTCATTTATGTATTTTCTTTAAAGCTTTTATGTCGTAACGACAAATACTTTTTTCACGATACGGTAATTATTATGGTCACGTGACTAGCAACTTAATAGTTTACAAATGGCTTCCAATTAAGAATAGGCAGTGCTCTGGTAGATTTTAGATTCTTTTTTTTTGAATCGCGTTGATTGTCATCGAATTGGATAAAATGGACAGAGGTAATATTTAGTTTGAATTTCAACTTTTTTTTTTATCATCAATTGAAAAGAAGATCATCTGCATGGCCATGACTTTTATTACCATTCATACTGGACTTGTCCGACGTCTACAAAACTATAGGAATAGTATTCTAAGTGAAATCCAAACGCTGAAAGCACTGAGGTGGACGAGTCAGTTGGCACAGTTCATACAGTGTGTAGAATCACAACCAGGCGCCCGGTTAGCTCAGTTGGTAGAGTGACAGTGCTAGTGTTCCGGGAGGATGTTGGTTTCAGTCCCAGACCGCTGATTATGATATATTTTTATCAAAATTGTGTGTGAGCGCAACCCATAAAGCTTCCTGCCTAATTACACAACCTATATCTGATGGGTCATGCAACTGCAAACAGCTGGTTGTGAGTAAAGAACTCAAAGTACTGGATCAAGGAGGCAGCCAATAAACCTGATGTTACAAATATATGTGATTGTCAGGCAAAAGTTATCCTTCCTTGTACTCTATAAGATAAATGTCTGAAAAAAGTGATTGGGTCTAATGGAGGCCAACCGGAGGTCACATTTTGAAAATCCTTTTACATGAAGATTGAATGATCAATCTAGATTCAGTTAATACGCCAAGTGCCTGAAGTATCCTTCCTAGACAGACTGCACAATCCATGCAGTCTGACTAGGGTCAATACTTTGCACACTTCTCAGATAAGCCTTTTTTGCATGACAGGTCACATGTAAATGTTTGTTTCAGGTCGTAATTTGGAGGCCCTGGCGGAGGAAGATGATGAAGAGGAGATGGAAGAGGAACATAAAGATGTAGGTCAATGTAAAATAAAAGAGTCTGTAGTTACAAATGATAGACCAAGGCTGTCTAACGAAGCATCAATTGTGAAATCAAACCATTTGTTTAGAACAGTGTTGCACTGTTGACCTCTGTCAGTTTTTCCCCAATGGGTTATCTTGTCAGTTTTTCCCCAATGGGTTATCTTAATGTTATAACTAAAGCTAGAATAAGACTTTGCTGTTGTCTTCACCATTGTAGTCATGCAAAAACTTCCGATATTTTGTGATATATAAGGTATTATTGAAGGCATTCACTTTGGATATAATTATGTGCACATGCTATTTAAGATAAAAAGAACAAGCTATACTGTTGATTGGGGATGCCTCTTGATGTTAATTTTAATGTTTACTCCCTTTTATACTCTTCTACACTACTATTTCTCGAGTTTATACATATTTATGTTTCCATGGTAACAGAGTGATGGGAGTGAGTCCAGTACATCAGACGATGATGAGCCTGATGAGGGTATAAAGAGAGGGGAACCAAACAAGTTTGATATTCTGTGTGATGGGGTTACTAACGCAATGGCCCTCGTACACACTGCTTTAGAAGAGGTAACCTTGAAAAGATTGAAAAAATCCTTCAAAAACATGATGCTGAGTCTTGCTAGCTCAGCGTTAATACGTTGGGCTGCCAATCCTGGGGTTTGAGCTCACCACCTTCATCCCATAATTTGACAAATTGGGGGTTTGGTGCAAGACTGTACCAAGTGTATATACAATGTATATACACTTAATACAGTCTTGCACTTAAGCCTCGAAATGTGAATGCTACAAGAGTAATTTGTGTCCCATCAGTGGGAGAATGATAAGTAGTATGCCTAAGTTGGAGAAGCACCTGGTGATTGTACTACTGTGAGAAACGAAGCAGGAAACTATGGGAAGGTGCACCAGTGATATAACTGCAATAATGTTGGTGTTAAACCCATAAAAATAAACAAATCAAAAGCATTTATGCAAAGACAAGCATTTATTTTGGCATTATCTAAGGTATTATACCTCAGGCAATATGAAAAATAGTAGCAAGTAGCGGTGAGATAGAGAAAAATACAATATTAATTTCATACCTATTCACTGCATATCACAACAATGTTTTTATAATTTATTACAGCAGAAAAAAATTCAATGATGCTTTGAATTTTAGATTTTTTTTTATTGATTGCTATGTTAATAGTTGAGCTCTTTGATTACAGTACATGCTCATATGGTAGTTGTACTGTATTTATTCTAATAAGAATGTCCTCCCTAAAAGTATCTTATCCTACACCATTTTATTAATTGAAATTACCTGAATTTTAAGAATTTTGTGAGGCTTTTTCTCTTATTCAAATTTAGGTCCTTTAAAATGACCATTTAAATGCTTGTTTGGAGGAAATTAACCCAGATAATTTCAGTGGAAAAGCAAAAAGAATTCAATGTGACAGATATTTTTTTACTTCAGAAATAGATTCCAAAATAAAAGCTCACTCTTTATGATTTGTATAGCTCCTGGCAGTAATTATTGGGAAAAATACTTAGTACAGTATTTATGTTCACATGCTCATTTTTTTCCTCTCCAGCTACTGGACATGAAGGATGAAATGTTAAGACACCAACTGCCACCTACTTTGTTGATAAAACTAGCTACAAATACAGGAAAAGTCTTCAGAAGGTAGCAATTCATTACTTCTGTAAATTTATAAACAGATACATTACTGAGCAAAAAAGTAGAGAACCGAGAAAAAACACAACTTGTAGGTCTTTGTAAGCTCTGAAAATATCCTTGAATATTTGCCCTTTCATACTTAAATTACATGTTTTGAAAGGATCGACTGTATAAAGGTGATATAAGTTTCTAGATGATAAGCATTCAATTGAAGATGTTTCGCAGAAGTCAACATGAGTTAATAATACACATTTAAAATTGTTTTGAAACAACTATTTATGTATAACATTGTTAGAGAATATGTTACAAGAACTTTATGATTGAAATCATTTATTTACCCTGAATTTTATGTCAATGTGATTTTCTACCTGACAGAATATTGTTGAAAAAGAAGAAATTGCTTGTTTCAAGCAATTTATTCATTTCCCACAATATTTTCTAGCACCTAGGTCGGTGTCTTCAAATTGACCAACCTTTCATTATTGTCTTCAACCTTTTTCAATATAAAATAGACAAATGATTAATTAACCCTTTGCTGTTTAATCCCTGCTTTTTAAGTGCCTGTGATTTTATGATTGAGAAAACATTGTGAAAAAAGAAGAAATTGCTTCTGACAAGCAGTTTCTTCTTTTTCCACACTATTTTCTACCCTATTGAATGGTTATTTTTCAAATTAAATCCACTTTATATTGTCGTCTGCAAAACCTTTGAATTTGGACAGGTCCAAAATTTTGAAAAACAGGAAAGGGTTAAAGGGACTATTTCATTTCAGTATAAGTGATCTCAATATGCCGGTTAATGAGCTATTAAGACTGGTGAGAGTTTATTCTACACCATGGGAGGAGAAGAGTGCTGCTCTCAAAAAGTTACATGAGGATTATGAGGCTAAACAACGACAACTGAACATTGCCATCAAAAGGTTGCAGCTTGTAGATGCTCACGTAAGTATTTTGGTGTTTCTTTGTCACAAATATTTGAAAATTACTTTGTTTGTAGCTCAGTATTGTACAATCTGTATCAGTTACAATAGCTGGGTTAATTTGTATGGGTCCATGACATTTCATTAAATAGAACATATCGTCAAATACAATAATTAGTTGAGGTGCCATTCTGTCGCAGACATTTTGTCTAAAACTAAAAAAATGACTTTTTGTGGAAATGTCAAGGTAAATGTCAACCAAATGCTGCACCTACAAAAGTTCTTGCATCAAAACATTGATGAATGGTCCAACTGTGGTTGAGATAAAATTTTGATGTATTTTCCACAAAAATAACGTGGACGAAACAACAGCCTGCCTTGACCATATGTCATTTTGACCAAATGTCACATTTGACAAAGTGTGAACAAAGTGTGGAATTTGATGAATTGTCTTTCGACAAAATGTCGTACCACGATTTTGTACTCAGAAGCACAAATACGTTACAACATATTAAAAAAAATCTTAACTGTTTGTAGTATTCAATTTCTTAACTTGACAATTCATTTTTCCATAAGTGAAACGTACCCTTTTAGATAATTGTTCAGGGTATATTTAATGTCACTTATCAGAATTTTGAAAGAGTATTTTAAATTTAATTTTGTATTTATCACCGAATTTATCCTTGTCCTGCTGAATTTAAATTTGAGTCTGTGTGTGACATTTCCAATAATTTCATATGTGGGAGAGGTACAAACATTGAGCATCATAGACAAAGACACAATGCAATAAGAATATATGCTGACTGCATAAAGAGGGATTGATACCTCTATATAGTGCACAGTAAAGTCTCTAGTCAGTCTGTGCGGATGCACAGGCTGTCAGGAAGCTTTGCTTTGCACACATGTGAAATTGTTGAAAATGTCACGCACAGGCTCATTTTGTTTTGAACAAATGGCCAATATTTTGGATATTTCAATAAGACTGACTGAAATCTTGAGAAAGCAGGCATGTAAATTTTAGATCAGATTGCACATATGTGCTGGCTGATCTTAGTCTATACTGTCTGTCTGTCTGTTTGTACAGTTAAAGTATGCTGTAAACAACATAACAAGAATCGTTTTGTCAAGCAAATTCCAAAGAGTCCAACTTCATAGGATCTGCAATAATTCTTCATTCTTCTTGAGCCAGGAGATAACACAAATTCATTGCATGTGTGTATTTGTTTCAGTCTAAGAGAATAGCAAGAGAAAAGCGAGTGATGAACTGGGAAAAATTATTTGCCAAAGTGATGAGCCATAAAGGTCATGGACGCAGATGGAAGTTTTTGATTGACACAATTAAACAGAAAGCTAAACTAGGGTATGTCAAACACTGGTATCAAGCAGTTGTATATGACAGTATTTCAAGAAGAGATCTATTTTCCGTGTCAGATCCTGAGGGGGTTTTCGGCTGGAATGGGGGCACTCAAACAAATCCCCTTTGTAACCTAATTGTTTCATTTTCATACAAAATTGATTGAAATTCAGTCAAAATTGTGCATTACATGTACTAGGACCTTCTCCTTCCCTCCCCCAGTTTGTATATTCAAACTCCCTGTACAGAATGCTGTATTCACTGCAGATTCTCTTAATATATACTTCTTCAATGCTATAAGTACATAGACTGAAATTATCAATATGCTCTCTCTAAACCTCGGACTAGGGTTAAAATTTCTCTGGAAGAGAAAAAAATAACCATTCTCAAAAGATAATGCCTACCTTATTTTCTTCATCATACAGATTGATGGCAAGATCAAGCAATTTATTAACACAGGGGTCTAAAGACAAAATAACAAATCCCCAGCATCAGCCATGCATAAAGACTGAATTCAGGATGGCTAAATGGTTCAAACTATTTGCCAATTGTACCCAGCTTTGCACAAACACGTGCATGTAAAGCGGGGTTTGATATGCAAACAGTTTACACAATTTGGTCATTGGGAACAAAGGACAGGTTTAAGCTCAATGTATATTAATTAAAAACTTCACAGAATTGTCCCTTGGATAGTATTTAGTTTAAAGGACCCTTTTAGGAATTTAACTTGACCATTTTCCTGAGAACCAAAAGTTTTTTGTGACTAATTTCGAGTCTGGTCTGAGGCTTTGCTTTACACTCAGTAGAAAACATCTCTAACTAGTAATTCTAAATACAAGAACATGAAAATTGTTGAAAATATAACTTACAGGTTCATGTGTCTTTTACACTCATTGTCTAACATGCTTTTCGATGGATTATCAAAAAAAAATATGGTAGATTATCATTTGATCACTGCCTAACCAGTGAAATTATCTAAAACTTATACCTTGCTTTCTTTATTTCACCCTATCTGATGTTATCTAATTGAAGCATAACAAAATGACATCATTGTGACATTGCATAACTAATACATGCAAAATGATGCATATTGGGAAATTTTGTCCTAAAATGTTCAAATCATATCTCTTTTTTACATTACAGAAATTGAATAGTTATTACTATTTAAAGTAGGATCCATTGATATTTCATTTCATGGCCAACAAAAGCTATAGTTTCACTTGTGGCTCTGCCATTCTTGAAGATATAGCTTTTGTTGCTCACTCAATTAGAAATAAATCAATTTAACCCTTTAACAAACGATTATCCTCTATATAATACACAGTTTGGAGCATGTACAAGAGTTTACCAAACAGCTGGATGAGTCATCAGACGAGGAGGAGGATGAAATGCCTGTCATTCAACTCAAACGTCATGGCGGTGCCAGTCCTACATCAACTAGTGATAAAGTCTCCGTAAGTCACCAACAGCATTTTTGAGGGGTCAGCACTTTACTATTGTAAGTGCCTATAATTATATATAGGCACTTACAATAGATTTGCACTTACCCCTCAGTTTATTGTTCATATTCTTTTTTGAGTTAACTATTTTTGAATGATGAAAATAATACTGTCTCATTTTGAAAAATACAAATGTGCCTATGTGTGACATTTCCAACAATTTGAAACGTTTGTTAGGTGCAAACACTGAATAGAGTAGACAGACTCATGCTTTGAGACATTATCTATCTACTAAGTGCATAATGAAGACTCTGGTTAGATTGTGCGGATGCACAGGCTGGTCAGAGTATTCACTTTGTGCATATTAGAAATTTGTTGGAAATGTCACACGCAGGCTCAAATATTTTTTTCTAAAGATGCTTATTTGGTATATGCAGTTTTTCAACTTTGCTAGTTATGAAACAAGCAATGGTTGTATAAAACCTGTTTCAAGCATGCCTGTCATCAGAATTTATCTTTGAATTTAAAGAATGAGATTTCATAGCTTTGGGAAGAATGAGTTTAAGAACTATACAGATTATTTTAAATTTCATAGAGGGATACCCTTGTTTTACTCAGAAATTCTATTCAATATTAAAATCTTAGTTTTTAAGGAATAGGTAAATAACTAAAAAAAAAATTATTATCATTTTTTGTTCTTATAAGATGAAAATGATAGAAATTAACAAATACGAGCTTATAAAATTGAAATTCTCTGCTCTATATTGTTCATGTACTTCATTATATTAACCAAAGAAAATCTTGATTTTCAGAAGAAAAAATCAAAGGTATACCTATTGTAGCATAAAACCGCTATATCTCTCTCTGTATATTCATCAGGGGCTCTTTTTACTAAACTTCTTTTGAAAAATTAATTGTAAGTCAAAATCACAAATCATTCTTGGTGTTTTCATTTATTTTAAAATTCTGCCTTACAATATCTCATTGGAATTGTCTTTAAAAGATGATTTCAATGAGATTATGCATGGCAGAATTCCATAGTTAGTTACTACTGTAAAGCAACTTTAATTTTTGACTTGCGCAAAAAAGATGTTTAGTAAAACAGGCCCCTGGACTATAATATCTGCCTTTCAGTAAATGTATCATAGCTCTGAAAGAAAGGGATGGTTTTGACTTTAAGTCGTTATGGTAGTGGACTTATAAAGGTTCTGCAACATTTTGGTACTCATCATGTTTCACAATGTAAACCGAGGTTTCCTAATAAAATCATTGGGAAACCTTGGGTCAACACTGTTAAAATTTATTACTTTTGAAATGTTGCAGAACTATTATGGGTCCACTACCTTAAGTGTTATATAATGATAAAATCAATGAACATACTCATTTAAAATTACTTTTGCATATCAATCTAATATCCACTACATGTGCCCTGATTCTGGTTGACAAAACACTAGAGAGCTAAACATTGAAACTTTTCTCACAGAAGGATTTGTTGACATTTCATTAAGCTTTCATTTCAGTAGAGCAAATGACTTTTAAACAATCATAAAAGTTATGCTAAATTGCTAAATAATAAGGATAGACACCTGATAATGTTCACAACTGGCTCTTTGTTTTTGATTGGTTATCTATCTTTCCTATTAGCTTTTTCATAGGTTCTAATTACTGACCATTTCTTTAGCTCACAACACAAGCTACTTAGGTTTACTAACATGTTCTTGGAGATTAGATTGGTAGAATTACCGAATATTCATTAGATTTTATATTCTTAATATGTAATCCTGGCAAAAAATATTCAATTTGAACAATCATTTTTTTCTATCCTTTAGTCAGTTTCTGCTTTTCATTGATGGCCAAACACAAAAATAATTTAGGCATTTCTAGATACCAGAAATTTGTTTAAAACTTGCTTAACTTTCTTGTCTTTTGGTGATGTAATGAAAAGTTCATATTTCACAGAGAAATATATCATGACAACCCAGTACAAAAAGGTTGTAAGTGCCTAGCTGTGCAGCAAAAATATGACACTAGCTTATAAAACCCAATTTACACATTTACACAGATTTAACTCACTCCAGACTACAAAATTTCAGACTGGTCAAATTCAGAGTGGTTTTGGACAACAACTGAATAACATCAAAAACTGCGTCAAAGCAATAGACTATTCTCCCTTTTGAAACTTAATGGGCACAATTAGATGGAACATTCTGTAGTTATATTGAATTGAAATGAAAAGCTCAGCTTTGTAAAAGCTTTGTAAAAGGAAGAACATCTTTCACATCCAACATATTGTAGTAAATAAGTGGAACTCTATATTTCTTCTATACCTGCCTTACTGTAGTTTCTTGTTCTGCTAGGCAAGTATTAGGGCTGATTTATTAATGTTGTTGCCATATCTATTGCACTACAGTATTGTCTGGTATGTCACAGAAAGTACCGGTATATGGCAATGATGCAGATTTTGTTACTGTCTTTCTGTTCCCAAGATGGTATGAAATGGTATTGAAATAAGTTGATATAGGTCAAGATAACAATGAATCTTTGATGCAAGCTTTGACTCAAAAGCTACTCAGACATTGAAACCATATTTTCATATAAGAGGGATTAATGCCACCCTAAAACCTATATTTCTCATTGAAATCCTATGTTAAAGGTACTCATTTGAATTGTCTCTTTAAGACAATTCAAATGAGTACCAAAAACATCGGAATTGTGCTATAATTATTGAAATACTTTATCTAAAATCCAACATTCCTCTCTATATGTAGCCCTGATTGTAACTTTCTGATGCCCTTGATCTAAAAAAGACGCTGTCATAGGGCAGTAGGTAGTGCGTCGGACTGTCAATCTAGAGGTCCTGGGTTTGATCCCAGCACTCATTCTTTCCGACTATTTGTCTCTCACCAATGGGTTGATAATTGTAGACCTATGTGAGATAGTAGCTGGAGGCTAGGAAAGGATGTGATGGTTGTACTGATGAGAGATATACCAGGAATCCATTGTTAGGTGCCCCAAACACTGTGATATAACTGAAAAAATATTGAAAGCGGCATAAAACTCCATTCAATCAATCAATTGATTTGAAAATGTTGTCTCATTTTCAAACTATCAGATTCTATTACCTATGATATCAAATTTTCACAAAATAAATATAAGTTGATTAAATATTTTCTTGTTCAAAGCATATTAAATTATATTTGTATTGTTATCTATTATGTACATTTTATCACACAGAGAAAACCAATTTTGAAAGTTGCTACATTCAGTGTCAAAAGTGTAAGTTGTAGGGCTTCAATATTAGAATAATCTTTTTATTCTATCTTTTTGTTGTTAGAATGTGTATATAATATTTAGCCATATGGATATCATTTTGATATTTTGCATTGCTACATCTTAGATTTTAGAAAAAAAATCCTTCTTAAATAATATTACCTTTTTGATTTTGTTTTTATGCCCCCGATAGGGAGGCATCATAAATTTGACTTGTCCGTCCGTCCGTCTGTCCGTCCGTCTGTCCGTCCGTCCGTCCGTCTGTCCGTCCGTCCGTCATTCCGTCCAAAAACTTTAACATTGGCCATAACTTCTAAATCAAAGCGGTGTCGGGGGCATTGTCATCTTACAGTGACAGCTCTTGTTTTATTATGATTTAAGGCTGAGCCTTAAGAATATCATTTTGATATTTAATAGTGAAGAACTTTTTCAAGGAAAAATAGCTATGCTTATAACTTATAAATAGAAATTCTTTGAATTTATTTATAATTTTGCTGTTATGATAAAACTGTATATTCTTATATCAAGATGTATTATATTGGGCCTGGTGCATTTAAAAGACAAAGAAAGTATGTTTTGAATTCATGGATATATGAAAATAAAATGTTGTTACATTGTGTGGCTACACGACACATTTTTTTTTTAATGTCTCTTCATTCCTTTGATATCAGGATGCCAAAATGTAAAGATTACCCAATAAAGATAAGTTTCTTTGGGACTAGATGTACTTTGTATGCAAACTTTCAAAGTAGCTACATACTCAAAAATTTTTTTATTTAGGTATAAAATCAGTATTTTAGTCAATCAGAATGCACCACTCTTGGTGGACTCAGCTTAAATTAAATTATCCACTCTAGTGTTGACAAAAATATCAAAATACCAGATTTTTGATGACTAGAAACCAATTCATCTTACAAGCCAGTGAATTTGTATTCAATTAGAACACTTATTTTAAAAAAAAATCAACCCTAGCAAGGATGGAAGTGTTAGCAAAACATTTTGGAAATGAAGCCCTGCTTGACTCATGTACATTCATGCAAAGCAGGATATCATTTCAAAATGTTGACAAACTGTGAACATTTTTGCATCCTCAACTTTTCTGCATGTGTCAGTATTATGAATTGGTATAGACATTTTTAGCTCCACTGGCTGAAAGCCACTGGGGCTATTGTCATGGCGTTGTGTCCGTCGTGCGTCCGTCCGTGCGTCAGTGCATCTGGTCGTAAACTTTTTCTTTAAAAATCTTCTCCTCAGAAACTACTGGATGAATTTCAACCAAACTTCACAGGAATGATCCTTGGGTGATTCTCTTTCAAAGTTGTTCAAGAAATTTTGATCCAATGAAAAACATGGATTTAATGGGCGTGGCTAATTTCCAAATATGGTAAAAAGTGAATTTTCTCAGAATCTAATAGATGGATACCAATGAAATTTTACATGAATTATCCTTGTCTGACCCTTTATCTGTCTACAAAAAATAATTGTGATCGGATGAAAAATATGTATTTTATTGGCAGAGGTCATTTCTCTATATGTTATATAGTGGAAACTTTCAAAATCATTTTCTCAGAATGTAAGTGATGGATATCAACCAAATTTCTCTAGAATGATCCTTTAGTGACCCTTTATCAGTCCACCAAAAAATAATTGTGATCGGATGAAAAATATGTATTTTATTGGCAGAGGTCATTTCTCTATATGTTATATAGTGGAAACTTTCGAAATCATTTTTCTCAAAATCTAAATGATGGATATCGACCAAATTTCACTGGAATAATTCTTGAATGACCCTCTATCAGTCTACAAAGAATTATTTTGATCGGTTGAAAAATGTAAATTTTATGGGCGGAGGTCATTTTTCTTTATGTTATATAGTGGAAACTTTGGAAATCATTTTCTCAGAATCTAAAAGATGGATATGAACAAAATTTCACTGGATTAATCCTTGAGTGACACTCTATCAGTCTACCAAAAATTATTTTGATTGGATGAAAAATATGTATTTTATGGGCAGAGGTCATTTCTCTATGTGTTATATAGTGGAAACTGTGAAAATGATTTTATCAGAATCTAAATCATGGATACCAATGAAATTTTATATGAAGAATCCTTGAGTGACTCTTTATCAGTCTACCAAAAATTATTGTGATTGGATGAAAATATGCATGTCACGGGCGGATGTCATTTCTCTATATGTTACGTAGTTGAAACTTTGAAAATTATTTTCAACATCAGTAGAATCCAAAATATCTAAAAATCTAGTCAAAACTTTTGTTGCTTTATAAGAATTTCAAGCCTGTGGAGCGACTCAAGCCATTCATGGCTTTCTAGTTGTTATTGTTTACAGTAAACTCCATATACAATAAGAGAAAATGCATTGTCCAATGCTTATTCTTGTAAAAGATGTTCTTTGTGACTGTGAAATCTAGTTCATTATAGAGATAAGTACATTGTACCATAGGATCAACTTATTTCTGACCCTGGGCGAGTATTGTTGCCTGCTTTTTCAGAGTATCTCTCATACAGCAGGCTACCAGCCTTAGACTGGTCAAACTATCGACTATAAGAATAGCCTAGAATAGGCTATTCTGATAGTTGAAAGTAGGACCAGTCTACTCCCAGGTAGGATTTGGGTCAGAAATAAGTTGGCCCATAGTTTTAAGATTATGTTATTAGTGGAGTTTACTGAATTTTTGTAAGTATTTTTGTTGTTATAAGTTATATATTATTCAATGGCAATTTTAGTTCTTTTTTCCTCTGTTGCTACAATGTATTATGATTTTTGTGCAGGATGTAATTAAAAATGAAAAATATTATCAAGATGCAAGGAAAGTATTTTTTCCATCCTTGAAATTATAAGTGCTTTTGGATAAAACTTTTTATATCTCTATATGGCCAAATTAAGACTTTTGTAAAGATATTTATTTTGTAAAAAGTTCATTTTAGTCTTCTATGATCACTAACATTGATGCACCTAATGTATTTATGAGTGTTTGAAACTTTTTTTTCAAAACTAATCAAATTTACATGGTAAATACATTTCTAGTGCTCACGACAAGACTGTACTAAGTGTCCATATATGGTATAAACAATTACTACCACCTGGCATTGAACCCTTGATTAATTTTCTAGGGTTCCTGAAATGCTTTTTTGCACTGACATTTAGCTTAGTAAATCAAGCTTCAGTAAATCAATTACTTCATTTGTGTACATTTATTTCTTGATTGTTCTCTTTACATGTTCCATGTATGGACAATCAAAATCAGTATCAAGTAATTTCTTCATTATACACATTATTCTTTAATGCTTTTTTTGGCAGATTATCAAGAAATAACTATAGATTATCAATTGATAAACTTAGCACTAAACCAGTGAAATTTTAAGCAAAAAATTATACCCTGCCTTCATTCATTCAACTCAATTCGAAATAATCAAAGCACAGCTAAGCCAAATAAACTAATAACATCTTGACATTCCATAGCAATCATGTGGAAAGTGTTCCAAGATTTTCATATTTTGTTCCTTTTTTCCTAGTAGAAACCGAATAATTGTTTGTTTTTTCATGTAACATTGATTGATTTTGTGAACAACAAAAGCTATAATTTTGTTCTTGGCTTTTTCTCTTGTTAAATTTGTTTGTTGTTCACTAAAAGAAGGGAAAATCAATCTTACACTGAACCTAACAATTATCTTCAATACTTTTTACCATGATTATGGTAACTATTCAGTTTGTTTCCCATTAAGTATGCCATCAGTAACCTCTTCCAATTTAGTTTTAGAAACAAGGCAAGAAATAAGTTATTTCTTATGTATAATATGACCTACGTCACAGGAGTGAAAAAATTCCCATTGAATATTTTTTATGTTTCACAGTTGTTATTACACTATTTGAATAACTATGCAAATGAGCTAAGAGCAAATAGTAATGCTGTTTTGTAGCTCAGAAAATGACTCATAATGGATATATTGTGACATCTGTTATAAGTTACAAGGAAAATTAAAATATTGAATTTAAAGAATTTTGACGATTTTTCGCAATAATTCAGGTAATATTATGAATAGAAAATCAAATTTGTGCCAATAAAATACCAAATTTTTTAAACTCGTCATCTAAAACAGATAAAACCATGGCTAATGTTTATCTTTTTATGGTTGACTCGTTTAACCCTTGTCATGCTGAATAAAGTTTGGCTAAAAATTTGCATCAAATCAAAGGGCAAAAAGCACTGAAAGTTCCAACTGTAGGTCAATTTTTATTTAAAAAAATTAATCTTTTGACAATTCTGGTTTGAAAGTGAGAAACAGGTGGTGTAGACTAACATCAGACTGCACAAATGTGCAGGCTGATGTTTGTCTATAGCTCCTGACAAAGCAGGAATATTCCGGGTTCAGCATGACAAGGGTTAATAAATTCAGTATTCCATGACCACTCATTTAATTTCCTCTATATACAGGAGGCGGAATCTGACCAAGGAGAAGATGAAGGAGAAGACAAAGGGGCTCCAGAGGGGGAGGGATCAGATGCTGGTAGTGATGCTGGTGAGGCCATGCCCGTCACCGAGGTTCCGAGTATACAAATAGGCGAGGCCGACGATGAGGAGGAGGATGATGAGGAACCGGAGGAGGAGTCAGATAAAAGGTCAAGGTCATCCGAATCTGCAAAGGTCAGCCGATGATTCAATCTTTTGATTCCAGGTCGAAAAAATATACATAAATCCACTGAAATGATTTCATGTTCCAACGTCTGTGTAAGACATGAGTTGTACTCAATAAAACAAACAACTGGAATGATTACATCTAAGTTTAGAAACTTAAGACTTGATATAATTTTTATGACATATCTTTTTTTAAGTCATGATTGGACGTATTGAATTTTAACAAATAATATATATATAAAAACAAAAACTGAGAGATAGAGAAAAATTTTCATCATTTTCTACTTTGAAATAAAGAAAAGAAAAATCATAAAAAAAATCTAAATCATTTCTGATCTTTATTAAGAGATAGAAAGCTAACTTAGTTATCAAAACAGTACCCAATTTGATTCCCAGAATCAAACTTGGTTTTTTGATGACCCGGGAGTTCAAGCCTTTTTGAAAATATTACCTTAAAATTTATAGAAAGTGAGATTTGCTGAAGAGTTAAAGAGAACATCCCCAAAAGTTGAGACCAAAGACGCTGAAGTATGGACGGACGCTCCAGATTACGATAACTATCTGTTTGTCCGTATGTACTGTCCCATCAACATGGATCAGACAGAGGTGAAGTGTTCCGTAACCCTAGGAAAACAGTATTATAAAACTAAACGTCTTGATGAGGATGGAAAACCACCATCAGGTATGGATATAACTTTTGTTGCGCTTAAGGACCGGTAATAGCTCCACAAGGTTTCGGAAGTAATGAACTTTTAACAGTGTTAACAGAGGTTTCCTAATGATTTTCATAAGGAAACCTCGGTCAACACTGTGAAAGTTCATGAGTTACGAAATGTTGCGGAGCTATTACAGTTCCACTACCTTAAGTTTCACTTTCATATGTTGTGAGAACAAAGCATCATACCTAAAGAGAAAGTTTATGGAGGATTATTGATTGGTGGCTCTATTTCTATTATTTAAAAACAAGAATAATGGGGCCTTTGAGATGTTGAATTGGTTTTGAACACAACACCTTCTACGGTATTGTGCAATATCATATCCAACTTTCTCAAAATGAATTATGTCACCCTTTCCACATAATTATAGTTTTGTGACATTATGCTTCAATCTTAGCCTTGGCTTAAATGTTGATGATATACTGACAACTAATTCATATCCTAGCTTATATCATGTACTTTTCAAGGCAGTTTAATGTTGATTGGCAGGCCCTTTTCGGCCTCTTGTCAGTAAGGTTGACAACCAAAATATCTATTTAACAATCTATTATGAAAGAAGGAGATAATTTTTATCACCTGTCAAAGGAAAAAAGAAATTGTCCATAGTTAGTGTCTATTTTAAATGAAATTATTGTTTATATTCAATAAGCGCTTTAAGTTCAATATAAACCATGTCATATAAACCATTTTGTATCACTGTTGTTGTTTTTTTATGATAAATGGATGTGGATCTTGTATAAAGGTGCCTGTAACATGTTACAGATTGTTTGAGAAAATGGAACCATGTGGATAGAACCAAGTCCTTCACTATCAGTGTTTTTTTTTTATTTATATGCAATCTTATGCTTATTTCAGGAGATCTGCCACCAAATGAGGTCAAGAAAGGGAGGTAAGGTTTCAAACCCCTCAGCTTAACTTTTACTGAACAACGGTTTTGACTGGTCCTAATAGGCAAAAGTTTTAGACATTACTGTATTTAACCATTCTTATACTGTACATAGAATTATAATTTAAGTCATGGCAATCAATATTCATGCATTCTGATTGGCTTCAAAATTGGTTTCATTACTCAATGAAAGCAATTTTGAGAATGCAGCTTTTTTGTAACCTCTGTGTAAAGTAGTCCCATTAACAATCCTTGTATTTAAGGGTTAAACGTTACATTTTTGCATAAGAAATCAAATGATAAGATATGAAGAGAGTATTTGTTGATTTCATGGAAGTATGAAACTAAAACACCTAAACAAACCTCTATAAAATAAGCGAATACTCTCTTAATTCCTGATGGATTCAGGTATGTACCTTGAACAGCCTGAGAATTGTTAATATTTTTAGAGTAAGATAAGCCTACACAAATATGAAACTGCCGTAATAGGGCAGTTGGTAGCGTGTCGGACTGTCAATACTGAGGTCTTGGTTGATAATCGTAGACCTATTTGGGATAGCAGCTGGAGGCTAGGAAAGGATGTAGTGGTAGTACTGATGTGAGAAATACCAGAAATCCATTGTTAGGTTCTCCAGCTGCCCCGATATAACTGATCAATTGTTGAAAGCGGTGTAAAACCCCATTCAGACAAAACACAAACATGCATCCTAGGCTTCACTGCCTACTTTCTTCTTAATTATTTTGAGATAAAATTATGTTACATCTGTATATTTATATAATATGTGGAAAATTGGTAATTTGTTTAAAACAAAATTTGAACTTAGAAGGATAAGGGTTAAGATTTATTAAAATTCAAATAGTGGTAATAAAGAAAAGGTCAGTTTCGATTAATTCGTTTATATATAACCAATTCTGTCATATATATGAATAATCTGTTTCAGATTTGAGGAAGCATCTTTCCTGCTACCGCCCACTATACCAGAAGGGGTGTGGCCTGGTAAAACCCCGCCTCCTGCTCCACCCAAAAACTTCCAGATATCTGTCAACACAGGATCAAAGGATGCCATGTATGCAATGGCCACTATAGAAATAGAGGACCTTAAAGCGCTGGTAAATCATGATTTGACATAATGAGCTGTCCTTGATATTTCCAACAATTTCATTTGTGCCTGATGTTATGATTACTCTCCGATTGTAAACAAAGAACATGGGCATTTTTTACTATACTTCATATAAAAAAAAATAATCCTGAGTCCAAACCATGAATCATACCTGATGTCCTCATTCATTGTTAGATTCAGCCTTGCAATATCTCATTGGAATCGTCTTTTTAATTTTCCATAATTTTGTCATCCATCAAGTTAATGTGAATATTTCACAAGTCTACCATGTCTATATCGTGATTATTGTCAAGTGTACCAGATGGTCCCTTTTTGTGTGACTACACTTTGTGGGACCAAAAAGTGATTCTTCTCAAGTGTACCAGATGGTCCCTTTTTGTGTGACTACACTTTGTGGGACCATTAAGTGATTCTTGTCAAGTGTACCAGATGGTCCCTTTTTGTGTGACTACACTTTGTGGGACCATGAAGTGATTCTAGTCAAGTATACCAGATGGTCCGTTTTTGTGAGACTACACTTTGTGGGACCATTAAGTGATTCTTGTCAAGTGTACCAGATGGTCCCTTTTTGTGTGACTACACTTTTTGGGACCATTAAGGGATTCTAGTCAAGAAAACCAGATGGTCCCTTTTTGTGTGACTACACTTTGTGGGACCATTAAGTGATTCTTGTCAAGTGTACCAGATGGTCCCTTTTTGTGTGACAGCACTTTGTGGGACCATGAAGTGATTATTGTCATGTGTACCAGATGGTCCCTTTTTGTGTGACTACACTTTGTGGGACCATTAAGTGATTCTTGTCAAGAGTACCAGATGGTCCCTTTTTGTGTGACTACACTTTGTGGGACCATTAAGTGATTATTGTCAAGTGTACCAGATGGTCCTTTTTTTGTGTGACTACACTTTGTGGGACCATTAAGTGATTCTTGTCAAGTGTACCAGATGGTCCCTTTTTGTGTGACTACACTTAGTGGGACCAAAAAGTGATTCTTCTTAAGTGTTCCAGATGGTCCCTTTTTGAGTGACGACACTTTGTGGGACCATGAAGTGATTATTGTCATGTGTACCAGATGGTCCCTTTTTGTGTGACTACACTTTGTGGGACCATTAAGTGATTCTTGTCAAGTGTACCAGATGGTCCCTTTTTGTGTGACTACACTTTGTGGGACCATTAAGTGATTCTTGTCAAGTGTACCAGATGGTCCCTTTTTGTGTGACTACACTTTGTGAGACCATTAAGTGATTCTTGTCAAGTGTACCAGATGGTCCCTTTTTGTGTGACTACACTTAGTGGGACCATTAAGTGATTCTTATCAAGTGTACCAGATGGTCCCTTTTTTGTGTGACTACACTTTGTGGGACCATGAAGTGATTATTGTCATGTGAATCAGATGGTCCCTTTTTGTGTGACTACACTTTGTGGGACCATTAAGTGATTCTTGTCAAGTGTACCAGATGGTCCCTTTTTGTGTGACTACACTTTGTGGGACCATTAAGTGATTCTTGTCAAGTGTACCAGATGGTCCCTTTTTGTGTGACTACTCTTTGTGGGACCATTAAGTGATTCTTGTCAAGTGTACCAGATGGTCCCTTTTTGTGTGACTACACTTTGTTGGACCATTTAGTGATTCTTTTCAAGTGTACCAGATGTTCCCTTTTTGTGTGACTACACTTTGTGGGACCATTAAGTGATTATTGTCAAGTTGTATTATCTGAAGTGTTCTGTTATTACAAAATATCAAGAAGCAGGGCCAACAATCCATTATTTTACCATTTGTAGGACCTGAAGGTTGTTGAATTACCTCCTCTAGCTGGTGATGATGATGTTCCTAAACCTCCTGACCCTAAAACTGATGATGACCTTGACTCTCTGGCCTCTGACCTTGAGATTCCCCTTCCTGATGAAGAAAAGCAAGACCAAGATGTTGTTGATAGAGTTAAGGTTGGTCATATATTTTCAGCTTGGTTGTTTTCAGAAAAAACCAGAGGTATTGCTTAGGTCTCATTGTTATTGTCATTATTGTTATCTTCATTGTCGTTGTGAAAACTTTGACACTTAATACCTCTTTAATATTTGATTACATAGACTTGGACTTATAAATACAAATAATTAGTTCACTATTAAAAGATTAGCCTTTACCATCTACGGGTATAACTCCAATGTATTTTGTAGAATTTTTGTCCCTTTTCGACTTGTATTTTGCAACCACTATCCAGCACCCAACAGCCAAGTATAAGGCTGCTGACAGCATACATTACTCTTGTTGAACAAACATTTTTTAGTATTTCTTAAAAGCCTCTTCTACTACAAATTGTCATACTTATTAAACAATAGGAATATTAAATCTAATTATAAGGATTTGGCTGTATGGGGCATGTTAACTCAGCAGCCTAATATCGGCCAACTGTCTTTCTGACATTTCAAGGTTCCAGTGCTTAATTATTGTTAGTGTCTCTAAAATATAGGCACTTATGACCTTATAGCGCTTGGACATTTATTAATTTGGTCTAATACTTTAAAAGGGTTAATAATCTCCCTAAGTAGGATATGCAACTCAGATACGTGTCAGAATTACCAGAAATCTATGTTTAGGTGAATATGTATAAAAACGTTACCATATTATCTCACATTTTATTTGTCATTGCTTTTATTATGCAATGAATGGTTGGAAAGTAAAAGAAACCCTTTGAGTATTTTAGAAAAAAAATGTTTCCCTTGTGCTATCAAGATAATGTCAATGGCTCAGCACAAAATAGTTGTAACTGCCTATAAACATATAGGCAGTTACAACTGTTTCACGCTGAGCTATCAATATTTTAGCCATGGGAAAAATCTAGGGAAAACTAACATTCTTTCATTGGTTCAAACAGTGTCTATTCTAGGATTCAGAAAATAGGGAGGACTGCAAAAAAGATGGGAATTTTTGCTTTTTCTCTATGTAAAAAAATCTTCCAATATCCGCAAAAATAGGGGGGGGAGGACTTTTCAAAAGTACAGTCAAACCTGTCTTAAGTAAGCACCTAAAGGACATTCAAAAAGTGCTTGCTTGAGACAGCTGCTTGCTTAATAGAGGTCAATTACAGTGCAATTGGTTCATTTGGGGTCTCGGTGACCGCTTGCTTAAGACAGGTTGCTTGCTGAATACAGGTGGCCGCTAAGACAGGTTTGACTGAATGTGCTAAAATGCCTGGTTCCCCTTTGTAGGATAGACACTGGGCTCATATGGTGACTGTTTTATTCCTATATTCAACAGGATGTAGAACCCATGATGTTCCCCCTGTATTCTCTAGATGGTAGTTCAGCCATGCACAAACCCTGTGGAAACTTACCCCTCATTTTATATTGGGGAAAGAAAGCCAAACCTCAAACAATGAACAGACAATGTGGTAGGTAACTTTTTCCTGTTTTAAAAATTCTAGACTGGTCGAAATTGAATCACAAAGGATATTAAGGTAGCAATGGACACATGACTTGATTTTTACCTCCCAATGAATTTTTTCTTGTTCACAATGTTGTGGATTATTATTGTATAGTCATTATATAAAAATTTGAAGGTACCTTTCCATGCTTGTTTTCATGCTAAGAGTTATATGTCCTTGAGTGGTATTGGCCATTTTTCAGTGAAAGGTTTATATTTGTTTTAAGGGGGGAAAATATCCCACAAAAACCTATTTTTGGAGAAATTACCAAATGAATTTTTCTTATTTTCCTATATGTTTAAAAAACATATTTTTTCCTTTATATAATAAAAGAAAATTCAGCATACCTTTCAATGCAATTAAGAAAGGTTTTCGTTATTCTGTTGTGCCCCCTCCTAGTTGAATGACACTTAAACGTATTTTTATTGTTAAATTAAATGGTCCAGTCATTCAATGGATATCAAATGTTGAAAAAAGCTTTATTCTATGTTGTTTCTATAAGCAGAATCTTATGAAAACTGATATTTTTAAACTATATGCAAAAAAGAGATGTAAAATAAACGAAAACCCACTTACGGTTTATAGAGTCAGGAGGCAGCTGTCTATTGCCAACTTAAAAAGAAGGTGTAATTGAAAAAGAAATCATGCTATTTGGTAGAAAATACTGTTGGAAAAAGAGAAATTGCTTGTTCTAAAAATTTCTCCTATTTATGCTGGCATATATAGATATGGGGCATATTGTTTTTGCCCCTGTAGGGTATTTTAGCTTGACTATTTTGTAGAATAGGGGGGGCTATTCTGGTCACCCTGGCATCAGCATAATGATTTGGTTAAGTTTTTTCATGCAACTGTGTCAAATCTCTGTTTTCTACTGAAGATATTGCTTTGAAACATTTTACATGCTTCTGTGACCATAATAGCAGCCTCCAGACAAAGATTTGTTACTCTAATGATGAATTTAGTAGAATTTTAACCCTTTTCGGACTTGGAAATTCTTGGTTAAGTTTTTGTGTGTAACTGTTTTATATTAGTTGTATCTCTGTTACTACTTAAGCTTTAGCTTTGAAACTTTACACATGCTCCTTTGACCATAATATCAGCCTGTAGACCAAGATTCATTACTCTTTTATTGAATTTAGAGAAATTTTAACCTTTTTCCGACTTAGAATTTCTTGATTAAGTTTTTATGTGCAACTGTTGTTTATCAATTATATCTCTATTTCTACTTTAGCTTTTACTTGGAAGCTTTGCATTTGCTTCTGTTCTGTGACTATAATATAAGCCACTTGACAAAGATTCATAACTCTTATATCTTATTTAGTGAATATAAATCTTTTTCGCACTTAAAAAACTCTTGGTTAAGTTTTTATAAGCAAATGTTTTCTCTTGATCTACTAAAGCAATTATTTGGAAACTTTGCATATGCTTATTTGATCATAATATCATCCTCTGGGCAAAGATTCATCTCTGATATTTATTTTAAAGGAATATTAACCATTTTTGGACATAGAAATTCTTGGTTAAGTTAATATGTGCTTTGAAACTTTGCACATGCTTCTTTGATCAAATTATCAACTTTTAGACAAAGATTCATTCCATTGATATTGAATTTATTGGAATTTTAACCCTATTTGGACTTAGAAATTCTGAGTTAAGATTTACTTGCAACTATGTATCAGTTATATCTCTGTTTCTACTCAAGCTTTTACTTGGAAACTTTGCACATGTTTCTATGACCAGCATATCATCCTCTAGACAAAGTTTCATTACTCTGATTTATATTTAATGGAATTTTCAAATGTCGATATTGATTTGCTGTTACTATCCAGCACTAGGAATAGTCAAGCTTTGCTGTCCTCTGACAGCTCTTGTCTGCATATTAGATTGTTTGTTTTAATATAAATACTTATCATTGAATTTGTAATAGTGTTTTCTGTTAAATAGTTAAAATGTTTAACCATATTAATTCTTGCACAATCCGCAGGTACCCATGGAGTGACAGAGTTGGTATTTGAGATGACGGGTATAGATCTACACACCACATCTAAAGCCGATCTCCATAAAGAAATGGTGGATGACTCTACATCTGTGATTAACTTTGCTCCAGACACGACAGACAGAGCCCTGTCTGCCCTCCACTTTACACCCGAGCCAGAACCCGTCAACCCACCAGCGTCACCAGAACAAGAGTCCATCCCTGAGGAGGTGGTTCCTGAAGTCAAAGAGGTAAATGGAAAATCTATCATATACAGAATATGTCATCAAACTTTGTTTGAGACAAGCTGAACTTAACCAGACTAGAATAGAAATGTTATTAAGCAAGCCTTAATGCCTTTAGTAACAATTCAATTCTAAAGAAAGTTTAGACCAGCATGCCATAAGCAACATTTTGAGCATTCAGATCAAAGAAATACTGTGATAATGTGTGTTAGATGGCATAATGATGATGTCATTTAAAGATTGATCTTACACATATGTGAAACAAGGATATCTCTATCCATATCCATATTACTGGTGATGGTGTTCCAAGATGAGGTGACCATATAATATTAATTTCATTTTGGCATTCATACATGCATTTGTTAAACATAAAATTACATTTTAGGTTAAATTTGATACACACCCAGGCCAATATCCTAGAATTTATTGATTTTCATTAAAATATTGATGTGTTCCCCATGTAACCACATAAATTGACCTCGGTCACTTCTTGCTACAGCCAACCCCAGAGCCTCAGCCTGAGCCTGAGCCTGTACTAGAGGAACCCAAAGAGGTAGTTTTGATACAAACACTGTTGTTGTTATACTGTCTGTTGTGGATTAATACTGTTGTTACTTCATTTGTTATGCTTGATATAACTAATACACCAGTCTTAGATTATTAACCCTTGTCATGCTGAATAAATTTTGGTTAAAAATTTGCATCAAAATCAAAGGGCAAAAAGCACTGAAAGTACCAACTGCAGGTCAAATTTTATTTGGAAAAATAAACCATTGACAATTCTGGTTTGAAAGTGAGAAACAGGTGGTGAAGACTAACATCAGACTGCACATATGTGCAGGCTGATGTTTGTCTATAGCTCCTGCCAAAGCAGGAAGTTAGATAAGGTAAATTTCTTGCACTTGTTGGTTGGTCGGTCAGTTGGTCCGACCATAGACCATTTTTGTCTAGAGCATATCTCAAAAAGCATGCAAGCTAAAATCATGAAACTTCAAAAGTGGATAGATCTCATTGAAGTGAAGAGAAGTGCAAAAGAACTAAAACTCTACTCATCATATTTTTTTAGTTATTGCCTTTTGTTAATTGACAAAAGGCCAACTTATTTCAGGCCAGGGCAGGAACCATTTTTAACTGTTTTTTCAGCTGTAAACCAGCCCTGCGTTCAGGCTGAATAGATGTTGCAAACTGTTTTTAAAATCATATTCCCCTTTGCACATAAGTGAATATGCAAATGGGTGTATAACTTGAACCATTTTGTCAGCCTGAATGCATGCCTGATTTCCGGCCGTAAAAACATTAACAATGGTATTTGTCTGGACCAGAAATATCGTAAGTTTGCCCAAAGAATATGCCATCTACCTGACCTTTAAAAACATCTCGTCCTTTTTAACCCTTGTCTTGCTGAATTCAAGAATATTCCTGCTTTGGCAGGAGGTATAGACAAAGATCAGGCTACACATATGTGCAATCTGATCTAAGTCTTCAACTTTTGTCTATTTTTTTTCCAAGAATTGGGTAAAGACTTTTTTTAAGATAGATACAAATATATACAAATATTTCTTCTTTCAGAGCCTTAAGCAGTTTTATTTGTGTGTTGATTTTCAAAGATTTTTATTCTGCATGACAAGGGTAAACTAAACACTAACTTTCTGGGCCTAAGATTTTACTTTATTTTTGTACTCCAAATAGAATTTACAGAAAAAAAATAAGTTCAATTTATTGTTTGATGTCTTTCTTTATCAAAATACTGAAGCTTCTAAAATGAAAACTAAATGTTCAGAGAATTTTGAATTTTAGAAAATACTGAGCTGAATAACAAAATAGTTTTCTTATCTCAGGGCCCTGATATGGTAACTTGTTTGAAAATCCCACTCCTAAACCTCAGGCATAAAGATACCAGAGTTAAAGATGACCAGTTTGAAAATAAATTGATATCTCAACAGACCTATGTTGTAGGTACTCATTTGAATTGTCTCAATGAGACAATTCTAATTGGGACCCACAACAACAAGTTTGATTACTTTGTTAAGATGTTTTTTTTTTTTAATTTTTAATCAAAGTACCACCTCTATCTGTAGCTCTGTCAGCCTGTACTAAAGGAGGGTAAAGAAATATTTTGATAGGTACCACATTTCTCCAAATAAACGCTCCCAGGAGCTATACATAACTGAACATAAGAGGGGGCTTTTATTTAGTATGCATTTTCTGATTTAAGAAAAAACAAAACACTAAAACTGATATCTTTAAGGCCTTTTTCCCTTTTATTTGAAGGGAATTTCCTCTAAACAATCATATAAATGATAGTCTATATTTCAAGCAGGGATTCCAAAATATTAAGAAAGTACTCTTACGATCTCAATTATCGAGTCTTTTGGATCCTGTTTTGTTGAAGTCTGACTAAAACCCTGTTCCAGTTAGCTACAAAGATAGATTATAATTGAACTTTTGCAGGTTTGACACCACTTGTTATGTAGATAACCAATTAAGCAGTGATTTTTTTTGTGTTATGAATTAATATTGTTGTTGATTTGATGTGCATGATCTTCAACACCTCCCTCTAAACTAAGTACTAACCTTATGATCCAAAGAGGATGTTGAATGAGTGCTCATTGAATACTGAATTTATCAAAATTGTCATCTTAAACAGATAAAAACTTAACTTTTGTGTGTAAATAATATGACTTTTTGCAATAAATTAAGGAAAGTCTTAAAATTTATTGATTCATGTTATTTCTTGAAACATCTAAAGCTGTTTTACAACAAAACAAATGCATGACCATATCAATTTCATATGAGTAATGGAATTTATCTCCCACCAATGGGTTGATAATTGTAAACCTATGTGGGATAGCAGCTTGAAACTAGAAAAAGGTTTTATGGTAGCACTAGTGCTAGATTAAGAAGGAATCAATTGTTAGGTGCTCCAGCCATTGAAATATGACTGTAATTGCTGAGGAATTATTTGACACCCTCAGCAGTTGGTTTATATTCTGATTCATGCAATGGATAAGTAATACTTACCTTCTTTTTGACAATTTTTCCAAATTTGAAGCATTATGGCAAATGAAGAATTGCTTTCACATGTAAATTGTTTAAAGTTTTTCAGATTGAAGAAACTCTATGATTAACATTTGAAATTTATAAATATAATATTCTTATTAGCAATTAAGTCTGTAATCAATTCCCAACCGCTGTAAAAAAGGGGGATAGTTCATGAATCAGTTAAAAATCAAAGCAATATTTTAAGGACAATAAGCAGCGCCTGTTTATAGGCCACAGCTGTTATACATGTATTTCACCTTTGAGAAAGTAAAAATCACCAGATAGGCCACATCAGCATTTAAGCCACAGCCTATACGAAGGTAGTTTTAGTACTAAAATCCTTATAAATTGTGTGGCTTTGTCACACCTTAGTAACTGCTCCATAACATAGAACAAAAGACAGTATCCCTATTATTCCCATTATATGGATACATATTCACACCTTTTGTGAAAATATAACAGTCACTAAAGGGATGTTTTTCTATAATTTCATGGTCGTTGTTTACCTTTACCTCCCATTTATAAACTCTCATAATTATTTTTCTTAAGAAAAGGTCCTTTAAGAAAAACAAATCAGCTTATTGGAAACACTGGTGTATAAGCCACATCCTTCAAAATTTCTTAACAGCTAAGTCGTGGCTTATTGTCCAGAAAATACTATAAGTTTCTCAACAGTCAGATCCAGTCTTCTTTATCATTTTAATATTTTCAAGTTTCAAATAATTCTGAAATAATATGAATGTTTCAGGAGATGGTACCGAAGATAGAGCTAGACAAGGTAGTAGAAAAACATAGCAAGGATATGTTGTTTCTGCAGGAAGAATACGAGTGAGTGTTTCTATTGAACATCTGTTAATTTACATTAAGGTAGTGGACCCGAATAGTTACGCAACATTTTGGATCACATGGCCTTTCACAATGTTAATCAAGGTTTCCTAATGAAAATCATTAGGAAAACTTGGTTAACACTGTTAAAGTTCATTAATTCCGAAACAGTGCTGATTTATTATAGGCCGCTACCTTAACCTTTTCCGTTGATTGACATACTAGAATGATCCAAATTAAAGACAGCAATAAAATCATGGTGCAATTTTAAATTTACTGTGCTTTGTGAATGAAAATATTGTCCAAAATTTAGTAGAAAGTACTTCTTACAATTAGAAACAATTTTTTTGCTCTTTTTGTTAAATAATAACATGTGAGCCTGTGTGTGACATTTCCAAAAAATTCACGTATATGAATGGCACAAACATTAAGCAGCCTATTGACATCCACAAAATGCAAAAAAGATTATATGCTTTAAGACCTTTTCTTCCTATAGTACCTACAGTGAAGACTCTGGTCAAACTGTGCAGATGCACAGACTTGATAGAGGATTTGCTTTGTGCACATTTAAATTGTTGGAAATGTGACACACAAGCTTATTTATTGTTTTTGACAGAAAACAGTTACAACAGTTAGTGCAGAGTTTACAGCAGATGGAGCAGAATCAACAAGAACAACAACAACAGATCAAAAAACAACAACAACAGATCCAGACTCAGCAGAAGGAGCTTTCCAGAAGAACTGCCAGTCCACATTTTACCCAGGGTGCACCACTGTCTGCGACACGCAGAGGGTATGCTTGATTCTAGCATCAGATTTAGCTTCATTGAACAAAAAAATTGATACATCAAACATTTCATAATAGATTTCCTTATTGTTTTCTTAAAAATAACTTGAAACATACATCTTTTTCTTTTATGCCAAATCCAATTGAGCAAATTTGAAAGATGTTGCTAAAGACTCAGGTCAAAAGATCTTATAATAACACAATCATGATGTAATGATGGAATTACAAAGGGGTAAGGTTTTCCTATGTAAGTCTGTGTATGAAATTTTCAATTTTATTTGTGTGTGATCTGTGTGTGATAAAAAAACGAAAATCATCCTGAACATCTGCACTGTGCAATACAGATTTACTTTTTTCGTTAGTAGCGACATCAGGGTCTGAGGTTATAGAAAGATGTTTCGTGCTCACCTGAGAATTTTCTCAAATTTAAAATTCAAATGAATACATTAAACATAAAAGATATTATTAATAAGTTGTTATTTATAACAACTTATTCATATTGTATTTTATGTTCATACATTTTTATTAGTATTACAACAGAGCTACATCTTTAATTTCAAGTTGAATTTTGAAATTTTGAATTGAGAATTTGAGAATGAGAAAAGTTTTATAATCTCGGACCCGGATCCCTAGTTTTCTGTTTATTGCAAACTGTAGACTCTGATCAGACTGTGGGGAAAAACAGGCTGATCTGAGTCTTAATTATTGAACACATGAGAAATTGTTGGAAATGTCACACACAGGCTCATTTCTGCCTTTAATTCATGTATGTGGCTTTAATTGTGTGTTAGAATTTTCATGAAGAAAAGAGATTACCAATGGAAAAAACTTTTCTGAAAGTTGGGAAACAATTTTTCTGTTTGGCCATTGGAATATTGCTGTCAACTTGTTCATGGACAAGATGTAAAAATCTATGCTTGTACACCTGTGATTTACTTCACTCCTATTTTTTAGCTCTTTAACTTTAACCTATGGCATGTGGAATAAAAAACCTTGGTAATTTTGCATCAAAATCAAAGTGCTGAAAGCATTGGGTGTACTAGTTCTGAGTCTGTATTTATAAAAAAATGTAAATAAAGAAAATAAGGTGATAGTATGATAAAATGATCAGACAGCACTCATGGGCAGGCTGATCTTTGTTTACACTTTCTGCCAAAGCAGGAATATTCCAGGCTCAGCGTCACATTGGTTAAGACTTATTGATCATTTTTTCAGCCCAGAATCAGAAGAAGTCAGTAAACCAATAATTCATGCCCCCATGCCACCCCAAAAACCCAAACCCAGAGGACCTCGTAAACGTCAACCTCCGACGGACAGAGCCTGGGAAGGAATACCAGATGAGGTTAGCTTTCACACTGCATACTAACTACCCTGAATTCTTTCTGAAAACTTTAGCAAAAAATGTTCAAATATGTATACTCACATATGAAGAAGGTTACCATATTTTAAGAGATTATTAGATATAATTAGATAAATATTCAAAAAGGTTATTAATCTTAATTCAAAAAACTTCAATTTACAAGGAAATAGAGAAAGATTTTATCTGCGTAGATCAGCATTTGAATAAAGATACCAATGGGAGACAAATGATACATCTCACAATGACTTTTAACAAATGTTGGATGAAAATTGGCTAAGCCAGGATTCTCGCTCGTAATCCCAGGATTGAGAGCCAAACATGGTATCAATTAAGCTAGCCAGACTCAGCAAATAATATGATAAAGGTCTTGAATACTAATTATTGCATAAAATTTACCTTTTCGAATCGTTATTGCTATATGTTATTGGACAAAACCCGGGTGTTAACTGAGAAAAAGTGGATTAATAAGTATATTAAATGCCATTAACGCCTGGCTTTCTGCACTTAAATATCCTCTGTCTGGGCCTATACACTTTATCAGTATTTTTTGTGTAAAGATGTTAGATCCTAGTCCAAGGTTTATTTTTACGACGTCATTAATTTACTTAACAATGTCGTTATAAACAAAAAAATACAGCGCAATGCATAATGCAATTTTCCGGCACATTATTACTTTTGGAGCTATTCCTATAAACATATAGGCAGTTACAACTGTTTCACGCTGAGCCATAGAAACAAAAAAATTGTGTACAAAGTTACTGATAATATTTGATATGAAACAGACTTATGGATTTGTAAAAACTGTTTCAGTTTTTAGACAGACTTCAGTATTTTGAAGAAGTGAGTTACAGGAATAGACAGGACCTTGTGGATAAGATCAAACAAGACATTCAGGTTGACATAGAGAAGAAACTGGCAGGCCAGCATAAACTGAGTAAAAAGGAGGAGGAGATGTTTGATGCTCTAAATGGTAAGTCTTTCACTGAAATACATGAAGTAATGGTGTAAGAAAGGGCAGTAATCTATGGTTATGTGCTTCAGCCATTGTGATACGGCTGCCATACTGTCAAAAGTGTCATTAAATCCCTCCATACAAAAAATTAAATGATTCTATGTGTCATTCTAAAAATTATTATGTAGAAATTTTATGTAGTTTCCACCATAGTGCTGTTGGAAGCATTGGACCTTAAATCATTAGGACTTACATTTTAACCCCAGGATCCCGAAATATATATGCAGAATGAAAATGTTCTTTTAAAAACATAGATAAAAAAGGGAACAAGCAATGTTCTCCTTATCCACAATGATTATTGTCTTTTTCATCAAAAGGTATAAAATTAAAGAATCTTGAAAAATTTACATTATCATTTTTTTTTTCAATTTGAAATAGTTTAGAACGTTGCCATGTTTTACTCAACTGTTTTGAACATAAAGTTGATTTATGTCCTCATTATTACCATTATGTAGGCAGCATAACAAATTTCAAATTTTGCAATATCTGTGTAATTATTGGTGATACTTGCCTGAAACTTGACAAGTGTTTTCTCCATCACAAGAGTAATCCATAATATCAAGGGGAATAACTCCGGAGGGGGCATCCACTTTTTTTCCAGAGCATAAGTCTGTGACCTAATTTTTGATTGATTTGAAACTTTGTGGTTACGTTCCTCTCATGATAACAGTGTGCACTGCACAAGAATCATAACTCTACCTAGCTTAATTTATTAATTTATTTTTATTATATCCCTTTATTGTTTTTCATACTTGGACATCCAGCAGTGTACAATTTGCCACCATGTTCACATTTGCTATCAGAAGTAACCTCAGTTGAATTTACTTCCAGGGGTCAATGTATGGATAAAGTAAATCCTTTAGAAAAAGTAGTTTGAAAATGAAACATTATTTTTGATGGTAAAATAGTAAGCTGTGTGCTCATTTTAGTCATTGTACCTAGCTTTGCATCTCTTCTTTGATTTAATTCTTGATTTGACCTTCTCTGAGTATGATTTCCTTTGTGAAATGACAGATAACGGGTGGGGGTCGTACTCAAAGCAACTGTCCTCTTCATAGGTGGTAAAAAGATGGAACCTCTACTTAAATTTGGGTACCCTGAAAGTTGAAGGGAGTTTACTTAGATATTTTTCTACTTAAAGGTAGGGCATTAAATGAGGAGGAAGAGTCTAAAGAGGTCAAAGGTCAAATCTTACTGTGGAACCTACCACTGAACCGAAAAAGATTACAATTTTTATATAGAACAAAGAAGGCTCTAAATCCGGTGGGGTCAGACCATCAAGGGCCTGCAGAAAAGCATGTCTTCTGCTTGAGGTTTTCTTGTTTCATTATTGTCATAAGTGTTTTCCTATTTACAGATGTGAGTCTCCCAGCACTATTTATGCCCTATCACAGAGGTACTGTGTTCAATCCTCGAGCCCATCAGTACTTTCATCCTACAGGTATATCTTAATGGAGCCTGTGCGTTACATTTCTTACAATTTGTCATGTGCGCTATGTAATGACTCTGACCAACCTGTGCGTCTGCACAGTCTGATCAGAGTCTTCACTATGCGATCAATAGATGGCAACTGACTGACAGTTTGTCTTCACAATCGGCGAATAATTTGAAATGAAATTATTGGAAATGTCACTAACAGACTCATTGAACATTGTTACATTTAAAGTATCTATAAATTCATAGTAAGTTTTCAGCCCTATCTATAAATTCAGAGTAAGTTTTCAGCCTTTTATCTATAAATTTAGAGTAAGTTTTCAGGCTTTTATCTATAAATTCAGAGTACGTTTTCAGGCTTTTATCTATAAATTCAGAGTACGTTTTCAGGCTTTTATCTATAAATTCAGAGTAAGTTGTCAGGCTTTTATCTATAAATTCAGAGTACGTTTTCAGGCTTTTATCTATAAATTCAGAGTACGTTTTCAGGCTTTTATCTATAAATTCAGAGTAAGTTTTCAGGCTTTTATCTATAAATTCAGAGTACGTTTTCAGCCTTTTATCTATAAATTCAGAGTAAGTTTTCAGCCTTTTATCTATAAATTCAGAATAAGTTTTCAGCCGATTGATTTATGTTCTCCCTCTTGTTTATTGTATTGATACACTTTCAACCCCTGCCATGGTGAATAAAAATCTTTGCAAAATTGCACACTAATCAAAGTGCTTTATATGGGCGTAACTACCATTATGCACATTACTCAATTGCGTAATAGAAATAAATCCCCTTTCGAAAAATGTTGTTGATGAATGATCATAACATTGGAACTACAGCTTATCAAGCTGTAGTTACGATCTTTTGATCATCAGTATTCACAAAGAAAAGGGGAGCTGATGGAGGACATTCATCTTTTGTCACAGTCCACATATGGCCTTTATCCTATATATGTTATGTTGGTCCCCTTTTGAGTGCGTATGAATTTTAAAATCCTAGTTATGCCTATGCTTTAGGGTCTTAAAGTAGAATATGTGTGTAATTGTTACTCTAAGATTTCAAAAATTATCTTTTTGGTCAAAGAAGACAAACAAGTTAGTGGGCTTAGATCAGACTGTAATTATGTGCAGGCAATTTTTTGTATATATCTCCTGCAAGAGTATACCAGGTTAATGTTTTTCATGTCTGTGCATCATTAAGTTCTCGTTTAAATGTTATCTGTCTGCATCTTTTCTCACAACCATTCCTCCCATCAATAAGTAGATGTAGATTCGAAAGATATGTTTTTGCATTTTAAATGTCAAGGACATACTAAAATTTTTGTCTGGAGCATAACTTTTAACTTTATGGATGGATTTCAAAATAATTCGTCACAGACCGCTGTTCCCTCAAGGTGTTTTAATGTCATTTAAATTAGGAATGTCTGTAGGTTAAAGCTCAAGGTCTAATTTCAAGGTCAAATCTTTGTGGTCTAGAAAAGTATTGTACATGCACAACTTTTCTTGTTACATCAAGAGAGCTCTGTGAAAATTGATTGTATTTTTACAATAGGTCCGGTCTCTCTCCATATATGTTTATTTAGGGTTTCTTTTTCCTTTAAAATCCTTAGATTTGATGTCCCTGTGATTGTAATCTTATCTACACTGAAGAAAATATTATGGGGAAAGGAAATTACTTGTAACAAGTAATTTATTTTCCAACAATATTTTCTACCATATGGAATTGGTCCTATTCAAACTACACCCATTTCAAGCTACAACATTCAACCTCTCTAAATTTGGACGAGTCTAAAATTCGAAAACAAAATATTGGAGGGTTAAACCAGGATTTACAAAAAATGAGAGTATATTGGATTGGATTTTCATGACAAACATCACACTATTTCAGGTTCAACAGATCTGAGATTATCCCAACCTCCATCTGTGTTCCAGTTACCTCCCTTACATAGAAGTGTATCCTTTTTATTGGACAACTAGATTCTTAGCTAGCCTGTTGCCCTGCAGCAGTGCACTCAGGAAAAGAAATTACCCATGAATGTTAGCAAATGTTTTTCTGCTTTCCTCTCCTTAACAATTTGCTTGCTTGGGTGGCATACAATAATTTGCAAGAAACATGACCTACCCGAGTTTAGGATGACAAAACAGTGCAAAGAGGGGTACAATTTGCAAAGTGGTTGCACCTTTTTGTCATCCTGAACAAAGTGAAGGTGTCTATCATTAAAATGGCAGATAACTTGACAAGTATCAATTTTTACAAAAATTCTTGATTGTCATTTTGTTTGGATACTTAATCACCTGAAGGGCAGGATCTATAAAAAAATATTTTGCTTTATTATGCTCCCCGAAGGGAGAGCATATAGCTGCCGCTTCTTCTGTCCGTCCGTCCATAATTCCGTCCGTCCATCCGTCCGTCCATCCATCCGTCTGTCCGTCCCCACCTTTTTCTCAATAACCCATATTTGAGTAGCGAATCAGATGCCCTTTACTATAAATAATTTGAAATTAACGTTAAAAAAAAAAATCATGGAAAAAGAGGGCTAAATGTTTGTTACCTTTACGTTAGCATGTAAAATAGTTATTCCGTCCGTCCGTCCATCTGTCCCCACCTATTTCTCCATAACCCTTGGGCCAAATCAAATGAAACTTACCATGTGAACTCTCTATGATATAGTGGTGATGCACCTGTGACGGTTTTTGGATTTGAGGCCTTGTCACGGGAAAAGGGGACTTAGGGTAAAAAACAGTTTTTTCCCAAATTTCTCCTAGTCTAACAGGCAGAATTTAGTGAAATTTCATATTTGAGTAACAAATCAGATGCGCTTTACCATAAACAATTTGAAATTAACGTCAAAAAAAATATATCATGGAAAAAGGGGGCTAAATGTTTGTTACCTTTCTCCATAACCCTCGGGCCAAATCAAATGAAACTTACCATGTGAACTCTCTATGATATAGTGATGATGCACCTGTGATGGTTTTTGGATTTGAGGCCTTGTCACGGGAAAAGGGGACTTAGGGTAAAAAAACAGTTTTTCCCAAATTTCTCCTAGTCTAACAGGCAGAATTTAGTGAAATTTCATATTTGAGTAACAAATCAGATGTCCTTTACCATAAACAATTTGAAATTAACATGAAAAAAAATATATCAAAGGGGGCTAAATGTTTGTTACCTTTACGCTAGCGCGTAAAATACAGTTATTCTTTCATTTCTCCTAGTCTTATGCTCAGAATTTGATGAAATTTCACTTTCAGTAGCAAATCAGATGCCCTTTATTATAAACTATTTGAAATTTGTGTCTAAAAATATGTCATGCAAAACGGGGTTTAATGTTTGTTACTTATGTTTGCTGTATTAGGTAACACCTTATTTGAGTCCTTGCAATATGACCACAGAACATATCTCCTAAAGTATAACAGCTATCAACTTGAAACTTTATGGGTGGATAGATCTCATGGAGGAGAAGTGCTATGCACAAGAACTACAACTCTTGCTTGCATACTTTTGGAGTTATTGCCCTTTGTTATTTTTGATATTTAGATTATGTCTAGAGCATATCTCCTTAAGTATAATAGCTATCAACTTGAAACTTTATGGGTGGATAGATCTCATGGAGGAGAAGTGCAATACACCTGAACTACAACTCTTGCTTGCATAATTTTGGAGTTTTTGCCATTTGTTATTTTTATTACTTAGATTTTATTGGAGGCAATATCTTTGACAGTACAAAAGAATCTTTTATCTATTAAGCTTCAGTTTACTATCAAGCTTTCTTGGCGGGGGATGTCCATGTCCAACATGGCTCTTGTTTTTGTGACAATGCCTTATTCGGGGAGCATAATCCGTCTCTGACGGCTCTTGTTGTAAAAAGGTAAAAGATAGTATTGGTGGGATTGAGCTTTAAGGTGAGTCATTTGTTGCCTAGCAACTGGTCATAATTAGAATGCTTGTGGTGCATTCAAGATAGACTGATTGTTATTAAATGTTTGCGGCAAGCGCTTATGTATACTGAATGCAGGGATGGCTTGACTGGTTCCCAAGTTACCCAAAACCAGGTGGTAAGCCTAGCTGGTTATTGTCCGGTTTCAATCAAACATGCCAAGGACAGGAAACTTACTCTAATTCTAAAATCTATAATATTTCTAAAATTGACGAACAACATTGACAGGTATTTGATTTTATATTTGAGAAAGTAATGTAGAAATTGCAACAAGAAATCTATTCCTTTTCCTAACTTTTTCTACCTGTTGGGTTGGTTTCATTTCAAATTTTGCAAACAAATGTTCCTTACTTCACCAACATTTTTTTTTTGGTAAAATTCAAAGGTTTTTAAGTCTAACAATTTGTTTTTCTTTTAAATGATATGATTTATAGTTATTTCTTACCCTTTTAGACTTGAATTAATACCTTAACCTACCTCAGAGTTCCTCCGTTTTGAATCTGTTTGAGTTGAGTAAGAACTTCAACACACGTGGCCCAGGCTGGCTGATGGACAGGTATATACAACAGCAGGAGCCCGTGAGGAACGCCCATGGCATGATGCCCCACACCTCCGTACCCACATCTCAACTGAGATCCCCACCCTACACCCCACAACCCACATATGACATTCCTTCAACACGGGGTGGGGACGAACCTAGACAGAGAGTGTTAGAGACAGAAGCTGAGTGCTGAGCAATAGACTTGATTTTCAGGACATTCGTAAAGGATAATGTTTTGCTAGTGTAAGATTGGTTATTTTTCATTTAGTGAAGAAACAGGCAAAATTTTGACAAGACAGTCCTGTTTTCAGGATGACAAAAGGGAGATGCACATGTACTTTCAAAGCGGGGTATAATTTACAAACAGCCTGCACTATTTTGTCATCCCAAACACAGGATACGTTTGGTTGTTCACTAAATGAGATAATCATTATTACAAGAAAAACAAAAAATTGCCATTATGATTGACAAGGAAACTTGATGATATCACAAGTATAAGGCCCACCACTTGGATGCCATCAAATAGAATGAAATCAAAAAATGAAATAAATGTGCAAAAGCAGTGTTAAATCTATCAAAATATTGAGTAAATCTATCTGATAAATGCACCTGTTAAGGGGTGAAATTATCACTTTGATCTGTTATCCAGGCAAAAATGCCTAATAACATCACTTGCTTATTTCAGCTGTTTTTTCCAGTCTATATACAAATCAAATTGTTTCAAACTAATCCAAAGTCAAAGAATTCAAACTGTAACATCAATGTGCATTGAAATTGTAAAAAGACTACAAAATTTTGTAGAAAACATTGAGAAACAAAGAGGAATTTGTTGAATTAAGCAATTTCTCTTTTTTTCCTTGTCCATTTATGGGATTCAGTGCCTGAAAAATCTGATTTCTGTGGCTAAATGATTACATATTCAGGTACAAAGTGACTTGCTCTTTTTTTCCTGTGAACTGATTTTTAAAATGTGATCTCTGACGTATGCTGGGCCGATCTTTTTATCGAATATCTATTTTACCGAGTTTCCAGAAAGTCCCTTTTTGCATTACAGGTCGCAAATATGAACATTTTCTTGTTTTACAAATAACAAATTAAAGAAATCGGACCCACTTTGTATGTGTATACACATGCAAATTAGGATAACATTTCTCAGATATTAAGCCATCATTTGCAGGTGAAGCTTTTGGTAATTGTGATATATATGATTGACAAGGAAACTTGATGATATCACAAGTATAAGGCCCACCACTTGGATGCCATCAAATAGAATGAAATCAAAAAATGAAATAAATGTGCAAAAGCAGTGTTAAATCTATCAAAATATTGAGTAAATTTCTCAGATATTAAGCCATCATTTGCAGGTGAATCTTGTTTCATGTTATTTCTTTTAGCTTTTGAAAGCATTTATGTTTCTATCAATTTTATTGGATTGTTTTTATATGTTTACAATACATACAATAAATATTTTTAAATTGTGTATTAATTTTTATATATCTCCATAAATTATTAAAAAACTGCTATTGCCGTTTCAAAAAAAAAAAAATTACTTTTATAGCTTTGGTGTTTTTTCGGGAAAAATGAGGTATTGTCCTCATCTGTTCATCATTCATGTTGGCATTGTTGTTGGCGTAGGCATTAGCTTAGGTATGACAAACTTTATCCTTGGTCATATCTCTGTTGTTATTCAAGATATCTTCATGAAACTTGGCAAATGTGTTTTTCATCATAAGAGCCATTCAACTATCTAGGTTAATAACTTTTTGTAACAGTTATGCCCTTTTCCTTCTTTGATTTTTTATATTATCCACCCCCTCCAAGCGAGCATTGGCACCCGTAGGCGGTCCTCTTGTATAGCTCCACTGACTGTAAGTGAGGAGTCTTATTTCCGTGGTTTCCTGTCTTTAAGCTTGTCTGTCTGTAAGCTTTTCCTTTAGAAATCAAGACTTCTTGAAATTGTCATGTCACGTGATTCTCCACTATGCAAAGGACACGATACAATGAGAATGTTTGATGACCACCCAAAGAGGTGTTAAGGCCTTATATGTGTTCAGAGTGAAAAGTGATTGTTCTAGTCAGACTGTGCATTTGCACAGGCTTGCAAGAGACTTTAATTTGGGCACATGTATGTGGTATTCTTGGAAATGTCATGTCACAGGCTCGAATCATTGCTGGATTTAAAGAATGTAATCAATATCTTTTAAATTATCAACGATTAAAGAATTAATTAGATTATCAATCATTTAGATACAGATTTAGATAAATGACGCGTTAAAGCTATGAGATATGACGCATATTAGTACAGTCATATTTAGGCCTATATAGACCCTACAACTTCATGAAAGTGTGTACATGTCAAAAACTTATACATCATCAAAGGACTGAAAGTCCCGAAACACAATTTTGCTGGCATACTTGTTAACGTATATGCCCATCCTGTATGACTGACATGTGCATGGAAAGTTTAAGTGATGAATGAATACACAAAGACAAACCATACATGTATATGATAAAAAGGCACATTGCAATGCTGTCATTTGGCCATTAGAGCAAAAAATGAGCATTTTATGTAAAAAAAACCCTATCTACTATCAAAGATGTTTTTATGAGTCATTTATAAATTGAAATCTGTTTTTTAAGTTCACCTGAGCACCTCATGGTGAGCTATTGTAATAGTCTAATGTCCGTCGTACTTCGTCCATCGTCCACAATTTCTTTAAACATCTTCTCCTCCTAAACCCATGGGCCAATCTTGATGAAACTTTGCAGGGATGTTTCTTGTGTCAAGCTCGACCAAAGTTGTTCAAATAGATGAAATTCACCTTTAACTCACCCTTTACCCTTAACAAAAAGGGTGAAAATGGGAAATTCTTCAAAATCTTCTTCTCTGAAACCAGAAAGCAGACGGCAGATGCCTTATGTAGCATCATCTAGTGGGCCTCTACCAAATTTGTTCATATCAAGACCCTGGGGTCATATTTGGACTCCACTCAGGCGCGACCCTTTTTACATAATATCAAAGAGCAATTTTTTTTAAAGAAAATCTTCTCTGAAACTAGAAGGCACAATGCTTTCCTATTTTGTATCTAGCATCATCTAGTGGCTTTCTACCAATTTTGTTCATATCAAGATCATGGGGTCATATTTGGGCTCCACCCGAGCACATCCCCTTTTACATAGAATCAAAGGGTGAAAATCTTTTAAAAAAAAATCTTCTTCTCTGAAACCAGAAGCAAATAACTTTCATATTTTGTATGTTGCACCATCTATTAGACCTATACCATGTTCATATCAAGACCTTGGGGTCATATTTGGGCCCCACTTGGATGCAACCTAATTTACATAGATTCAAAGAGAAAAAAACTCAAAAAATGTTCTTCTCTGAAACCAAAAGGCAGAAATCTTCCACATTTTGTTTGTAATATTATATAGTGGACTTTCTACCAATGTTTTCATATCGTGCCCCTGGAGTCATATGTAGGCTCTGAATGAACCAAGCCCTATTTTATATAGACACAAAGGAGAAAAATCTATAAAACTTGTTCTCTAAAACCAGACGGCAGGGACTTTTCTTAATACATGTAGTCTCGTCTAATTGCATTTCATGAAGTTTGTTCATTACATGCCCATATATTCGTGTAAGGGCTGTGCCCAGGCATATACTTTATACTCTTTGCTGAAAACACTCCATGCTATTGATCTTATTTAGAAATTATCTCGTTGTTGACATCTGCCTATTTAATTGATGAGATGTCCCAGGGGTCAAAGAGACCCAGGTGAGCGATCACCGTTGTCCTCTTGTTCATATAAATGCTTAAACAATTTAAATGAAATTTAACTTTCATTATTCTTCAGTTATAAACTTTCTTTTTTGCATGTATCGTTGGAGAATTATGAATTTATGGCTTTGGTTTTCTTGCTGTCTCCAGTTATTAGCACCTGTGATCTTCAAGTTCAAAATCCGAAAATATCAAAATGTACATGGATCAAACTTTTTGAATTAAACGGTAAACTTCGGTCAAGGTTGACTTGCTTTGCAGACGATACTATGAATGACCTATGTAAGATATATCTAACATTCCAACCACAGCAAAAAAAAAAAAAAAAAAAAAAAAACACAAAAAACTGGAACTAACCACTAGTAATGCACTGATTGTTTTCTTTCCGGTTAGATCGACGACAAGAATACGATGTGCGACCGGTTACGTCATTATTTTATGTAATTTTTTTTTCATTTGCGCTCATGGTCAAAAGCAGCAGGGACTCTCAATATACATGCGGCAGCACTCATTCGTTCCGACTATTTGTCTCTCTCATCGATTGATAATCGTAGACCTATTAGACCTATGTGAGATAGTAGCTGGAGGCTAGGAAAGGATGTGGTGGTTGTACTGGTGAGAGAAATACAAGGAAACCATTGTTAGGTGCTCCAGCCGCCGCGATAGTATACAAAAGGTAAGTTGACTAGGGAATTTTTGTGAAAGTTTCATCCAAAATAAGGAGATTGTCTTCACAAGAAATTCGACACGAAAACACCTTTTCCCATGACGAGGCTGAATTCCACCAAATCACGCTGATATGCGCAAGGTCATGTGACTAATAACATTTCCTGAAAGTATCATCATATTGGTCCATCAATGCTGGAGGAGTTGTATTCACAAGATTGAGACGTACGTTCTGACGGACAGACGGGGAGGATAATACTAATATTTTTCTTTTGTTTGAATGGAGTTTTACGCCGCCTTCACACATCTTAGTTCTATAGCGGCGGTTGGAACACCTAACAATGGATTCTTGGTGTTTCGCACACCAGTACCACCATTACATTTGCATCCTTTCCTAGCCTCCATCTGCTATCACACATTCATCTACGATTATCAACCCATTTGTTGAAGACAAATAGTCGGAAAGGATGAGTGCCGCCGCCAGGAATCGAACCCATGACCTTTTGAATGATAGTCCGACGCGCTACATCTGCGCTGTGAGGCCGGGCTGATATCAATAGTCGTCCACCTTCGGCTGCGTATAAAAAGTAGTTTTGCTCCTATTGGATTCATTGTTCGGATAACGGGCGGCATTTGTTAAAATGATACAATTAAGATAGTCTTTAAACCTAACAAATGACAGTTTGTGTACGATAATCTTTTGAATTAAAATAAGTACTTTAATTCGTGGAATAAGACATTGAATGTTCCAGTCCCACAATCGTGTCTTAGTGTTCAATTTTCGCGCATCTTTTATTATCCAGGTGCCTTTGTTTATTTCATATCTAAAAGATTTCTTCTTTTGAGGGCCTAAAATACGTTGATCCATATGGTACGACTAGAACTGTGCAATAAGAATTGATTTCCAAAACGAGGCAGTTCAATTTGTGCGATGAAAACGAGGCAATCCGTATTGGACGATGAAAGTGATGCTGCAGTACCGAATATTTGTATCATCACTTTTTGCTACATTTTCAATCTCTCCCTCTTTTCGGAGGCATTGATTTAAGTTTGTTCGCGTGAAGCTTTCAAATATGAACGAACTATCACGGCATGGTGAAATAAAGACGTCATTTAACATCATGGTGTAAAAATACTGGCATTTCAGCTTTGGAACAAATTAGATCGTGTTGCATGGTAGGAATAGGACAAGAAGCCTTGAAAAGACTAAGGCAATATAGAAACTAACGCCATTCAATATTTATGACAATTCAGACAATTGCAACAGTTTTCGATTGATCGGCAGATGCCCGTTATTTCCCTTAGAATGCCTTATTTTCTTCCATAAACCAAATTTACATTAAGAGCGTTGGTGAATAATCAAAACACTTAAACTACATCTTGAATAAGCATTATTTTCGATGTTATGATCATTAATCAATGACATTTTTCGACAGAGGCTTTTATTTCAATTACGCACTTGCGTAATGTGCGTAATGATAGTTACGCCCATGTTAGTTAAGCACAATGCTGAATTTTTTGGATGAGTACCCTGCAGAACTAGCCAATATTTTGACAAAGCGATAGCCTAGTGCTAAACTATCGTTGTTAGCCTGCGAGTCGAAGATTTGTTTAAGAAGCGCAGGATAAAGAAAGTCCAGGTTTAGGTTATAAGAAAAATAAATCAAGTTCGCTGTCAAAATATCATACATGGTGACCTTTTATCTTATCTGCACGGCGGTATTTATATACACAAATGACTATGATTGTCATAAATGGAATTTTGAGTAAACACTTGACCATATTAAGTGGTGTGGGCAGTGGGCGACTTGCAAAAATTGACCTGACCAGTATGAATGAATGAATATATGGCCTAATTGAATTAAGAGATGAAGAGATGTAATGATTTTGGCATGGCATGTCGAAAGTTAAGTAACGGGTTGTTGCATTTTGATTGAGAAGGGGCGTCATTTTTGGTGGACGTTTACGTTCACTATTGTTAAAACCGCGTAAGAACAATCCTCTCGGGTGTTAATAGGTTTTCAAAACAGTAGTGCTCACTAAGATTCAATTTACTCTTTTTCAAGAATTGTATACGTCTGACAACTATGCATTTTAAAAATGGAGTGAAATAAGGATTCTACATAACTTGTTGAAACCTCAAAGATATGTTTTAAGTGCGAAATCACGTGCAATTTTGAGATCGGGTGAACGTTTTGCTTGCTTGCTACTTTTCAGGCAGAGTGAGTAATGTGCCTCTTGATTCCCAATGGTCTATGGGAGGGTCAGTCATGAAAACTTGGTGAATGGAATTACTAGAATGGCAATCTCCCCTAACACTACTAACGAATATAAAACTATGGCCAATTAATGGAAATACCGGCCGATACAGCCCGAGCAGGTAAAGTGAAGCATTCAGGTTGTTCGATAAAGGTTTATGCAAGGGGCTTTACTTTACTTTTCAACATGCGACAGCCAATCTCGAGACGAGTGTCTGCAATTTTTTACGTGTTTATATAACCACTTACCCTTTCTTTATTTATTTGAGAATGATGATCGCGGGACAATTAATTATTATCCTTTTATAGAATTTTTAAGCAGATACCACCATAGTTTTAATTATCAGACTACGGAGAATCGATTAGCATAACAAAATAAAAATAATAACCTAGATCATATAATTGTCATTTCTTTCCTTTTATACCCAATGTATCACACAATCACTCTTTAAAACTACACCCGGCATAATACCGAAAGATATCGAAACCTTGTAATTACAGGATTTTGGTTGCCTGTCGACGATATATGTTTAGAAATGTATATCTGAAGCAAAATGCGAACTTGGGTCAGGTCATTTTCTTTTTATCGTAATTTTACATGTAAAATTTCTCTTTTCTCAACAAATGGAACAATCACTGTAAAATGCCAATAGAAACGTCCACCATCAGTTCCATCAGTGCTTTGATTCTACATAAATTCGTTTACTCATTTAGATTAGTGAAATATATACATTTAAATGATTAATCCTTGGTGGATTACCAAAACATCATAACTTCAGTTCGAAAAAAAGCTAAAGTAACGAGGGTTTGATAACCCAACTGATAACCCAACGTTGTCAAAATGTGACCCTTCAAGCAAAAGGGGACTATCTAGGAACTCTGTAAAATTAAAACTTGAAAAAGAGATTGGGTTCAGTATAGAACCAGAGGTCGCATTTCAAAAGTTCTTTCACTGGAAGGTAGATTATTCATTCTAGATTCAGAAAATAAGCATATTGCGAAAAGTTTAGACCATAGTCAGTCTGCGCACCCCGCGCAGCCTGACTAGGGTCAACACTTTACGCACTATCCAGATGGCCCCTTTTCGCTTGACGGGTCACAAATACTTCATTTACTTTTTGAATTTATGGATTTACATGAATGAAACTGAAAAAAAAACACACACAGACACATGACACTGAATACGTGTAACAGATTTACTTATAAGCATAATCAAGTTTTTACTTTTATACAGCTATGAGTTCAGCGTCATTATAAATATTTATTTGGCCTTAAAAAACTTTGATTTAGCCTATCCAAGTCCAACGTATAAACGACTTTCTTATTTAGACTTTTCCCGTTCGCTAAAATAATAGACGTACTGTAGTACTATGGGTTTAATTTGGATCAGTGAATTTTAAAATGAGTCAAACCCGTTCGATCAGATAAATCTAAACGTATAAAAAAGTAAAACAATGTCTTTCTAATTTTCATTGTCTGCCAACCTATCCTTTATTTAAGGTGTTACATTATTATTAGAAACCTCGGTTAATTTATTATGCATAACACCTGTAGAGCAATAAAATAATAGAGTGGAATAAAAATTATATGAAAATATTTCGTCGAAAAATAAATATAGGAATCAACTTCGATTTACCTGACGTGCCAGTGCACTGCAGTATATTTACCGCTAGAACACAAAAGACTCGTCACAAGAGCGCGATGCAATCGCATTAGCATCTCAATCAGCAAAATAAAGCTTCGTAGGAGCGCAGTGAATGGACGTAGAAGCACCGTAGAATCGCTTTCAAGAAAAGTGGTAGGGACGCCATGATATCACCATTCAGGCCGTCAATACGCATGCTATCCTTTTACCCCCCACAAAGTATGTTTATTTTTCCGGCGATCCGAATGCGAATATAGTTTAGACTGTAAGACCGCTGCATGGCTTTCGTACTGTTAGTGCACGGGACGGCTAAGGTATTTCGGCCAATATAAATAAGCATAAAAGCTTAACAGTTCGATGTCCGCCCGGCGTCCTTGTGATGCTTCTGCGATATGCTTACAGGCTATGGCGTTCGTTCTTGTGGTCTTTTGGTTTTTGAAAGATTTCTGTAACTTTAAAGAATCTCAAGGTCTACGAAGACCGTAAAATCGTATACGATAGTCGCAATGACTCTGATTGCTTCAACACGGTCACCAAACGACTTTTGGGCGACTGCGAGTTTACGGGGGCCGAAGCTGAAAGTTACATTGACTTAATATCTGGCTATTAAGGCCTATCTCACATCGATCTCTTTAAAAACTCAGCGCACTCGTTTATTTTAAGTCCAATAACCATATTATTTAAGAAAATGTATGTCCTAAATAAAAAACGAATTTGGAACTTGAAGTAATAGGAAGTAGGCATACAGTTCCGTCACAAGCAATAATTTTCGACCATGTTCTTTTTTCATCAATATTATACGAGTATATTTTACTGAAAAAACGTGGGTTCATTAATGTAAATATAAATATGACAGACTATTATTTATCATGGCGTATAAAATATACTAGTCAAAACTTCTAACCGGCCACTTTAAAAACAAAGATAATTTTTTCTGTGGTGTGTGGATTTTCGTGAAATTTCCTATATGAATTTTTAAGCAACTTTCCAGATGATTATGGCGAGAAGTTACCGTTATTTCATTGATTTTAAAGCGCAACATGAGAAAAGCTCAAAAAGCTCTAAATCTACACAGAGCTCAAAATATTGTCAATGTAGCGATTTTTGTCTCATGGGTCGTTAGCTGCAACATAGACTAGGAAAAAAAACTGAAAATGTTCGACAATTGTGCGCGGCATATAACCCTAGAAGAAAGTGATAGAGCTTATGTATGCAGAAAAACGGTTCCTAGAAACAACACCTAAACACGTTTTCTTTCAAAAATGCATAAAATATAGACTGATAATTCCCGTTGAGCTACAAAATGTAGGATATGTGAAAAAAAATCAGTTTAACACATCGTTTTTTTCACACCAGACCATATTTGAGCATAATCGCTAGATAAAATGGTTTGCCGGTCGAATTAAAACACCATTTTACCATGCCTCCTATTCTTCCTGTTACTCCTGTAGTCAAAGGTCACACAAAATTGACAATGTTTTCTGATTTTTTTCTTGGTCTTAGTTGCAGCTAACGATTTGCGTACTTTGGTTTGTTGAAAGTGTAATATCCCGAGCTCTATTAAGATTTAGAGCTTTTTGAGCTTTTCCTTTAATTACACATCCAAATTTGATAACTAATGGTAAATCATAATGGGAATCCATGTACATCATGCTTAAAAATTCACACATCAAATTTCATTAAAATGTTAGAACTTTTAAAAAAGTTATCGTCAATTTTAAAGTGGCCGGTTAGGACTTTTGGCCAGTATATGTGCAAGTTGAACGTTTGACCACACAAACATTATAATTTACTAATTTTCGTATTGTTGATAACTTTGTTCCCTTTCAATTTGATAGCTGATGTTCTGATATGAACTACGATATACCCTTCTCTAGAGCCCATTACTATAAATCTACCTATTTTTCGAAAAAAAATTCTTTCTCTTGATTTCTGTAGTGTCAATTGTAAAAATGAAAGGACTGAAAGGTCCGATGTTATGTAAGTGCAATATCCGTATATTCGATAAAAATATAAACAACTGATTAAGGTTTTGGACCCGTAATAGTTCCGCAACATTCCGGCACTCATGAACTTTCAAAATGTTGACCGAGGTTTCCTAATGAAAATCATTAGGAAACTTCGGTTGACACTGTTAACGTTCGTTACTTCCAAAACGTTACACAAACAAGTTTCCCAAGATTAAATCCAGGTATCCGATTTTCGTTTCGTTAATGATTCTAAATTATGATGCTAAAGTTTCATTTTTCTTTCAATATAATTATGTACATCAATCAATGTTGAAGACTCGCCTCTTTACATGCAATTTTTAAGAAGTGAAAAGTCCAGTTGCTTGAAAGCGTAACGAAAGGGTTATACTACATATATTTTCACAGATTGACTAATTGGGTGTGTTTTTGATTGAACGGTGGGTTATTGGAAGTCAAAGTATAAGACAATACTCCTAAAAGAATAGAATATGAATGGAATTATTGACAAACAATAACCATAAAATACTATTACCTATAATATAATTACATTGAGTGGGTAAGGTACAATAGTCATCGCGAATGTGTTATAGTGTTACATGGCGGATTGTCCAGGGTTAGATGGTATTTACAATAGTTTTACTATTTATCTATTCTACGTGTGGCGGATTATCAGCTTATTTTAGGAAAATCGTTATATACTCGTGACAGGACAATACAAACCCAGATTCTAGCCTATAATCCGATCAACGGTAAAACAGAATGGCCTATCTTATATCAACAGTCACTGGATGGGTTGACAGTATTAAGTGAGGTTTACGGAAAAATAACGGATTTCAAAAAGTGGTCTTTCACTTAATTAAAAGTTTTAAAAGTTTATAGTGTCAAAGGAAATCCATGGAAAAGTAACGGATATAGCATAAATTCGGCCATCACTGAATAAATAGTTAAGGAAAAAAAATAGAAGAAATACTGGTAGCACAAAGTGATCTGTCACTGAAAAGTAAAGTTTACAGTTACTTTGCTAAGTGAGATTTACGGGGGGAAATGACGGATATGAACATGTAGCATCTTTCTCATGTCATGTGTTGGACTAAATAATTCTGTTGGAAATACTCTTAACTTCAAGGTATATATTTTTATCACTTCATGTAAGACACAGACTTCAAAGAAAATCGTGTTTAGATTTAGAACGACCCGTTTAACCCTTTCCTGTTTTACAAAATTTGGACCTGTCCAAATTCAAAGGTTTTGCAGACGATAATTAAAAGTGGGTTAAATTTGAAAAATAGCCATTCAGTTGGGTAGAAAATAGTGGGGAAAAAGAAGAAATTGCTTGTCAGAAGCAATTTCTTCTTTTTTCACAATGTTTTCTCAATCATAAAATCACATTCACGTAAAAAGCAGGGATTAAACAGCAAAGGGTTAAATTTTATCTGTGTAATTATTGGAGATATTTTCATCAACCTGGTTTTTTGAGGGTTAACTTGGAAAAACTAAAATAATAAATAATGATAATGATAATAATAATAATACTTGAAAATACGTTTCCGATTAATGTTATTTCTATTATCATTATTTTTCATAAATATATTTCAATTTCCTTCCTCTATATACGAAATCATAGTTGCTACATTTCGAGGGCCAATACAAAACTGTTGTATGAAAGAAATGTAACATTTTCAAAGTCGAAATTTGAAAAAAGCTGACAAAGAAATATAAATGTAAATTAAAAAGAACACTCTATGTGTTATAAAATATTGTGATAAAAAGAGAAATAGCTTGCAACAAGAAAACTTTCCTTTTCCACGGTATTTTCTCAAGTATAAAATTGCAGGGATGTAAAATCATATAACTTCCCAGGAAATTGTCAAGGTAGTGAACCCGTAATAGTTCCGCAACATTTCGGATTTCATCCCCTGTAACAGTGCTGACCGAGGTTTCGTAATAATTTTCATTAGGAAACCTCGGTTAACATTGTGAAAGATCCTGTGTTCCGGATTGTTGCGGAACTATTGAGGGTCTTCTACTTTAATGAGCACAATGAATGAACAGCGACGTCAGAGCTATCATTTTACAAACTTAATAACCACTAAAAGAAGAGACTGACTCTAATTAATAGAAGAAAATATTCTCGATTCAAAATTATCAAATGTGTTGTTTGAAACTGAGAACTCCATTTTTTTTAATTTATTTTTTTTTATCGTCATCTGTTCCTTGGTTTCGATATAAGATGACATTACCACAACCAAAAATTTGTAATGTTTTGTTCACTACATAATTATGATTCGATTAAGCTCTCACAACATAGTGTCTGACTTACGAATAAATGAAACTTAGATCTAGAAGACGAAAAGACCAGCATGAAACATTGGCCTCGGCTTTGTTTGACCGGCATCTAATGTGGGCTCAAAGGCCTTTCTTTTTTTAAGAAAGTCCGTCGTATTTTATAGCCTTTAATGTCAAATTCAGTATTAGTTTTGTAAAATGTGACCCTACATCTAAAAGGGGCCATCTTGGAAATCTGTAAAGAGAATCATTATATAATGAAATTAAAGACATATAGGTCAGAGACTACATCGATTAATATTTATCTTATAACTATACAAATATCCGTGTTATAACACCCAATATGGTATATTTTTATGATATCACATGGATATTTTTGGAACAATGATATAATGCGGTTATTTTTAGAAACTTGCATTTCTGTTTGAAACATCGACGAAAACCAGGCAAATAGAGGTTATATCATAAATATAAAACGCACTTTTTGTATTGTATGAAAAACTATCTAACAAGGCTGTGGGTATTGATAATCGTCTCGGGAGAGTCTCGACAATTATCAATTGCCCAAACCTCGTTAGATATTTTTTATTCAAAACGCTAAGTACATATTGTACTTATATATTAGATATAATGGTTAACCTCGAGGTTACCACCTTAACTTTTGGCATGTGCAATCGGGCTATACAGCTTAAAGCATGAAACAACAACAGCGTTGGTCTAAAGTGTTCGTGTGTAAGATGCAATATGACATGATTCTTGAGTAAAACTTGCAAACGCAATAGTAGCAACAGAACTCGGTTAGCAAATCTGCGCAGTATGATCAATGAAGATAATGCTTGCACTTGCTGTCTGGACCAGTTTACAGTGACGGTTTTCAAATATCCGTTTATCCTCTTATGGCCACTATTTCAAGGTCATTTAAATTTAAACGCCGAGACCTACAGAGGATTCAAATTGGTTCAATAAACAATAGTTTGCAATGAGATCTCACCTTAGTTGGACCCATCTGATTAAAAGTCAATTTTTATGGATTTTTTTGAAAAAAACGAGCGTTTTGTTTGATCGTTATTATCTTTTCAAACCCTAACGACAGAATTCGAGCGCGAAGCTATTTTGCATTCTTACGCGATAGTGATAGGCCAAATGTTGTTTTAGTTGCATACTTCCATGGAACAATCAAAATTCTCTACAGCTGTTAAATTCATTTGTAAGCAAAATAAGAAATCGTTAGGCTAGATTTAATCTAATTCAAAATAATTCCCGCCAAGCAACAGTTTTCTGTGAAAAAATGCTGCATTCTGATTGGCTTCATTTACTGACGCGGTCACATTGCACCATGGGAACTTGGACGCTTCGTGGAAGCCATGATGATTGTTGCATGAATTTAGGAGTGACCTCACTGGAATTTTCTTCCGGAGGTCATTGTATGGTAAAAGTAGATCCTTTAGAAAAAGTAGTGCGACATTGAAACGTTATTTTTGAGTGTAAAATAGTAACCCATGTGCTCATTTTTGTTCTTTTCACCTAGTTTTGCATCTCTTCTTTGATTAAACGCTTGATTTGACCTTCTCTGTGTACGATTTCCTTTGCGAAAGGACGGATAACGGGTGGGGGTGATACCCAAAGTAGCTGTCCTCTTCATGGGTGGAAAAAAGACGGTACCTCTAATTAAGCTTGGGTACCGCAAAAGTTGAAGGGAGTTTCTCGAGGTTTTTTCTTACTTTAAGGTAGGACATTGAACGAAGATGAAGGGCTAAAGAGGTCAAAGGTCAACCCTTTCTGTGGAACCGACCAAAGCACCGGAAAAGAGTGCAATTTTATATAGAACAAAGAAGGCCCAAAGTCCGGTGGGGTCACTCCATGAAGGTGCTTTAAAATTTTATTGAGACGAGATGCGCAATCGTAAGTGGCTGGTAAACGTTTAAATCTATTTTTGTTATCCGACTAGCCCAGACTGACGGGTCACGCAACCAGACTTAGGACCGGTTGGCTTCGTTCTGGGGTTTGCGGAAGGTACGCGGTTTTGGAACTCGAACCCTTTACCCCACATCAAAGGTTTTGCTGGCGACGGGGCGCATTTTTTACGAATAATTTCTTCTTTTCCAAAAGTCCATCGCAAGATGTGATCCGAACCATTTTTTTAGTAAACAGATCTAAAGAATTTACAAATACCTACAATGATTGACAAGGCAAAGATCAATTTTGTTCGTTGAGAAATTCTCATTGATCATAGGAGTCCATCGGAGCCCTATCAAAGACCCTTACTTCAAATATAAAGGAGTCATACGGAGAAAATGAGGAGTTTGGGACTCATTCTGGCATCAAACCATTACTAAAACTTGAATAAAGATCTACTGTAATAAGGGGAAATGAAGGGAATAATTCTAAACCTCATATTTAATGGTGTAAAGTGAAAACCCCTGTTATGTATGATGTACTATTTATCAAGAAAATAACATCAATTTTCAAATAATAGCAGTATTTAGTAGTGTTGATTTTCACGATAGAGAATATTTTAAACAGTTGATATTTTTCAAATGGGAAAGAGACTGACAAATCTAACGTGGACCTTTTTAGACATCTGAAATTCAATAGATGGCAATTACTCCAAACATGACAAGAGCCCAGCGCTTCATCTATAGGCCATGATCCCCTAACAATCTTGTTCTCAGCTGTTTCTAAAACTTACATGTCTATAATTCTTCCTTTCTTTTTTGTTTAGTCCCCCTGATCACAACATGCTCAAGGGGAGCATTTAGGGTCACTCAGGAGCCATCATTCAACATCTGTCATGCATCGTCAACAATTTGTTTAAACATCTTCTCTTCAGTAACCAATGGATGGATTTCAATCAAACTTGTTCCTTGGGTGACCCTGCTCAAAACTTGTTCATGAAATTTTGATTGCCCCCCAATTATGAGAGGGGCCATTTTGACTTTGAAATCTTTAAACATCTTTTGCTCTCAATCTCAAACAACCAAGTAATTTGGTGTTAGGCTAGTATTAATTTACCTATTTGAAGTTGTTTGAAGTGGGATTATATACTTGTGTGTCCTATTTTACATAGAAACAAAGAAAGAATTTCATCAACAATAAGCCGAAAACAGTATAGGGCTTTGAAAAAAAAATGATCTTATAAGTGAACATCTGTCATTATCTTATTCATAGGTTTGATTTGAATTTGGGTTTTACGTCGCTTTCAACATTCTTTCAGTTATATCGCGACGACTGGAGCACCAATGGATTCCTGGTATTTCTCACACCAGCACTACCACCACATGGCTTTCCTAGCCTCCAGTTGCTATTCCACATAGTTTTACGATTATCTACCCATTGGTGGAAGACAAATGTCGGAAAGGATAAGTGCCGCGGCCAGGGATCGAACCCGTGCGAATAAAGACCCCTGGATTAGAAGTCAGGCGCGCTACCAACTGCGCTTTTGCCGTGGCTCTTATTCACAGGATGTCCAAGTGGTCAAGTAGACTTGGGGTAATATAGGGCCATCATTGTCCTCTTGTTTTTGTCATTTGATTAAGTAGCATGTGGTTCATCTCCCCAAAACAGCTTGGTGATAAACACCTATGGGTGTGCAGCTGAAGGCCTTAAGTATTGATGGTGACTGGCACTAGTACTAATCTGACATATAACAAGAATCTATGGTTAGGTGCTCCTATTACATACCAATACATGCATGTGTTTTCAATTTAATTCAGTCAAATACTTATTTACTACACATACATCTACAAGCTTAAGGATCTTATTATCAAAATATTTTCCAAATGTTTTCTTAATCAACTTTTTCAACATTTTGAAAAGGTACTTTTGAAAGATAAAATGGACCACTCCACATTCTTTTATGCTGTTTTTGATGAGCTTCAGATGAAACATTTAGATAATGAGCTCAAATATTAGGCCTTGAACGAATAAGCTGCACTTTTAAATGAGACTGAAATCTAATTATTATATGCTGGTTGAAAGACACCTGCGGCATCTGGGGCAGGCTGGGCAGCGTCAATTTTTTTTGTGGGGAGTATAACCCTGTCACCTTATGTCCCATTGATATCAATTTTCACAATTATGTTCCTCTCATAATAACGGAGTGAAGTGCACAAGAACTGTAAATCTACCTAGCTTAAAATTTTAGTTATCTCCCTTTGTTGTTTTTTCATACTTTGACTTTCAGCAGTGTAACTGGTGTATTTTTACAATTTGACACCTTGTTTGGAAGTATGAAAAACTAGCAAGAATACAATGATAAAAATGATGATGCAATGGAAAAAAATGATGAAAATATGACTTTTTTTCACTTTGCACATGCATATTGCATGTAATATTAATTACATTCTTTCAATAGTGTTCAAGAGATCATGTTTTAAATAATGTTCACCAATTCACAAAATCAAATGTACCATTTCAATGAAGAAAAACCATAATAAATCATCAAATGTAATTGTTTATAAAAGGGTTAATTCAAATGGTATGTTAAATGCCATTTATTGATTAGGTTGGAAAATTTAATAAATTCCAACCACCATTAAATTAACTAGAAAATGATTTGACCAAGTGATTTTATCAAGAGGTTGATGAATAAACCATATAACAATTGACTCTTTGCCAAAATGATAACTAAGGCTTCAATGGGTTTGAGTCTTCGTATGACATTTTCTATAATTGCACAGAATAAATGAGGACTTCAGTATGGAGGAGAAACACCTGACACAGAAATTGTCAACAATTCTGTTAATACTTGACCAGTTGGAATCTGGCAGACAAAGTGTTAAATTGTCAGAACTTAAGTAAAAAATCTGCAGATAAAAAAGTTATTGATGTCCAAGTAAAAATTTACTTGGTCGCCAATAACTTTTTTATTGGTAGATTTTTTTCAAAATATCTTCCACCCCAAGCAAATCCCTGGTCTTTTCCTGCCTTCTCTGCTTTAAACCTCTTCCAAATCCGTTAAGTATTTAAAAAATTATCTGAAGATATCAAAAAATTTGTGTCACCTGATTCCTAACAATGTTCAGATTTGTACTGTCTGTTAATAGTGTTCTTTTTACAACTTGTCATAAGGTCTGTTTTATCTACTTTGCCATACCATATTTCCGCTAATTAGATCTCACTTCATAAAAGTAACTCCCTCTTCACTTTTTATACTTACTAGTAAAACCCAATTTGGATGATTGAAAATATATAAATATTTTTATGCCCCTGTATTGAAAGATTGTGGAACTATCTGTCAGTCAGTCTATATGTCAGTCTGTCTGTCTGCGAAACTTAATAAAAAGACTTTGCCAATTACTCCGAAAACTTATTTAAGATACAATGATCATATTTGGCATGATAATAGATCTCAATTATACGCATCGCTGATACCAAAGTCAAGGTCATGTGACAAGGTCAAGATCATCTGTCAAGGTCAAATTACTCAAAAATTTAACCAAAAAGCCTTTTCAAGATACAAGCCTCATATTTGACATGATGATAAATCTGAATAATGTGCATCTGTAGACACCAATGTTAAGGTCATGTGACAAGTTCTAGGTCATCTGCTAAGGTAAGATTTCTTAAAAGTTTAATGTTCAATCTTAACTTGTTCAGTTTATTCAAGCTGATTCAAGATACATGTCTCATAATTTGCATGGTGAAAGATCTCAGTGATGTGCATCTGCAGGAATCAAGGTCAAGGTCATGATTAAAGGTTTCAGGTCAACTGACAAGGTTAAAATTTTTACAAAAATTTGTGTTTCACAAACACATCTTATTATTTTGAAGGTACTTTCCTTTAACATGACTTCATTTTTCTCGGTATTAAAGGGTTATGATGTTGATTTACCTCAAATTACAGGGAGAAGGTAAAAAAAACAGTGTTTTGTTAGATGTTGTGCCTCGTTCAATAAGTAGGAAAAAAAGTTCCTCCTTTGTGTTTTGTCACTAGCTCCTACGATGAATATGTTAGTTTGAAATGCCCTTGTAGTATAAGAAGAATTGTGCGAGTATGCTTCTAATTTAAACCCGCTCAATGATTTCTGCAATTGACTTAATTTGAAAAAAGCCAAGGTTTTTAGACAATAGATAACGAGAGTTCTGTGATTTTGATTTAGGATGTATTGCTGTATCATGGTGACAAAGATAAGAAATATTTTTTTATCTTGCTTGGACAAACTTTGATCTCAGCATTTTAGGTCAAAAAGTTTTCTCATCTGTTTAAAATGTTTGTTCAAGGCCATAGAAGACTTAAGAAATTCAAAATTTTGCCATTAACTGTCCTTAATAGAATACTAAATTACCTATGACCAGTATTTGCAAGTGATTCTTATTTTCATTGAAAATTCATAAAGTTGAAAAGACTGACAATTTAGGGACTCAGACTGCTAAAATTCAATATGATCTTTTATGCCAACTGTCACATACACTCATCTTTTCAGACTATTTGTCTCTCACCAATTGGTTGATAATCGTAGACCTATGTGAAATAGCAGCTGGAGGCAAGGAAAAGATGTAATGGTAATACTGGTGTGAGAAATACCAGGAATCTATTGTTAGGTGCTCCAGCGGCTATGGTATAACTGAAAGATTGTTGAAAGTGGCGCAAAACCCCATTCGAACAAACAAATCACATTATGCATTTCAATAGGGTCTCTGGTGAGATTCAAACTAGCATTGTATTACAAGGTGAGAGCATGTTACTCAGCCAATAAGCAAACACATTGATTTTCTGTATCATGAAGTGGAACCAATGAAATCAATGGCTAAAACGCAAAGAGCAATTTTAAAGAGCACCTAATTTGTAGGGTTTTTATAATCCAAGGTATTAGTCTGACATCAACAAGATAGGGTCCAAAGGACCCAACAGGGTCCAAAGGACCCAATCAATGGGATCTTAGGGATCTTTTTTTTTTTAATTTTGGGGAGTCTCTGCTTTTGGTATAATCAGTATTTCTTTTAGGCTATAACCTTATATTTTGGAGATTTAGATTTATTCCCTTGTTAAAAGTAAAGAAATTGATAGAAGTATATCAATATTTGGGGCACAACTTCAGGAATGAATTGAAGACTGTGCAAAGCAGTCTTAAATTCTTAACTGAAGTTGATCCCAAGAGAGTCTATGGGACTCACATCACCTCATTTTTAGGGTCCTGGCTACTTATTTTTGCATCTCAGATGTACATCTCTTAAAATCCTATAATCTGCAAACAGTAGCATCAATCATTTTGTCATGCCCAGATAAAGAGAGGATGGGGAAGGTAGACCATTGGGTCCATAATTCCTGGAATTTCAGCAAAAATATTGTCATCATCTTAAATAAAACTTGAAATCAAATTATCATAAAAGCTGTAGTTATGACATTAAATTTTGCTTGTCTGCTGACTCTGCTAAATCTTATAATATATATGGATTAATCTATATGGAGAAAGAATCTTGAATGGAATTGTCTTTTTTTTGAAGATTGTAAAGTTGAAGCTGTATATTCTTTAGAATTGAAATTAGCCTTGGAGGTTCTACTAAAGACAGTAAGCCCTCATCATACTGAAAATGTTTGCAAAATTTCAGTTAAATCAAAGTACTTTAAGCACTAGAATCCAAGAGTGTTAGACAATCTTTCTTTCTATTTTATATTCAGTTTTGTAAACAAGTCTGCCTTGAAAGGAATTAAATAGGTGATGTAGACTAAAGTCAGATTGCACATTTGTGCAGGCTGATCTTTGTCTATACCACCTTTTTATACGTATTATTCTAGGTTCAGCATGACAAGGGTTGAAACTGTTTCAGGTTGTTGGTGACCACAGATAATCAAGGTGAAAATCTGACTCTGTCATTGCAGTTTTAGCTGAAATTTGGTCAATATTAGTGATATTTTATTGCATTATAACTGACAGTTTATGTCTTTGTTATAATCATTTGACAGGGCTTGACCAGGTTAACATGATTGTAAAGGCCTTATACTAGTAAATATATCAAAAAAGATCAGACTGCAAAACTGTTTTAAGTACCTACATATATTTGTAGGCACTTCCAACAGATATGTGCTGACTTCCAAAATGATACAATAGTACATGTTCTTTGATCAACCTGTTACTGGACAACAAACTCAAGTTGATAAAAAACATTCAAAACAATTTTAGGGGTTATGTTTTCATGTGTGGAAAAATGCAAAAGTATCTGTGTAGAAGCAATTTCTGATTTTTCACAAGCTTTTATTATCATTCAAAGCTTTATTTACAGCAGGATAAAGTTTTGAATAGCATGACAAGGGTTAATTTAGAGCATTAGATAGCAGGATTGATCATTTTAACTGGGTATAATGCAGCATTAACTGCTCATACTTAGGTTTACTAAAATACACAAAAAGTAAATTTGGATGGTAAGATATGAAAAAAATATACATGTACAAATCGAATTTTTGTTTTAGACTAACTTCAGATTTTGTTGTAATGTTTATTGATATGTCAAAGGCATTTAACTCCCCAACAGGTGCAATAACAGTGGACAAGGACCAATTTCATCCATGATAGAATTTTCATTATAGATTAGATAACTCTTATTGATACAATAAAGCTTGTTTAAAAGGTTGTTAACCTTCCTGACAGTACAGGGTATTGATAAGAAATAATGACATGAACATGATGGATACTTTCTTATCTCTTCGTGACAAGATTCATGGGCCTATCTAGGACTTTGAAAATTATACGCACTCAGAAGGCGACAATTAAAGAAATATATAGGATAAAAGCGAAAAAAGCACAATGACAAAAGATGAATGCCATCCTTCATCTCCCTTTTCATGATTTGAGGGTTGGTGAATAATCAAAGCATTGTAACTACAGCTTGAATAAGCTGTAGTTTTGATGCTATGATCATTCATCGATATCATTCAACAGAGAATTATTTATTTTACACATTTACGTTAATTGTGTAATGGGGGCTACGCCCTTGAGATTCATGTGAGCCTTTACATTTTGTAGAGTCTGCTTATTTGGGAGCCAAACATTAGTCCCCATGACTCCACATGTGGTATAATGTGCATGGTCAGTCTGCATATTTTTCTTCTTTTTTTCCCTGATTATTTCATTTACGGAAAGTTTTCAAAATGATTTCCCTGGTGCTTATTCTGGGCATGGGTATTGGAGGATTGTCACGGGCACGGGTTTTTGCATAAATCCCCAATATTGTCAATATTTGGGGGAGTTTATTTTGCTATGAACAAAGATCATGAAATATTAAACATCTCACAATAGTATTATATTTTTGCTCAAGTCCCTCACATTTTTGAAATCCTAGGTCAACAATAAACTCTGGCCTGAAATAAAGGTAAATTTTTGTTTGCAATATAATTATAAATCAGATTCTATAATTTCTAAGGATAATTTTTTTCTGGAATATAATTATTCAAAGACAATTTTTGTCTGGATTATAATTATTTTCTATAATTAAATTACAATTTTTTGTCTGAAATATAATTCTCTTCTATTACTTAAAGAAAAACTTTTGTCTGGGTTATGTGTCCGAAGCTTGTTGATGGCAAAATACTCCTCTCTACTCATGATCAGTCATTAATTCAACCAGAGATTTCTATAGAATAAGGGTCAAGGCCACATGAGGAGGCCAAACATTATTGTGGTCTTGACATGCACTACAATTGATTCTTGAGCTCAGTTGACCTCACAAAGTCTAGAATAGGAATGAAAATTTATAAACTTTTTTTTCTGATCTTATCTGCAAATGATAGTTTTTTTTTCTTTTTTCCCCTCTTTAAGTATTAAGAAAAACTGACCAAGGTTATTATATTTTGTGAATGTCCTCTACAAAAAGGGGTCAAAAGTGTTAAGTAAGGTAGGTGAGAAGATAACAATTGTGTCAAGTAACAAATGAAGCAGGATCTTGACAAATTGGGCTATCTCATTATAATCAACCACTTTATAGTAGCCCTTGTCCTCATGTAAAGAAATGAATTAATCAGTTAATACAATAACAAATAGGTAGTGCACTTAAACATAAGACTGCACCAGAATTTCGCTTGATCCTTGTTTTCAATAAATGAAATAATCTGGGATCTACAAATATCACTTCTGTATGAAATATTTCTCTTAATGTGGGTTTAGTCAAAGTTAAGTAAACAAGCTTCGCTTTTCGTTGAAATAATCATGGATGTTTCATGGAGATTAAGTTAATTGATGGAATAATTTCCATAAAAGGTGAGTACAAGCTCCCATAAATGTATTTTAAGTTTTCATTTTCATTTACCCATTCCAAATAATGATAATAAAATTACTGCAAAATCTAATACAATCCTGGGGTTTATAATTAGAATAATTAAATTTCTTTTAGAAGGGAATTGGGCTTTGTTACAGGTTACAGATGTTACCCTGTGGAAAAATAGCCTAAAGTACCAAATACTGGAGATTTTCTATGAATGCCTAGTCAAACTCAAAACCAAAGCTGATTCAAGAAAGTTGGAATGCTATTTACCATATTGTAAGAGTGAATTGTACAAGCCTTTTGCTATAATTTTGCTACAGTAAACTCAGAAAACCAAAGAAAAAACATAAATCAAATTTTTGTTAATCACTGAATAAAAACAAAAGCTGTTAATTTAATCTGATAGTGAAATTGGTGTCCGAAGAAGGGTATTGGTTTATTTTAGAGCATGGAGTTCTATTTTAAGAATCTTAAGCAGTTGGTAGCGCGTCGGACTGTCAATCTAGAGGTCCAAGGTTCGATACCCTATGGCAGCACTCATTCTTTCCGACTCTTTGTCCCTCACCAATGGGTTGTTAATCACAGACCTATGCGAGATAGCAGCTGGAGGCAAAGAAAGGTTGTGTTGGTAGTACTGGTGAGAGAAATACATTGTTAGGTGCTCCAGCTACTGCGATATGACTGAAAAATTGTTGAAAGTGGCATAGATCCATTCAATCAATCAATCAATCTACTAGAATTTTATGGTATACTGATTTATGCCTTTTAAAAAAAGTAACTAAGGAAAATATAATATTCAGGCTATCAAAATGTTGCAAACAGTTTACCACATGTTATCTAGTCTGGTAGCTTATTCTAACCAGGCTACATGTTATCCGGAATGCACTGGGCTGGATGAAAGAATTTTGCTATATTTGTCAAACAGGACTTGTATTTCTTTTTCAGGATTTGAGATATCCACATGCTTGCTCTTTTTGGAAGACCTAAATGACTTCTGTAGAAAAAAGAATGAGACATCATTCCATGAATTGTCTTAATTAGATCTAATTCATCAAATTTTGATCAAGGAAATTCTCATAAGGTGTAATGATACATTAAGTAATAAAAAGACAGTATTTTTCAATACACACAAAGAGATAAATACTGAATTGATAGAGCTAGTGTTTTTAGCTCATCTGAGCACGAAGTACTGATTAACTTAGGTGAGCTATTGTGATCTGACATTTCTGTTGTCCAATGTGCATTGTGCCTTGTGCATCATCAATTTCTTTAGACATCTTCTCCTCCTAAACCGTTAGGCCAATTTTAAAAACTTGGTAGGATAATGTTCCTTGGGTCAAACTTTACCTTCTTCTTCAAAAATATTGTAAAACCAACCTTAACTCTGGTTGCCACAGAAAAAGAGGGAAAAGATAGGAAAATCTTTGAATTTTTTTCTGAAACCAGAAGGCAGTCAGCTTTCATACATTTGGTATGTAGCATCATTTAGTGGACTTCTACCAAGTTTGATCATGTCACGACCCTAGGAACATATTTGAGATCCTGTTTTACAAAGAAACGATGTGTTAAAATCTTGAAAAAACCTTCTCCTCTGGTACCAGAAGGCAGACAGCTGATATATTTGGTTTGTAGCATTATCTAAAGGACCTCTACTATGTTTTGTCATATCATACGACCCTGAGGTGAACTTTGGCTCTTCCTGGCTGCATTCTGTTAAACATAGAAACAAAGAAATAAAATCTTCAAAAATCTCCTTCTCCAAAACCAGAGGGAAGGCAGCTTTTATATTATTTGCTTTGTATCATCTTCCAGTGGACATCTACCAAGTTTGTTCATATCATGACCCTAGGGACACATTTGGGCTACTTGTGGTTCCTCTTTTACATAGGAAACAAAATGCAAAAATCTTCAAAAATCTTCTTTTCTGAATCTAGAAGGAAGACAGCTTCCATATTTGGTATTTAGCATCATCTAACCGGCTTTTCTAAGTTTGTTCATGTCATGACCCTGGGGTCATATATAGGCTTTGCCAGGGTGCAAGTATCGCATTTAACTTAGAAACCAAGAGCGTAAAGTCTTAAAAAAGATCTTCTCTTAAACCAAAAGGCAAACAGCAATCATATTTGGTATTGTAACATCACCTAATGGACCTTTATCAAGTTTATTCATATCATGTCCCTTGGGTCAACTTTGGGTTCTGCTGGGATGTATCCTATTTTATAAAGAAACAGAGTGAAATTTATATAAATCTATTTCTCTTAAACCAGAAGGTAGACGGCTAGTTATTTGGTATTTAACTTCATCAAATTTTTTTTTGTATGTAAAGTTTGTTCAAATCATGCTCTAAGGATCATATTGGTTAAGCCCATGTGCATCCAATTTTACATTTGTGACCTGTCACACGAAAAGGGAACATCTGGGTAGCTCGTAAAGTGTTGACCCTAGTCAGTCTGCGCAGATTGTGCAGTCTGAATAGGATCAACATTTATCGCATTTTGCTTATTTTCTGATTCTAGAATGATCAAACTGCCTTCCTGTGAAAGAAATTATGAAAAGCGACCTCTGGTAGGATCTATGCTGGACCCAATCTCTTTTTCAAATATTCAATTTACAGAGTTCCTAGATGGTCCCTTTTTGCACAACGGGTCACATTTATAAAATAGAAAATCTTTCAACAAATAATTTCAAAAAGTCAAGGGAATTGTTTTTTTTTTTTTTTTTTTACAAATTATCTACTTAGAAATAGACATCTGTAAATCTTACCATGTGTTGTCCAAGTTGTCAAGGAGACTCAGGTAGGCAATTTAGGACTATCATGGTCCTCTTGTTTCAACCACTTTTACTACTGAGACTATTTTCAAATATAAGCTTTAAGGCCACGTAAAAATAGAAAATTATGAAACTTTTGCAATTCCTATTTGCTGTCGTATTTGTAATATTAAAACTGATTGACAGACCTTGGCATATTGATATGAATAAAGACACTCAAAATTTAAGTTTTGTAAGAGCTCATCAGAAACTATTTAAATCATTGATTTACTGACGAAGAATCATATATCATTGGATATGGTATAGTTTTACATGGTTTGGATATCTGAATGTAAACAATAGAATAAATTGATTATGTTTGAGAGATGAGATGGGTTAGATAAAGGCAAGATTTGTTAATGATTGTGCAGTATTAAATAGGACCCCTGTCATCACCCTGCTTTATCTGATCTTCTACAGTCTTCTCATAATCAAGTGTACGGTTTTAGTGTGACCTCAACAAAACAGGGTCCAAAGGAATTGATAATCAGGATCTTAGGGGTCCCTTCTTAAAGTTTAAGAGTCCCTGCTTAAGATAAAGACCATTATCTGAGAAGTTAACTTGTTTTTAAATGAATTTAGAGCTATTATTTCCAGGTTAAAGGTAAAGAAAGTATTGATAATATACTAACTATTTGGGTCTAAACTTCAGGAAAAGAAATGAAGACTGTTAAAAATGTATGTGAACAACTCCAACAAATTCTATTGGATTGAACCTAATTTTGCCATAATGTATCTCTGATATTTAGTTTAGCATAAGTCTTCAGAAATTCAAAAGGTTTTGGTCTTTCTTGTATCATCTACCCTTGAATTTATTGAAATTCACTATAATGAACTGGAACTTGCCAAAATGACTGTTTGGTGTTTAGTTGTGCATTAAACCATTTCAATTTACACTCAAAGGGTCATACTATTGGTCCAGTCGTCTGTCTGTCTGTTTGCATTTTTTTAGCTATCACTCAAGCTCAGGTACTGACAAGCCAAAGTTACTGACAAGCCCCTTCGGGCGTATATGCCCAGATCTGCTAAGCTCTTGTTTGTTAAGCCTGCTCATGGTGAGTGAGACATAATTGTTCGATTTTGTTTGGAGAATAATGATGAATTTCATAACTTCACACATTTGTTCCCAACAATGAGTAGATGTGCCATTTGAAAGAATTATATCTGTATCTCAAAGGTTATAAGGTCACATTAATGGTCAAGGATGGATTTCAGAATGTTTTGGGATAGATATTCCTCTCAAGTTAATGGATTGCCTTTTTACAACCTGCACATAATCCCTGCGAGGGGGTGTTGCAGTATAAATAGATAGATAGATAGATAGAAAATAGTAATGGCTGTAGGTCAAAGTCAAGGTCACTTTTCCGGCCAGACAGGTTTTGTCCTTGGAAAACCATTCCAGTTTAACAGTATGATGTACATGCAACAGCATTTTTGTGTACAACATACTCCCTGAGCCAATGATCATACAAGGTTGATTGAGAAGTGGTTTCCCAGCTCAAAACCTTTTTATTGATGGCTCAGCGTGAAACTGTTGTAACTTCCTATATATTTATAGGCTGTTAGGACTTTTGCACTGAGCCATTGCTATATGAGCCTGTGAGTGTCATTTTCAACGATTCCACATTTGCACAACGTTAAGAATCAGATGCCTGTTCAGCTGCACAGTCTGATCAGAGTCCTTCCATACACTCAATGGATGGCTAAGGGCCTAAATTCGCAGTTCTAAATCAAAGATTAATTTTAATTCATTGTGTGATTGCCCCAGGCTGCTCAATGTCTGTCTAACATGTGCACATGAAAGTGTTAAAAATGTCACGCACAGGCTCATATTATACTTTCTTGAATGGGTAAGCAAAATGTCATAACTAGCTTGATCCCAGTACCCTCCCTAAATCTGTGTATGCATGTTTGGAGTCCTGCAATTGGTTAATTCTCAAGACAACAGTTGTGGCTGAAAGACAGAGCTGTCAAAGGTCAGAGGTGGGCAATATTTGGCCTTGTATTTTATAAATAACTATAGTATTAAATGGTCTTCATTGTGTCAGTCTTTTATGGTCATCTGTCACTAAATGCAATATACCACTTAGTGGGTTTTTACTGTTTTGACCGATTAAACCCTTGCAATGCCAATGCAAACCATGAGCTATCTTTGTTAATTCTTATGCCCTTAAAATATATTTGGAAGTGTTTGGTCTATCTTTAGTCATGTTTTATTCTTTTCATGTTTTCCCCTAGAAAGAATGGTTTAAAAAATATGAATTATGATATGGTTATATTTTGTACAATAGGTGTTTGAAAAGTCATTATTTTAAATTACATTTACTGCACTTGAATGAATTCATTGATCTGTACCATATAACCATTTCCTTCTTTCCCATTGAATTAAAAATATTTTTGATAAAAGATATATATTTTAAACCAATACATTTTATGACTCCGAAAGCTAGGTTTTGGGGTAATAAGGTATCAGCTTATTGACCTGTCTGTCAGCCTTTTTCGTGTCCACTCAATTTTTCAACAACTTAAATGGAAGGATTTCATTCAAACTTCTCTGATATGATCAGCATCAAGCAGAGATAAGCAAGTCTTTTTTTAGTGGTGGTCTATTTTTTTGTCAGAGTTATGGCCCTTTGATGTAAAATGGCTTTTCATTCGGACAAGCACTTGTAGGAGGTATTAGTCTGCTTTGCGACAGTTAATTTCATTTTTTAGCCAACATAGAGAGCTTAAAGCGCTAGATTTTAAAAGTTTTCTATAAACTTGAAAAGAAAACTTATCCATGCAGATATGACTCTACCCCTAGCATTTGGACTGCATAGTTCTCCCATTTCAAGCACCAGGAAGCTATACAAAATTGGGAGCTTTTATTAAGCACCACCAAATCTGAATTGAAAAAAAACCCTATCAAATTGATGCCTTTTTTGCTTTAACCCCTTTTGCTTTTTCCCTTTAATTTCAGATGGGTATGTCCCCTAAAAATCATAAAAGGTGATAAATACTTAGACACGACAGATTCAACCACAAATTGATATCAAAATTCAAGGGGAGGGAATATTTGATTCATCAAGGTATATTATTATTTTTTTTTTTGTTAAGTATGAGTAGGGGAGTGAATATACGACTTTTGTCCACTCGTCCATGGACAAGTCAAAGTCAATTTTTACTAGTCCAGGATCAAAATGAACTTGCCAACAAAAACATGAAATAATAAATATTGAGAAAAACATTGTGTTTAATGAAGAAAATGCTGTAACCCAGCATTTTCTTCATTAAAGACAATGTTTTCTCCCCTTTCATATACAAACAAAAGGATGTCTTTCCTCCTAGATCTTTTAAGTACTGTAGCAAGATTTGCTCTGGTATTTACTTGTTGATGGACTAGTGGCATAGAAAATGTACTTACCCACAAGTGGAAAAGCCAGAGTAGGACAAGTTGGGCATGGGAATTCCACACCCCTGTAAGTGAGGGAAACTTATTATTTTATTTAGAAAGGAAATATTTGTAAATCATTGAATAAAATTTGATGTTGTTCTTGAAATGTTCTGTATTAAAAATAGTTGTAGGTCATAATTGACCAAAATAAAACAAAAGCATTGTAGTTGTCAGACTTTGTTTCATTTACAAATTTTATTCAGTTACACTTGTATTAATTTTGTTTGATCAGTACAATTAAAGGTTTTAATTAGCATAAGGTTGTTTTGATATCCTTTATGGATGTATCCGGTATTCAAGGTAGGCAAGTTTAATTTTCATGTTGTAAGGAATGAATAAAGCCATCTCTTTAGACAAAAAAACCCTCAAGATCTTAATTATACCCCCACCTATGAAGTAGAGGGGGGTATATTGGTTTCATCATGTCTGTCTGTCTGTCCATCCATCTGTCCATCCGTCTGTCCGTCCGTAGACCTTTTCGTTTCCAGACTCTAACTCAAGAACCAAATGACCTACAATCATGAAACTTTATACTAATGTTCCTTATGACCCAAGGAAGTGCTCTATAGTTTTTGGGTCACATAGGTCAATGGTCAAGGTCACAGTCAGCCTTTATTCAATTTTTGTTTCCGGACTCTAACTCAAGAACCAAGTGGCCTACAATTATGAAAATTTATACAAATGTTCCTTATGACCCAAGGAAGTGCCCTTTTGTTTTTGGGTTACATAGGTCAAAGGTGAAGGTCACAGTCAGCCTTTGTTCAATTTTCATTTCCGGACTCTTACGCGAGAACCTAGTGACCTACAAGCATGAAACTTCATGCAAATGTTGCCTATAATCCAAGAAAGTGCCCTATTGTTTTGGGGTCATATAGGTCAAAGGTCAAGGTCACAGTCAATTTTTGTTCAATTTTCATTTGTGGACTCTAACTCGAAAACCAAACGACCTAGAATCATGAAACTTCATGCAAATAGTGCATATGACCTCAATATTTGTTACAAACACATTCTGCACTAATAGCACTTGCATTCTGACAAAGCGCTTGTGGGGGTATTAGTCCGCTCTGCGACAGTTCTAGTGTGTCTTGATCGAAATTAAAAATAGTTGCAAAATTGCTGGTTCCAGATGTAAGTGGTAACTGCTTACAAATATAATTATAGGCAGTTAAACTATTGCTCCATGCTGAGCCAATAAAACTTAAGGTTGATTTAATTTATTTTTTTTTTGACTGAATTTAATTTGTTCTAACTTTCCAAGTTTTTCCTTGAGAACCATAAAAAGGTAATATTTAGTAAACTAAGTAAGCTAATATAACAAACAATATTTTTGACTATGACATTTAATTATTGCTCAACCTTCAATATCAATATCACCCAGTCAATATTAGTATCAGAAAATTGACAAAGAGTGATTTTTTTTATCCTGTCGCTGTCAATTAGTCTGACTATGGTAAAACACTTGCGCAGTACTCTGATGGTACCTTTTTCCCTGTGCATGTTTAGTAGATTGTCTGAATAATAAAATAACTCATTAGAAGAAAAAAAATACAGAATAAAAGATGAAAATGAAACGAAAATTGTATGTTACTTGTCAATAGCCTCTGAATTTCATGAAATTAAAAAATAGAATTTAAGGTCAGTTTCCAAGTTTTATGATAATGGAATTTGTAAATTTAAATTGGCAACAGTACAATACATCAGAGAAAGTTTGGCCATAAATTGTATAGCTAATCATCATGAAAGTTTGATTAAATGGGTAGATAGAAGATCATGGGATGATAAGAGCCCTTTCAACAAAATGGACAAAATAGCCCCAGGGTCATTTAAAAGGTCAATATGACTCATAGAGGATGGATTTTCATGTATTGTGATGCACTTGAGACTTTAATAACTGTAATATGGAGTTTGTCAAGCTAAAAGGAACTATTGTAAAGGATGTGTATTATCATTTAGTGGAATTCCATGTGAAGTCGTGAAACAATAGGGTACAAATGGAATTTAAATTCCCTCAAAAGTATGTAGGCTAAAAACTTAATGCAGACGGGTGGGGAAATATTTTTTTTTCTACTAAGTCTTGTCCTTGGACAAGTATATGATGATTTTGTACTTGTCCAGGATCAAAATAAACTTGTCCATAAAATAGTGAATAGATTGATGTTAAGAAACATTGCTTTAAATGAAGGAAATCAGTATTTTCTTCATTTAAAACAATGTTTTCAACCCTCTGATATATAAATTAGGATAACTTATTATCTAGATCTATTTGATACCTTACAAAGATTTGCCAAGGTATTTACTTGTCCATAAGTAGATAAACCATTGTCGGACAAGGAATTCCACAACCCTGTTTAATGCTTTATTTAGAAAATCATAGTTTCCTTGTATGTGTGAGATTTTGGGCACCCTCAAAGAATAAAGTTGATCAAAAGGTAGAGATTTGACTTCTTGATCATTAGGTCTCAAGTTTGATTTCTGGGAGTTGCTATCCATCTTTCCTTAATCACCATCACATTTGGCATATGCACTGCTTTATTTCTTTCATGCAGAATTGACATGGATTAAAATTGTATTAAAATGTGTGTCTCGGAATATATCATCGCTCTTGTTTTGATCGTGTTATCATCTACCGTATTTTCTCTAATAATAGCGCCCTCCCTAGTAGAAGCACCCCAACATTTTTATGCCCCCGTATGGAGAGATCGGGGGCATATTGTTTTACTCATGTCCATCTGTCTGTCCGTCTGTCTGTCAATCCGTCTGTCCCAAAACTTAACCCGAAAACTTAACCTTGCCAATATCTTCAAGCCTATTCAAGATACAAAGCTAATATTTGGCATGATTATAGATCTTAATGATCCGCATCTTCTGGTACCAAAGTCAAGGTCATGTGACAAGGTCAAGGTCATCTGTCAAGGTCAAACTATGAAAAAAAATGCCGTTACAGTGGAATTCGTGTTTCACAAACACATCTTGTTTTATTTAGAAAACCCACTTCAAATGCCTAAATTTTAGGAACATTAAGAGACTTCATCTCTAATTTGTGATGAATTTCCTCTAAACAATCATTTATATGATTGTTTAGAGGAAATTCACCTCAAATTAAAGGGAAAGGGTCCTAAATGACATCAATCTTAATGATTTTTACTCTGTATCTTCCTTTTAGGTCCCGGGAGCGTTTATTAGGAGAAATACTGTATATTGCAAAACTTGACCATTTTATATTTTCAGGGGGGCAGAGAAGATGGGTCGGCCCGACTGAGGGAAGCCCTTACTCGGGCGATGATGGAATACAAGAGAAGCAGTTACCGTGCCATTGTAGCATCCACCAATGCCATACTCAGCACCACCTATCTACAGAATCACCATGGTAACAAACTGGATCAGGAGGGTAACGAGTCGTCTCTTGTCAACGGAGAACGAGATGATGACGGTAATTTAACAAGATACATGTTATTATTTGAGTTTTTGACTTACAATTCCAACATTTTTACCCATGCATAAGGCTTGGATTTTAAGCGGCCTAGACAGCCATAGGGTGTATTCCAATGATTAATATTAGGTTTCATCTGTGGGGTTCTAGTCTTATTTCAACCAAAAAGGGTCCAAAGGATTTGTATTTGGGACCCTAGGGGTCCTTTTTTAAAGAGTCAGAGTCACCACTCACCTGAATTTATATTGGTCTAATGGATGACATCCAAGTAACGTTCTGGCAAAGATGTAGACTTTTATTTTAGCGCTAAACTTGTTTTTATATGAATTTAAATGAAGGTAAAAAAAGTATTGATTATAATTATATTGACCATTTCAGTCTCATCTTCAGGAAAGAATTGAAGACTGTTTGTGACATTGTTCATTCTTTTTTGAAGTTGACCCCAAGAGGGTCTTCCTAACTCACATCAGATGGTTTTGAGTGTCCTGGCTACTTATTTGAGAGTCTTAGTCCCTGTATCTGTCTACAGTGAACACAGTGAACACTCGTAGGCCAGGCTGTGTAGACACACAGACTGACCTTCATGTATCTTCATAACACACAATGTGAAACTGTTGTACATATCATGCACATGCTCATTAATTAGTCCCCTACCGGTGTTCACACCGGAGGGGACTATAGGTTTGCCCTCCGTCTGTCCGTCCGTCTGTCCGTCCGTCCGTCTGTCCGTCTGTCCGCTCAAATCTGGATCCCGCGATAACTTTATAACTAAGCAAGCGTTTTTGATGAAAGTTGGTATATGACTAGATGGCAATGTGTAGATTATGCACATCATTTTATTTTTGTTTTTCGACTTAAATTGAGGTTGCTATGGTTACAGAAATAGTGAAAATATGGCCAAAAATGGGATCCTGCGATAAGATAATAACTAAGCAAGCTAGTTTGATGAGACTTGGCAATGTGTAGATTATGCACATCATTTTATTTTTGTTTTTAGACTGAAATTGTTGTTGCTATGGTTATGGAAATAGTGAAAATATGGCAAAAAATATTGGATCCTGCGATAAATTAATAAGTAAGCAAGCTAATTTGATGAGACTTGGTATATGACTAGATGGCAATGTGTAGATTATGCACATCATTTTATCTTTGTTCTTTGACAAAAAGTGCGGTTGCTATGGTAACGGAAATAGTGAAAATATGGCAAAAAATGGATCCTGCAATAACTTAATAACTAAGCAAGCTAACTTGATGAAACCTGTTTTAAAATGTAAAAAAAATTATAAGCCATGTTAGTCAGGGTGGTGATGCAGCAGTATTAATCACCTCCAGTGAAAGTTCTCATTTCTTACCAACAAGACTGAAGAAAAACATCTTGGATCAGACAAGGTAACTGTTATTGATACTATTTCTTGCATCTGTCTATTGCTTCCATGAATTGTATAGTGGGCACAGCAGAGACAACAACTCATGTAAGTCTTGTTTAACCCTTTAACAAGACCTGGTTTTGACGTCCCTGATAGAATTGGCGTGGGAAAACATTGAGACAAACAAAGCCGGTAGGGGACTTATGCCCATGTCCAACATGGCTCTTGTTTTTGTAAGCCAAACAGGATCTGTCATGAGATCTTCTTTGAAACATGCTGATCTTAACCAAGTCTTGTGTGTGTGTGTACTTTCGTTTATTTATCGTCGCTATCGAAGCATATGTCCATATGAGCGACGCCCCCAGAAGACGAATAGTTGTTATGGAGGATAGTGCAAGGATACATGACAAAACTACTGCTGAGATCTGCCATGGTTCTTTAACCCTTTCCAGTACAGGTGTTTTACACAATTCTGGACCTGTCCAAATTCAAAGGTTTTGCAGACAAAAATTAAAAGTGGATTTAATTTGAAAAATAACCATTCAGTAGGGTAGAAAATAGTGTGGAAAAAGAAGAAATTGCTTGTCAGGTGTCCATATGAGCGACGCCCCCTGAAGACGAATAGTTGTTATGGAGGATAGTGCAAGGATACATGACAAAACTACTGCTGAGATCTGCCATGGTTCTTTAACCCTTTCCAGTACAGGTGTTTTACACAATTCTGGACCTGTCCAAATTCAAAGGTTTTGCAGACAAAAATTAAAAGTGGATTTAATTTGAAAAATAACCATTCAGTAGGGTAGAAAATAGTGTGGAGCAATTTCTTCTTTTTTCACAATGTTTTCTCAATCATAAAATCATAGGCACGTCAAAAGCAGGGATTAAACAGCAAAGGGTTAACATGCTCGGTGTAAAGCACTGTCTCAGGGGACCTCGGTTTAACATCTCATCTGAAAGACAATCAGTTTTTGTTAGTGTGCCAGCCTGGGAATCGAACCCAAGCTATCGAACTTCAATGGTTTTGAAGTCTGGTGCTCTACCAACTGAGCTAATCAAGCTGACCAAGTCTTGTATGGGAAAATTTATTTAAAGAGCCTTATGACATGGTCTGATACTAACTTCTGAGGATAAGGAGTCAAACAGACTCCAGACTACTGAAATAAAGGAGTCCAAGCCTAAAATAGGCAGTCTGAGTTTTCATATTTGGGGAGAATATTGCGGAGGAGAAAGAATTGCTTGTAACAATCAATGTCTTCTTTTCCACAATTATTCCTCCCAAGTTATAAGATTTTTTCTAAATGATCAGAAGATACAAGCAAATGCAACAACTTTTGTATTAAAGAGATCTTAAAATTTGACAAATAGAGAAGAGTTGAAATGTAGGAAACTTAAAACTCAAATAATTTTTTTAATGAATCATCCTATGACTAAGGAATATTAAGTACTGAGAAGTAATAAGAAGTCTATTGGAATCCTAACTTACAAGAAAAATAGTCCTGCCCACAAAATAAAGGAGTTCCAATTTTTTTGATCAACTTGCCTCTACATATACGAAAGAAAAGACAAATTTCACAATCATTCTGAAATTGTTTTAAGTATACCTAATATAAATTGCAACTCCATCATAATGCTTTGTGTAGAGTCTTTAAAATGAAGCAGTGGAAGAAGTGGGTTTATTATGCTTTCATTTGATAAACACAAAGTGCATAAGGATGAGCTATTATGATTTGCAAGAAATTTAACTTCTTTCTGTTACAGAGGTTGAACCCAGACTAAAGATTGTAAAAGAGTTGTTAAGAACAGAGGAAGAATATCTCACACAGTTACAGGATATTCTACACAGATATGCTGAACCATTTAGGTTAGTCCCGCCCCTTGACCTCTGTCAAACCACACCCCCTCAGATATTATGAAATCATTTATCTATAAAAAAAGAGCCTGTGAGTGACATTTCCAACAATTTGACATGTGAATGAATTGAAAACATTGAGCCCCATAGAAGTCAGATATAGCAGTTATAAGATTGCCAGACTGTCAAAATATACTTTGAAAACTTGTCTATGTACAAAGCGCATTGTGAAGACTCTGGTCAGACTATGTGGATGCACAGGCTGGCCACAGTCTTACATTTCAAACATTAAAAAATATTGAAAATGTCACACAAATGCTATTATGGACATAAAAACAAAAGTAATATAGATGAAGTTGGAAACAAAGAGGGCAAAAAATTATGTAAGTAAACAATCATCTCATCATAAATGAGTGAATAGGTTGTCAATTTACTAAATGATTCACACCAGCAATTTGTAAAGTATGGTAGAATGAGAGAAAAAAAAGTTAAAGGTTCAATGTGGAATTATTGTGAGTGCATTTATTATATTGAAGGGTCAGCATTTATAATAATGTTGCACTGACCCCTTGACATATTAATAATATTGAATACATAGTCATCAAATCTATTCAGTGAGTTATATTTAAACACAATTTCCTTTCAATTTTGGATCGCAATCAAACAAAAAGATTTAGCCTTAAGTGTGAGAACTTTGAGAAGACAATTATGATATGATTAATTAGTAACATTTGAAATAAAAAAGTTAGATTATCATCGTTTCTATTAACTTAAAACTATTATGTTTATCAAATCTTAGAAAAATGAACCCAAATGAAAAGTAAAAACCTGTCATCTATTTAGTGTGATTAAAAGGGAGGTAACCATTATCATTAACATGATATGTGAAAACTTTGTTATTTCCCTTACATCTGAACAAAAGAACTGAAATGTTTATTACTGGAACCCTTTAGCTCATCTTTTTTAAAAGAAAATATTCCAAGCACCCAAATTAGAAGTTTTATAATCTTGGGCCCAAAATATGATTAACTCTTTTTAGAGCTAATGCCCTGATGAGTCTCAAGGAAATAAATAGCTTGTATTTTACTTTTTAGGAAATTTACCTCCCTTTCTCAAGAAGACCACAGGATTCTGTTTGTTGGGTTAGAGCCTATTGTATCCCTGAGTGCCCTCATAGCCTCCAAGGTGAGAAAAAAATATCTTTGTACATTCTAGTTGGTATGATTTAAGGTAGTGGAAACGTAATAGTTGCGCAACATTTTTGACCACATGAACTTTCACAAGGTTGACGGAGGTTTCCTACTGTAATTCATTAGAAAACCTCGCTCAACACTGTTAAAGTTCATTTCTTCTTAAAAGTTGCAGAACTATATTCAGGTCCACTACCTTAAAAGATAACATTTTGAAACTACAACCTATAAGGAAAAAATTGATTTAACCCTTATCATACAGAATTTGAACTTTGTTTCACACAAATTGCCAATTTTTGATGTTTCAGCAAGTCTGGCTGATGTTTGCCCCACAAAGTTCAAGTAAAAGATAGGCAGTGAGGGCTAATATTGGACTGCATGTCTATTTAGGCTGATTGTAGTGTATGTTATGCCTTGTCATTTTGCTTCTTCCTTACACAAAGCTTTGACAGATAGTATAGACTAAGATTATCTTGCACAAATATGCAGTCTGATCTTAGCCCACACTACCTGCTTTCTCCTTGTGAAGTATTGTGGTAAAAACTTGAACTGGACTTGTTAAAATGTTTCCAAAATTTGGAATTTGTATGTAATTAATTTAAAGTCAGCAGGATTAGGGTTAATATAGCCTTCTTGCTGTCTGCCTGTCATGCAAATAACAATGGCTCAGCAAAAAACAGTTGTAACTGCCTATGAACATATAGGCAGTTACAACTGTTTTGTGCTGAGCGATGGATTTGACTGTTGGTACTGTTCTTAATATATAGGCTCAAATATGCCCAGATGGACTAGTCCGTAACGTTATTCAGAAAAATTAGATTTCTGGTATTTTTAGTAGGAGGTGAACTTACTGACATTCAATTTTGTTTTATTATTGTCTTTTGATCTTGTGATTTTTTATTCTCCATCAAAAAACCCATAAACGTGGTTAGCAACTGCTTTCCTATATATAGAACACTCACTATCATAGAAGTAACTTTAAAGATGAGGAAATTTTATATGCGGCCAAAGATTTATATTTGTTTCATTTTAACCCCCCATCTACGAAGTAGAGGGGAGTATATCAGGGGAGTATATTGGTTTCACCACATCTGTCTGTCTGTCCGCCCATCTGTCCATAGACTTTTTCGTTTTCTGATTCTTACTCAATAACCTAGCCACCTACAATCATGAAACTTCATACAGATACTGCCTATGAACCAAGGAAGTGCCCTATTGTTTTTGGTTCGCATAGGTCAAAGGTCAAGGTCACAGTCAGCCTTTGTTCAATTTTTGGTCTGTCCTTATATCTGTACGTACATAGGTAAGATCTTGTGAATGTAAATCCTCCCACACTAACAGAAACTGTTTTGGGTGAAATTTTCACAAATTATTCTTAGTTAGCTTATGTCTTTGTTGCAGTGGCAGATCCAGGGGGTGTTTGCAGGGTTCAACCCCACCACACCCTGTAGCCCAATATTTCATTTCATTCAGAATTCGTTGAAAATAGTGTGGTACTAGGAAAATGCACCTCTCCCTTTCTATTTGTATGTTCAAAACCCCCTTTTTCAGAAATCCTTGATTTGGATGATAATCTGCCTGTCATACAAAATAAGGTTCTTGATGCTAATTTCCTATGACTGGGTGTATTTTGTCAACATCACTGTTGTTTCACACTTGAAGAAAAACTTGAATTTTTTTAAGGGGATATCAGTTATTCTTAAACTTACAACGTTGGGGTATTTTAAATGGGCTTATTTGCACACAAACAAGCATTTAATACTGAATCATGAACCAGAATTGAACCAGATTTTGTTGTTTTCTGAGATAAGTAATAGTGGCAAAAATTCATCATAAGCTCATGTTGATGATTCTTAGAATTTAAAAAGGCAATATTTGATCCCAATACAATGCATATTACCCAAATTCAGTAGAAGAATTATTCAGGGTTTGAAACGAACCAGTTTTTGCCACAAGCAGGAAGGACCTGTTAGCTCTTAATATCACTGGTTCCTGCCTGATTTAAACCAGCATTTTAGGAGTACATGTACATTGTAAGGAAAACATTGTAAGGAAAGAAGAAATTGCTTGTGACAAGCAATTTCTTCTTTTTTCCACAATGTTTTCCATTGGATAATGGAAATTCTAGTATTGGAAAGTTAACTTTTTATCAAAAATGAGGTTATTCTATACAGGCCGAAAGGACTTGCGGTATGGTAACTTCTACCAGTGTTCTCCCAAAACCACAGGTCTGTGATCGGAGGACTGGTGTTAGTATTGATCCCTGTAAGAATGAGTGAAAAGGCAATGCCCAATCTTATTTATAGGAAATTCTAGGTGTATGTCATGAAAATGGTGATTGATATTTCGAGATGCATCTAAGAAAAGGGTGAACCATTTTGTTAAAAATTTACATTCATAAAAAATCGGAACATCTGCGTTATTTGGAAATCTGAATCGTCAGACTGTGCACTTTAGAGTAATATATAGCGCAGTTATTGCAAAATAATGTCTCAAATTTTAAATTACCTTTAACATTACTTTTACAGTCTAAAAAGGAAAATTTTGTCATTTGATCAATTGACAATTGGAGGAGGCTGCACAAAACCTATGTAAGTGCCTATATATCTATAGGCATCTAAAACAGAATTGACCTCACCCCTTTAATTTTGAATTGCTCAGCTGTAATTTATGAATGTTATACTAGGGTGATGAAGCTGCATATTACAGAAAGTTATGAATCTTGCATTTACATGAAAAGATTGATTATTAAAATTATGACCCCCTTCGAAGAAGAGGGGTTATATTGCTTTGCCTTTGTCAGTCAGTTGGTTGGTCCATCTGTAGACCGATTTTTGTCTGGAGAATATCTCAAAAAGTATGCAAGCTTGAATCATGAAACTTACATGTAGATAGATGTAATTGAGGAGAAGTGCAGTGCGCAAGAACCATAACTCTACTCATCATACTTTGTGTGTTATTGCCTTTTGTTGATTGACAAAGAATAGGCTATTGGCCTGTTTTAATGGGGGTATAAATGTTTTACAAACATCTTTTGTTAGAATTAATACTCAAAGAGTACTTCTAAAACCCATAAGTATATCTCAAAAACATTTTGGAATGGATTCAGCATAGTATAGAAATGATACGCTTGAAAGAAAGAAGCCTGAGAGCTATTTTGAAAGCATGTTTGACCTATTTTTCAAACTTCCATACATATGTTTATTTCAATAATTTTATTGAGAAAAAAAGTTATATTACAGAAATTATCTTGTACCGGCTCATCAGCCACGTGATTTAGCGCAGGAATGACAAATTTATCATTTTATCTTTTACACTATCTAGTTGGGACAAAAAGGGGATGATTCTCACTAAAATTTATAAAAAGTTTATACAAAGTGTCATGACATCGATAGGAGCATCTGAAATCAATGACTATTTAAAAAAATTATGCATGACACTGTTTCTACCGTAGAATAAATTCATTTAAAGAATGTACGTCATTTCTGACAATATGACATCGTGGGTATATTATTGGACCTTGATTGGATGACATCTAATATGGTAAAATGAACAAAAGCTTTTAAATGAGAAATCCATTGGAAAGCATAAGAGAGACAAGATAGAGGATAATTGTTTGTTTCAGTGCAAGGTCAATTTATATTTCATTGAGTGAACAACAAAAGCTATATTTTCATGAGAGGTAGAGCCACAAGTAAAATTGAAATATAGCTTTTGTCTTCCAGGAAATGAAATAGTGATCGATCTTACTCTAAAAATGATTATTCACTTTCTTTAATGCAAAATTTAAACAATAAGTGAACATTTGGGAAAAATCATCTCAAAGTGAATTTTACATTTGATTGCTGTAGAATATTCATGATGATGTCGCTTATTAGGCTTCTCTTAGATGACATTAGACAAGGTGAAAATGACCAAAGCAGTGGTATGGATTTTGCTAATTTCACTGGTTAGGTGGTGGATGATCTTCTATTATTTCTCGATAATCTACTGAAAAACATCAGAGAGATAGAGGATAATGGTTTGTTTCATTGCAAGATCGAGTTATATTTCATTGAGTGAACAACAAAAGCTGAATTTTCACGAGTGAAATTATAGGTTTTGTTGTTCATGAAATGAATTTTTAATCGATCTTACTCGAAAAACAAACGATTATTCTATTTTTTTAATGCAAAAATGAGACAATTGTGAAATTTCTAGGACATATTGTTGTAAAGCACATCATTTTGCACGTGATTGCTATGCAACGTTCATTGTGACGTCACTAATTTCGCCCGGCATAGATGACGTCAGATAGGGTGAAATGCACAAAAGCAGGGTATAAAATTTTGATAATTTCACTGCTCTTGTGGTGAGATTATCACTTGGTAAGATTATCAAGTGATTATCTACCGTTATTTCTCGATAGACCACCAAAAAGCATTAAAGAAATAATGGTATTTAAGGGTTAATGGTTTGATGATATTTTCTCGAGTCTCTAATTTCACTTCATTTTAATTTCGAACATACCCGATCTGTATACCATAACTATCTGTTACTTTTACAGTTAAATGAGCAAATAGGTTAATCTTTTTGTGTCACTTTAACTTTGAAATTGTATAACAGGTAATATCACAGTAAAGTGGTGACATGCGGATCTCTTCAGTTAACAAAATGGGCCTCTCTCTCAGGGACGATAAAACATCTGGATTGGGTGTTCAAGAGCAACTCTATAACCTTAAGCCTTTGTCTTAATCGAAATAAAATAGATAAGTATAACCTAAACGGGACCAAAGAAAGTATATTGTTGAACCAACATGATTGGCTTATTGAGCTGTGCCTTTTAAGTTAAAGTTGCGTACACATTGTGACATAAAACAAATAGTTTGGGGAGAGCAACTATTAAGAGCTAGAAAGATCTTAAAATTGCCATACATAATTATGTAGAGTTTATACTAATGAATTTAACTTAAAATGGAGTTAATTTTCTTAGGAAGATTTTCTGGTCCTACAATGTTGTAGGATTTATTTTTAGCTCAGCTGTTTTCGGAGAAAAGCCGAGGTATTGCTATAGCCTTCGTGTTGTTGTTGTTGTCGTCGTGCGAAAACTTTGACATTTTGTTATATCTCTGGTTCTACTGAAGGCATTCACTTGAAACTTGGCACACATGTTCACCGTCAAAAGAGCAACCTATACTATCAAGGGGGAGATAACTCTAGATGCATTTTGTGCAAATTATGCCCCTTTTTCGACTTAGATTTTTTCTCACCATCAAGCACTCGACAGCCGAGCGTAGGCACCCGTAGGCGATGCTCTTGTTTACCATGGCTGTTATACCATAGACCTGGATCCTTTAATAAGTAGAGCTGGGATGAGTTCTTGAGGACCTGGGTATTGGGTAGGGAAATGTTCCTACCTCGGTCATGAATTCCAATCTACCTGGCTCTACCTAGGAATCAACTTCAGAAGAGAATTGAACACTGTATAACACAGTCCTTAATTCTTTTGAAGTTGATTTCGAGATGGTCCTACTGACTTTAACCAGATAGTTTTGAGAGTGCTGGCTACTTTTTTTTACCAAGGATTTTTAAATTGCTATTATTAATTTAAGAAAAAAATGATAACTCTTTTAAGTTTTTTTACTCATTCAAAGTTTTCTAATTTTAGACATTCAATTGACATAATGTGGTGTCCGTGGTCTAGAGGTAGAGCGTTGGCCTTTTGGCTCAAAGGTCCTGAGTTCAATTCTAAGGAGCGGCTATTGGTCTTGGTTCTTTCATTGGCCCACACATTCGGCGCGAATACTGGTAAATTTTCCAGGAAGCAGAATCGAGATGGATTAATCTAAGTTGTAAGAACTTGTTTCCTAATGGATGTAAATAAATAGTTTCAAACCAATTGACATAATCATACAAATATTTTTCTTAAAGCTGCTCTTGCACAGATTGGGAAAATGTGAATTTTAACATTTTTCGTAAAATCAATCGGAATAAACTACCTCATCATGTTAAAGCCTTTAAAATAACAAGATTCAATCTGGTAATGCATCGAAAGAAAGACCGATATACCCGAATTTAGGTTAGATTCATTCTAAAAAATAAAGTGACTACTAACGCTAAAAAAATTATTCTTCAATTTCAAGCCAACTATTTTTGCTTGACATTCGGCATGTTTGTCTTATTCAATTAAAGATTAAGGTTAAAGTATTTGACAGCTAGAAACTTCATATCAATACAGGCAAAAAATGAAAGGTTATTCACGGAAAATAACGATTTTGTAATAAATAGACTAGAAATAAATAGACTGGATACCTTACTGAGCTTGCCACTTCGAAAAAATAAGTTACAAAATTATTGAAATATGTTGTTTCTAGTGCCAATGCTTTGGGCAATTCTTCATAGTCTAAAAATACACACATTTCCAAAACTTAGAACAAGTTTTGTATTTTTTCTATGAAAAACTGTGCAAGAGCAGCTTTAACAGCTTGAAGGACCTTTATAGCCATTTCTTTTAAACTGTCAGGACTGTAATAAGATACTGCACTGCTACAATACCTTTTCTTTACAGTTTGAAAATTGAGAGTGATAAAATGTAATCCAAGTAACCTGCCATCCTACTAAATAATGAAATCTTTACTAGGTGCATATGTATGGATGTTTTTGCAGGTCTAAGGCATTATTTTAAAGCAAGATATCTTATGAAAAAGTTTGAAATGTTAAACTCTTTTTGACGTCATATAAATTCAGCTTTCTCAATATTTCTAATAACATTACATTTTCTCACTGTAATGTCTGAGAAAAGCCTGCGCATTAGCACAGACTGATCAAATCTTTACTTTTGGCAGCCATGGTTATTGTGCAGTGGAAGCACATCAGACCATCAATTTAAAGGTCCCAGTGTCAGGTTCAATTCCCAACAGCGACACTCATCTTGTCCAACTATTTGTTTTCCAGCAATGGGTTGATAATTGTAGACCTATGTGGGATAGCAGCTGGAGGCTTGGAAAGGATGTAATGGTAGTACTAATGTGAGAAATACCAGGAATCCATTGTAAGGTACTCCAGATGGCCGCAATATATCTGAAAGAATGTTGAAAGCGGTTTATAACCCAATTCAAACAAGTAGATTTTCTTTGAGAAGTGCACATAGCTTCTGAAAAGTTTATGATTTAAACTTCTATCAAGAGGAGGACATATTTTATTCTGATTATGGTCCTTTGACTTTCAACTGAGTTAAAGCCCTTGGACGAGAACGCTCATCTGCCAAATTTCGCAACAATTCTTAAACACCTCAGGAAAAGGCAGGATAAGGCATATCCTACTTTGGTTAGTCTGTTGACTTTTGACAGAGTTATGGCCTTTTAATCAAAAAGATGTTAGGATTGTCTAGCTTCTCCTTGCTACTCAACTTTTCAGCAACTAATGAAGGAATTCTATACACCTTCGCAGATATGCCCAGTATCAGGGATGAGAATTTGGTCATTATAATGCATAGACACAGGGTTTTAAGGGACCCAGGCTTAGCGAGTCTAAGACTCTCAAATAAGTAGCCAGAACCCTCAAAACTCTGATTTCCAAAGACCCTCTGGGGATCAGCTTCAGAAAAGAATTTAAGACTGTTTAAGACAGAAAATGAACGTCAAATAGTCAATAAATATCCAATACTTTCTTCTACCTTTTACAAGGGACTAGCTTTAAATTCATATAAAAATAAGTTAAGCGCTTAGAAATAGTGTATATCTTAAGCAAGGATCCCCAAAATTCAAGAAGGGACCCTTAAGAGCCCGATTATCAAGTCCTTTGGACCCCGTTTTGTTAAAGTCAGGCTTAAACCCTGCATTGACTTTCGATAGAGTAATAGCCCTTTGATGAAAATTCTAGTAAGCTCAATTTCTAATTTACTTAAAGTGAGGGATCGTATTCAAATTTCACAGAAAGACTTAGTATCAGTCAGAGATGCATGAGATGCACATCCTATTTTAGACTCAGTCCATTTATTTGGACAGAGTTATATACCTTTGATGAAAAAGGTTGTTAGGTTTGCCTGTGTCCTCTCAGCTTCTATTAACTGGTTTAGACATTTGATTCACAAATGTGCCAAGTGTCAAGCAAAGATGTACATATCTTATTTTGATTGTGGTTCATTGATTTTTGACAGAGTTATGGCCCTTTGATGAAAATCTTGTCTGCTCAATTACTCTGCAACTATTGGAGAGATTTGATTTAAACTTCACAGAGGGCACGTGTATCAGTCAGAGACATGTTTGTCATATTCTTGTTATGCTATAATTATAAACTTTTTAAGAGTTATGGTCCTTTGATTTAAAAGTAGTTAGGGCTAGTTAGCTTTTTCTTAATCTCGAAACTTCTCAGCAACTAATGGAGGGCTGCAATTTAAACTTCACAGTTATGCTGACTATCAAGCAAAGAGATGTGTATATCCAAAGATGGTTATGGTTCATTGTCTCTTTATGGTTCGTACTTTCTACATAATTATAGTCTATTGATTAAAAATCTTATCTACTCAATTTGTCTGCAAATTCTGGAATGATTTTGTTTAACCATTACGTTGAGATCCAGTCAGAGATGAAAACTTCATATTTTAGTTACTCAGCAATATCACAACAACTGCTATGCCTACCCATAGCTTCCTGTTGTTTCTCATACCAGTATAACTACAACATTTCATCCGAGCCATCAGCTGCCCATCCCACTTAGGCCTAAAACCTCATATCTTTCGCCCATTGTCCAGAGGGAGATAAATGATGCTTCTCATAATGACTTTTGTCAATGTCTCACGAAAAAAAAGCCCAGCTAGGCTTTGATCTTTGAAGCCCAAGTTTGATAGCTGTTTAATGCTAACCGATTGAGCTAGCCTTAGGTTTGGCAGAATTGAAAAATACCTGAACTCTCATGCCAATTTTAAGGTGCGAGCATTTAAAGGGTTGATAACCCAAACAATTTTGTTTAGGCAAATATGCAGCCCCCCTAAACAATTTGTAATGACATATTGATGGTATGCAAATTCATTACTTTGTAATAAGATGCAGAAAAAGTGAATAGCTTTTAGCAAATGCATATCAATTTACCTTTACCATATGGAGACAACATTGGTTGCATTGTACCTAACTCTTTACCCATTAACAGGCAACAAAAATGGGGACTAATTGAAAAAAAGAATGCACAATTTTTTGTTGCAGAAACATAATTTTATGTTATAAGCAATTTCATATTATTTAGCATTTTAATGGAATTGCAAAGCACACTAAGCATCATTTTCAATTAACATTGATTATTTGGAAATAAAGTGTTGTGAATATTTGAGTTTCATCAAAATGTTTATTGAAGGCGACAGCAGAGGTTATATAAGAGATATATATTTGAGCCTGTGTGTGACATTTCCAACAATTTCATATGTGCATGATATACAGAAGTTGAGCATCATAGGTAAAGACACAATGCAAAAAGAATATATGCTGGCCACCTGAAGAGGCATTAAGACCATATCTATCGATATAGCACATAGTGAAGACTATGGTCAGACTGTGAGGCTGCACAGGCTGATCCGAGTCTTAACATTGCACAAATGTGAAATTGTCGGAAATGTCCCTCACAGGTTCATATTAGACCGGTAGCCGTCTCTTAAATAGAGGTTCATTATTGAAAATATGTAATATAAAAGCAATGTCTAGTTTCTGAAAGCCTGATTTCTTTGAAGAGAAGTTAACTCATTTTAAGGTCTGATTGTTTCTACTTAGTTATCTACCTTGTTACAAACTTCTAAAAACAGGGTCTGAATCCCAGGCTAAGGTTCATATTTGATGTAAACTTTTACCTGGAAAAAAAGGCATGCCAGGTTCTTCTCACACTCTTTAAATGCAAGTCCAAATTTACGTTCACCTGTATTGTTTATATAATAAATATAAAGAACTGTTTACTTGAGCCAGTTTGTTTAGATCTCTCATCCCCAGGTCCAGCTTTGTTGTAACCCTTGTCCTGCTAAATCGACATTTTGTCTGAAACATATTGAGCCTGTGCTTGATATTGAAATGTTCGTGAGGGGTGTAGACAGGTTAGAACAGTATATACAAGCTTTGACTGTTCAGTAAGATTTATTCATTATAGAAAGAATAGGTGTTGATTTAAAACTAACAGCTGCCTTCAATACATAGTGCAGTGGTAGTGCATCATTCAAAAGGTCCTGGATTTGATTCCCGATGGCAGCACTCATTTTTTTCGACTGTTTGTGTTCCACTGATAGGTTGATAATTGTAGACCTATGTTGGATAGCAGCTGGAGACAAGGTTTGTTTGAATGGGGTATTATGCAGCTTTAAAATTTTTTTATGTTATATCGGAGCTGCCGGAGCACCTAACAACGGATTTGTGGTATTTCTCACACCAGTGCTACCATTACATTCTTTCCTAGCCTCCAGCTCCTATCCCACATAGATCTATGATTATTGACCCATTGGTGGTAAACAAATAGTCAGAAAGGGTGGGTGCTGCCAGCTGGGATCAAACCCGTGACCTCTAGATTGGAAGGCCGACGCACTACCAACTGGGCTATGCCAACAGGTAGCCGGAGGCTAGGAAAGGGTGTTAATGGTATTTCTGGTGTGAGAACTTATGTTATTATACACACAAGGAGATGCAGCTGCTCAGAATAGATATCAGCACATTTTAGGATTTGTATGTACTTCCTGCAAAGTTGGGTTTCATTTTATTACAGAATGCTTATTTTACTATTTTTATTTGTTTAGAATTATTGGTTATGTGATGAATTGTTTGGAATGGTTAGAGATTGCTAATTGTTGTTCACCAGTGTGAGATAACTATCTGTTGTTCACAAGGTTTAATTGAAAAGCATAGTGTGACTAATGTGCAGGCTGATCTTTGTTATAAAACACCTCCTACCAAAGCAGGAATATTCCAGTTTCAGTATTACATTCAAGGGTTACATTATGGAATTAGACAGGTTGATAGCATCAATAATTTTGAAAACTGGTGTTATCATTAATCAGTATTTTAAAAGTGTGTGGTCCCCTAATTTGTTATGGGTCAGGGGAAAACAATAAATAAACACTAAAGTTTAAAATATGTAAAAAAAAAATATCACTGTTAAAATCTAAATGTTCAAACTTTGATGGTTGTCCCTTTACGAATTAGACTGATTGAGCAAAAAGGAACAATCTGCGTTTCTTTAATTGTTTAATGTGTTGATTTTAGCCGAAACTTTTTGCACTTTTCTGATTTTCTGAATGTAGAATCATTCTGTCTTTGTGTAAAAAGCAATTTCTTTTTCAAATGTATTTTACAGAGTTCTGAGATCATTCTTTTTCATGTGTTGCATGACAAAAAGAATATGTGAATTTTGCCATTGTTAAAAGTGCAATAAAGTCTTTTTGGTCTTATAATTATTCAAAACTATACTGTGGAGTTTGGTTTATGTGACCTTATTTCTTCTTGGGAGCAGTTATTTAGCATGCATTTACTGATTAAAAAAATAAAATAAATTGATGTCTTTTATGCCCTTTTCCCTTTAATTTGATTTTTATTTCCTCTAAAAATCATATAAATAATTGTTTAGGGGAAATTCACATCAAATTAGAGAAGTCTCAAAAATTTCAAAAGATTTAGGCATTTGCAGTGTTTTTTCTAAGAAAAAAATGTAGGGGTGCTACTATTAGGGAAGTCACTTTTATTAGGGAAAATATGGTATACCATCCCTATTTTTGTTGTTGAAGACAATAAACATATATATATTCATGGTAGCCAGTTTCTTCATTTCCTACATTTTTTCTGCTTTTCTCAGGGCTAACTGAAATTTATATGTATGAAGGTGTATGTGATGAACTTGAATAAAATGTTTTATTTTATAAAATGAGTGAATGAAAAACATTTTGGCTGTGACTAATCAAGCAGAAATATTCCCACAAATGTCAGTTAAACTTTTAACAGGTAATTTTAGATGATCGAATTTGATAAATTACCATATAAATTGAGGAACAAAAGTAGTTGAATTTTCACCCTAAATCATAATTATCTCATATAAACACCTATCCTGCTAAAAAAATAAAAAAAAATAAAAATAAAACCCACATAACTTCACAAATCATGTACCTCAGTATTTTTTTCTTTAACAGTACAGTAGGATTCTGAATTAAGTGCTTTCAGCACTTGGATTTTTTTAAAAGATTTTTAGTTATTACAATGACAATTGACATTGAATGGAGTTTTATGCTGCTTTCAACATTTCATCAGTCATATTGTGGCGGCTGAGGCACCTAACAATGGATTATTGGTATTTCTCTCACCAGTATAACCATCACATCCTTTCCTAGCCTCCAGCTGCTATCTCACATAGGTCTGCAATTATCAACCCATTGGTGAGAGACAAATAGTCGGAAATAATGAGTGCCGTCATCAGGGATCGAACCTTGGACCTCTAGATTGACAGTCAGACGCCCTATCAACTGCGCTATGAAGGCGGCTTCATAATGACAAGGCTACAGCTGTATTATATTCCCAAGATACATAATTTTATTGTGATTATGAATAGTTGTACAATCAGGCTTTTAAATTTCTCTCACCTTAAAGTACAGAAAGCAGCATTTATTTAGGGTCTATCTTCAAAGTGCACTGTGGAGACTTGGATTAATCTTCCGGGATACACAGGCTGATCTTAGTCTTTATAAATAGAAGTCGGCGTGTCCATCAGTTCGTCTACAGGTAGTTTTTTTTGTTCAGAAGTTTTCTCAGCAACTGATGGACCGATTTCAAGGAAACTTTACAGATGTGATCAGGATCAGGCAGAGATGTACAGGTGTTATTTGGTTGTGATCCATTGACTTTTGACACAGTTACGGCCCTTTGATGGAAAATGGCTTTTCAATTTGTATGGGAGTATTCAAGTCTCCTTTTTGACAGTCTAGTTATTTCATGCATAATGTGCAAATTTTATGGGTTAATTTCAACATTGTGAACAACAGCATGTATACTAGAGTTCATGATCAAATCATCAAAGTATGTCATATGTATTTACCAATCTTTATGTTCAGTTATGGTTGTTTTATATATCGATGACTTACCAAACATGTCATAAATACATCAATCTGTAGGAAGTTTGTTTCGGTTAGTTGTGTGCTGGTGTTTCATCTCACTTGGGGAAGTTACCTTCATTAACAAATAAACATTCTAGCTTTAGCAATCTTCAAAAAATATGAATGTTAGCATTTTGAAAGTGCTTAAAATGAATTATCATTTGTTATTTTAAGAGCCTTGCAAAATATGCATATTTAATGAATTATGAAGATATAAAATGAACATAAAAGATATATGTTAATTTTATAAGATATTTTGATATATCAAAAGTGTAATTAAAAATAAATCAGACAGTTTAATTTGGATGACTTCTAAAACATAAATGTATAGAGCTTGCTCTTGTGGGGGTTCTTGTTATTGCGTCATATTTTGTGTACATATTTTATTTATGAAGAGTATCATAGATGTATCGTAAATTTTCTGCTAAAAACTCCTAACTTAAGCTTTTTACAAGCTGCAGTTACGAGGTTTTAGCAGAACATTGGCGATATATTTTATATTTATCTTAATTGGGCAACCAAAATTAAAGAAACTAAAATTTTAATAAAACTGTAGTTACAACATTTGATCAGCTAACTTGAATATCTTTACAGCAAAACAGTTTTATGTTACACCTATGGTAGCCTTAGGAGATATATAAAATAGAGATCAGGGAAGTTTCGTGACTCAAACTAGTATAAAATTTGATATGTGAAGGAAGCTTGTGGATTTAATGTTTTAGTGATATCTAAGTTTAAATTCTATCTTTTGGATGTAAAAATGCAGAGGAGACTTGTAAGACAACTTAGTCGGAGTAAAAATAAATCTCTTCAAACAAAAAGTGGGAATCGCAGGAGACTTTCAAAGAGTAAAAGTGTAAGTTATTAAATTGAGATTGTTTCTCAAATATAAGACAAACATATGCCAGAGTTGCCAGAGATTGTAACCTTTTCATTTTTTCTTTCAATGCAAAGCACTAAAGTGAAAAAAATTGCAGCAGACAATGAAAAGTAAGGTGCAAATGCATTGACAACTTTATTCATTGAAACAGAGAATATTGTGGTAGAAAATGAAATTGCTTGTTGCAAGCAATTTCATTTTTACCAAAATAATTCTCACAGGGATGTAAAATTAAGGGGTTATGCACAAGAAAGAGTTAAGAAATGGTCCAATTCTATAAAGGTTGCAGATGATACTAGACCTAAGATCATGAAACTTAGAAAATAATTGTAAATGACCTAAGAATTTAGGGTCATAGGATCACAAATGACTTGAATGATAAAATTGGTCCTGTGTGCCTGAGCTTTGATGTTAGGTAACATAGAGTAGCTTTTATTCTAAAAACAGTACTCCGTAACATCCAACTTCTATTTTGCTATTTGACTATAGGATTAAATTCAATTGCAAGGTTCATATACATTGCATGATAATGACACTGCATTGAAAATTAATCCTAATTGTTATCATACCCCCCCCCCAATATGTATATAGGAATCAGCTTGTTAGCTTTTTGTCTCCACTCAATTTCTCAGCAACTAATGTACAGCTTTCATTCAAACTTCACAGATATGATCAGTATCAAGCAGAGATGTGCAATGGTCATGATCCAATGACTTTTGACCGAGTTATGGCCCTTTGATGGAAAATTGCATTTCATTTTGGACAAGCACTTTGAGAAGGGATTCCTCTGTGCTGCTACAGTCTATATATAAGATAGAAAATCTCGTGCTGCGGTATAAGAAGAAAAAGACTGCGGGAAAAAGACTTGAGCATAAGCAGGTGTCTATTTCCCATATAACGAGGCACAAGATTTTCTAACCGACTTAATTAGACCACACTTTTCTAATACTGTCTGTATTTTTGACCCAAACTGCTAAACAATGAAAGAAGAGTAAAAATGGCTGTGTTATATTCACCTCAAGCGGAGTGTGATTTATTTTAAGTACTGGTATTGAAGATGGAGGATAGTTTTACCATTAACCATCTGTCTGTTTGTCTATCCCTGCCTCATTCTGTTTACCGTATATACAAAGCTTAATCAAAATCTGAAAAATTGTCAATTTCTATGAGCCTTACTTATTGTTTATGATACCAGGTAATACTTTTATTTACAAGATGATATTTCTCACTTGTATACATCATCGGAAGCTAAGGTTATGTCATTTGACAAGGTCAAGGTCATTCATTGTGGTCGATCTTCTGAAAAAAATTAAAGATTTTATGAGCAAAAGTGTTTCATAAACACATTTTGTTTTCTAACTATTTTCAGCTTGATGATGCTGTAGAATCATGGGACCCCACAAGCACAAAAGTTGGTAAGTAGTTCAACTTTATTTTGAAGCTTTTCTCCACCTAAGTTGCTACTCTATAAGCAATATTATACAACTCCCTTTTAGTATTAGATTAAATCTAGACCACCGTTTTTAAAGCCATGACTGTCTCAGGATCAGCTTCTTTTTGTAAGATCTTGTTTAACATTTCTAAGCACCCAATTTAAGTAATTGATATTCTTTAATAATGTCATTGAAAATATTGAATGCTAATTACCGTTGCTGTCCACAAAATTGTCTTTCTAATGCTGCTCTCACACCTTTGCATATGGGGGGGTTTTGAGCCAAAAATGTTTTATGTGGCTCAAATGCCGATGACCAAGGTGCATTTTGTTCGGTCTCTATTTGTTTGGCGCATGTACCACATTCCTGTGGCCTTTCCTCGGCGTTCCTGCTGTGTTCCCGTGTTTGTATGGAGATCCAGCGGTGTAAGTACCACGTTCTGAGGCGTAAGTTAGGCGTATAAGGCGTTGTTGCGGCATAACCACTACATAAGCGAGGCGTTCCATTCTTTGGCACGTTGTTGCTGCTGCGTAATCACAACATTTACTGTTTACTTTGGGATATAAAACTGTTTATTTCACGTCGTTGTAGTCATTCATCAGCAAGCAGCCCAAGATGCCACCCAAGTCAAAAGAGCATGTGAGGGGAAAGGGAAAAATACCAGCTGATGCTTCCCGATCAGGGCATCAGAAAGGTTCTACCTCCAAATGTCCAGACAAGTCGCAGTTGCAGTGAAATAGAAACGAAACATATGTAACACATATGTAGCATGAACACAAGATATGCCATACAAACGTAGCACATAAGCTGTGGTTATGAAATCAAAACCAAGAAAACACAGTGACAACGAAGAAAATGCAGTGACAACGTGGTTTACATCGCACATACACCACACATACCCAAGCTTACGCTGTGGTTACGCTGCATGATTAGATTTTCGTTCGAGTCACGTACAAGGCGTAAGAGCTACGTAACTGCTACGTTATTTTCATTTCTACGGTCACATACATGCTACATATTTTTAAGTGCACACTTTAAAATACGTCAACCCTCGGCGTACGAGGATATCATGCTATGTATGGAGGCGTATGCGCTTCATAAACTCGTGTTCTGCTACCTTGTCACGGCATTCCTTTCTTATGATACACCACGCTTATGTGGGTCGATAGGCAAACGTGTTAGGCAAGTAGGTGGTGCAAGTTTTAAGCTGAATTATGTCTCAAGAATCGGATATGAGGTTCCACAAAGGTCATTAATGTAAAAATTTTCTGACTGGCCTAAAATGATATTATTAGAGTATGATTGCAAATGTCTACACTGATAACTGGATGTAAAGAAATTATAATTAAGGAAGAAAATGCTGTAACATCTTTGAAACAAACAAAAGGATGACTCTACTCCTAGATCTTTTTAGTATCAAGATTTGCTCTGGTATTTACTTGTCCAAGGACAAGTGGCCTTGAAAAATGTACATCAGTGGTTCTGAAATATTTTGAATGTCTGCTTGTCCATGTACAAGAAACAATCACAAACTGGCTTGTCCGTATCTAAAACCTACCGTATTTCTCCTATTAAACGCGCCCGGGCGCGATGCAAAACGTTGTGGGGGCGCTATTATTTCAGACCCTTTTACTTAATTCCAAATAAATACGTATTTTGGTACCTAAGAGAAGCAAACTGTTAACATGTTCGTAATTATCGATTGAAATACGTGCGCAACCCCATACGCTTTCCTATTTATCTATTAAGGCTATGAATTTAAAAAATAAAATAAAATGCTAGCGAATGAATTGTAATTCTGTCATTTAAAGTCATCTATCGAAATACGGTCACCTTCGACCATTAATTGCAGTTTTTAAAAGCAAGTGATCGTAATAGCAGAAGTCGACATTATTATTATTGTTATTATTTGCACAAGATAGGAAGTTCCAGACGATGCAATATTCAATGTTCCGTTACCGATGGGCAAAGCGGTCTAATGATTCATTACCTATTCACGTATGAAATAAATAATCCTGTATTAATCCTAAAATTTTGTGATTTGTAAATGCACCCGGTACATGGAATGAAAGTGTTTCGTAGTGAAAAAACAACACGTCTGGAGCTAGCTGGGTCACCGCGTGTCGGCACCCTTTGAAGTCCCAAGATTCTTGCATGCGGCGACGTCGCTTTTGAAGTAAGTCACACACTAGATTTTATGGGGGTTTTCCCATTTTAACAGAATGAATTGTGACTAGGATTTAATCATTTGATTCGGATATTTTGTATATTTGCAGAAGGTAAAATGATTTCAGAAATATTTTCGTAACAACGTGAAGAAAGGGGATTTTGTTCGCATGTGACTTATGAAGAATGACGAGAAATAGTTTTAATTTTGTGTTAAATTAAACTTTTCGCGCTTCCGGAAAACTGCGCGATTTAGGACGCGCTAGTTTTTCTGATGTTGAACGATCTTTTAATGACACAACATAGGAATTTAAGATAGTTAACCCACAATCTATTGAACATTACGTCGTGGAGTAGCAGCTAATGAAATTAAATTCGAGACCGGATTTTTCACCACGGACCGTGGACGGTTGGATGTTGTTGATCGTATAGTCAAGGGCCTGGGAATCGTATTTATGGGGGAGCGCGTTTATTAGGGAGGGCGCGTCTAAAAGGTGAAATACGGTACTTGTCCATTGAATTTTGAAGAGTCCTCAAAATATTGAAAACATAAATTGACGTTGCTAAAAAAACTGAAAATATCCTAGAAATAGACTTACTGATCACATGGGATGACATGGAAAAACCAGAAAACAGCTAACTTTTTGAGAAAAAAATTTTTCTCTAGAGATATTTTAAATTGTCTTTGGGCAACCTAGCCATGAAATCATGCTTGTCCATGCAGCTTAATGGACAAGTTGGACAACTTGGGCAGCTTATCTCAGAACCACTGCACATGTTCGCAAGTAGAAAAGCCCATGTCTGACAAGTTGGGCATGGAAATTCCTCACGCCTGAGTACTACCACAATGTTACATCAGAGCCACGAGCTGCCCATACCACTTTTCATTGCCCATCGTTGGAAGACAAATGATCCTTGACACAATTGCTTTTGTCGAATGTCGGATGAAAGCTGACCAAGTGGGGCTTCAACTAATGGAATTTGCTTTATACTAGAAGCATGTTTTGAATACAAAGGCATTAGAGTGTAGATAAATAATTAACCAATTTATGTCAATGGTGACCTGATGATTGTCACTGATTAAAGGTGAAAAGTTTGAACAGTCAAATATATGCCTTCCAGTCATTTTCAAATCAGCTGCCTTGATATTGAGGATGGACCAGAAATTAAATATCACTCAACATATTAAGTGGCCAATGTGATGGCTAGAAAGTCACCTTTCAAATCCTGCAAAAAAAAATTCAACTGGTTTCCACAATGTTCCCACAAGTGTTCAAATTCCTACTGCCTATTTTTCAATTGGACCCCTTGATTTCAAAAGTTTAGAGTCTCTTTGACTCCTTACTCTCTGAAGTTTGTGGGCTTCTGTTTTGAAGACAAGTTTTTACTTCACCTGAGCACAACATGCTTGAGGGGATCTTTTAGGATCACCCAGAGTCCGTCGCCTGTCGTCAACAATCTTAAAACTTCTTCGGCTCCGGAAACACAGGGCTGATTTCAATGAAACTTTGCCAAAAAGTTCCCTTGGTGACCCTCTTTAAAAATTGTTTGCAAAATTCTGATTGATCCATTAATATTGGCGTGGACCAGCCTGGCATTTTTTCACTGTGAAATCTTTGAACAACATTTCCTCCTGAACCACTTGGCCTATTTCAATGAAACTTTACCAGAATGTTCCTTGGGTGACCATGTTTGAAAATTGTTTGCAAAATTTTAATTGGCCAATAAATATGGGCATGGCAGGGCAGAAATGAGCCCGAAATTTTGGTATGACATCTCTTCCTGAACCACTGGGCCAATTTCAATGAAACCAGAATGTATCTTGGGTGACCTTTTTCAAAAATTGTTCACAAAATTTTGATTGGTCCATAAATAAAGGCATGGCAGGGTGGGGCTTAATTTGAGTTTCCTTAGTAGTTAATGGGTGGGTAGGGTCTATTTTCACTTTAAACTCTTGTAACAACATCTATACTTCAAAAATTAGGTAAATGTGAATGAAACTTTGCCATAAAGTTACCTGAATGAGATCCACTGGACCAATAAAATTCAGGTGAGCCGTTTAGCTGCATTCTGGCCCTCTTGTTTGTTTATGCTATGTTCCCACTGCCAATCTGATCAACTTGATAGAGCCATGGCATAGTGATGGAGCTTGGTCAGCATGAGTGATCTGGCAAGGTTGGGGTGATCAAGTATGATCAGCATCAATCAGGCTTTCTACCAGAATATTTATGAGTTGCCAAAAATACTCATGTAAGGTTGAGTAGATAAATTAACTGAGAAGCTGTGTGGAAGCAATCATGTGTCGATCAGGTTCAAGATCAAGCTGGTTGTGAATCAGTCTTGTAGAGATTGAGTAGATAGATATCTTTTCTTGACCTTTACATAATCACCATACTTCAAAATCATTGAAGTTGTGAATGGGTTCAAACCTGGGCTGGCACACTAACAAACTAATTGTCTTTTGGATGAGATGTTAAAACGAGGCCCAGTGAGATGGTCCTTTACACCGAGCACGTTGAAGAACAATGGCGGATCTCAGCAATAGTATCGTTATGTATCCTTACACTATCACACATAACAACTAACCATCTTGTGGGTGCATAGCTCATATGGGCATGTGCTACAGTAGTGATGATAAATAAACGGAAATACACACACACAATCATCCTCGGCCTGTACTCAATCGCCTTCTCGTCACACTGGATCAACTTGGCCTATGCTTGATCTGTTCACACATCAAGTCGATTGATACCTGACTGTGCATGATGATTCCCGATCGCTCCTGGACTAAACACTGGAACACCGGATCATAAAGGCTAAGAATAATAATTTGTGCTTTGTGACTGAAACAAAAGGTAACATTGTCATTATATCAACTTTAAAGATGACACCAAATATTTCAATTCAAATATCACATGATATTAACTTTGACAAACCGCAGAGCTGTTCTTTTAAGTATTGTTTCTTCTAGCCTTAGTTAACAAAAAAATCCAGACAAATTATTTGTGAGTTGATTCCAAAATTTGAAAAATATTGATATGTGAATATGATTCAAGTTTTTTGGCAATTTTTGAGAAGTCATTCTTAGCACCTAGCTATTTTTACCCTCCCTTCAAAGAAACAATACCCTTGTTTGAAAATAGCTATTGGACTGGGAAAATATTTTAAATTTTTCAATTGTATTTCAACAACGGATCATAAATTGTGAAAAATATTCAAAAATTTTGATTTTTAATTATATTGACCTTTCAAGGATCACCTTGAACTTTTGGTTAGATAGACCAATTAGTTTCTCTTAATATTCTTGACAGATTTCAGGAAATTGAATTAGTCCCTTTAGACCTTGTACACTCTGAGTGTGAAAATTGATTTCAACTATGAACTTGGATGAGCAATCTAGGGCCATCTTAATCTTCTTATTTCAATTTTTCATGGTTTTTTTTTTCGATTTTTGCAAAAGTCAAATTTGGTTGTCTAGTAATTTATTTAGGCTTCATTATGAATGATAAAACACTGCACATAGTATATTGACAGGCAGACAGTTAAATACAAATAACTCGAAAGATGAAAGGAGATGTTTTTAATAAAAAATACTCTAATTGAATTATGATCCATTAACATTATATTACACCAGCTAAGTAAAGTTTGTATGAGAACATAACTTGTTCAAATTAAAACTATCTTTCAGGGGAATCTAAAGTTCATTATAATTCAAGGGATGAGAGCAATACTAATTTAAGTGTCTATGAATATATAGGCTTTTACAATAGAACTGCGCTGACCCCTCTATATACAGTATGTTTTAATTTATAGCTCAGCTGTATTTAGAGAAAAACTGAGGTAATGCTACAGCATTGGCCAGGTTATTGTCATTGTTGTCATAGTTGTGCAAAAACTTTGACATTTTGTAGTATCTCTGGTCCTATTGAAGATATTCACTTGAAACTTGGAACACATGTTTCAGTATCAAAAGAGCAACAGGTAGGGGATATCACTCTAGATGTTTTTCTGACCCTTTTTTCGACTTGGAGTTTTTGTCCACTATCCAGCACCTAACAGCAAAGTGTAGGCTCCCATAGGCTGTGCCATTGTTCTGAATAAACTGTTGACATTCAAAAAATGCACTGACCAATCAAAACACTCATTTTCTTGATTTAGTCTTATGAAAGATGAGTTACATAAATTCGATCAACAAGCAGTGGCGTTTTTGTGAAATGCATAATCTGCAGTATAAAGTAAATGACTGTTGACCTCCCGCATTTTTTTTTGTAGAAAGACAGCATAGTTTGATTGTCAGTTTGACTGCAGAATTAGGCACTAAAATTTAATGTTAGTGAAATTAATTTGTACATAGAGGCTGATGATAATAATGGTCACAGAAGCATGTGCAAAGTTTCATAGCATTAACTTTCTTAGAAACAAAAATATTACAGATAAATAAGAGTTGCATGTTAAATCTTAACCATTTTAGAGTTCCAAATCTGGAAAATTGGTGTTAATCGTCACAAGATACACTCTTATTACTGCTAGATGTCAAAGTATAAAAGAAGACAAAGGGAAATTAGTCATATATTAAGCTAGTTAGAGTGATGGTTCTTGTGTACAAATTCCAATGTATTAAAATATCATAGTAATGAATCAGGGCATTATATAGAGGGGGTATTTTGGATTTTGGATTAGAGAATTTTAATAATGATAGTACAAACCCTATGATGTTGGTAATCATTAGAATGGTCCCGTTGAGACCATTCAAATGAGTACCCGCAACATAGGGTAACATTGAAATATAAAGATTCTAGATTGGCTTTACCCCCTTTAATTTGTACCACTGATCATGAATATTTGCATATAAAGTTTAAGAACAATGGCATTTGAGTTGGAACAAAGATATGACAGTTCCATTAAGATTTAAAACCTTAACCAAAGCATCAGGCCTATACCAATTATTAATGAGGACACCCCGATGACTAGAATAGCTGGTCCTGTTCTATGAATAGTCAAGGAAAAAGTTGGTCAATCCTCTTAAACATAAAGAAAAATAAACACTTCCCATAAGAAAGGTATTCATGAAATCAAGAAAGATTGTTGAAACCTGAATATATTCAATAATTCATTTATAGATATTTGGAGTCTTATTTGAACTGACAGATTAATTTCAGAGGCTTCAGTTTGATTGCGTGTAAATGAATTATCAAAACTGTTGTATGAATTATAAATATCTTCAAACTTATGCCTGATATTCTTGATACTATCTTGGTCAGGTCATGAAAGAATTATATGGAAAGGAACAAAGGTTCTGTTTTATGAATGAATTTTATTCTTCTTGTAAGCTGTTTTTAAAAAGACTTAAAGCTGCTAAAATCAGACAAAGTACTAATGGGTGTAATATATTTAGTTACATTTATCAAATGAAGTGTGAACAGAAGACCTTACCAGACAGCTGGGTGGATGAACTGAGGCAGTGACTATTAGGTTTCTTGCCTAAGGAAAGACCTCACTGTCACCAGGACACGAACACCTGAACTTTGGATCAGAAGACTGATGCTCTAACCAATTAGCTATCGAGGCACAGTCCTTGTACATGAAACAAAAAGCAAATGAAGCTGTAAATATGACATTTAAGTTAACTTGTAACAAATGTCGGCAAATGACAGAGGTCAACTTTGAAATCTAATCTTAATCAATGATTTGATTAGCCAGATGATTTTTTGATTGACAGCCACTATCTGGTACATGCAATTCAATTAGAGATATGATTAAGAAATCGACAGGTAGGGGTGTCGATTTAATGGAAAAGAATATGACACACCTGTCCAAATAGCTGTTAAATAGAAGGCTTGATTGCATAAATCCCCTATACCTATCTGTCCAAATTTAATGGGTCATTGATTTCACTGGGCAGTGGTCAGATGTGGTCACTAGGCTAATTGAACATAATATATCAATAGATCAAGTAAAATCGCTTGACCATTTAATTAAGGCCATTTAGAGTCAAGACTTTCAGTGATTTATATGAATTTTTCTGGATATTTTATCTGATTGTATTGTTTCAACTGGATTACTTGTCATTTGCATACAGAGTTGAAGGAACTGTTTGTTTTTTTTACCGCTTTTATAATTTCACTTCTGAGGACTATTTTTATCCTTTAAGTAAGTAGGTTTGTTTAATTTTCTTACTGACACTTAATACCCATTCTTTTGACTATTCTTAGAGTTATTTCTGATTTAGTAGAAAGCATTTTAGGCAAAGACCAAAGCACTTTGCTTACTTTTTTTTACATCCTTTATGGCATGGATTGGATAATTTAAATGATTTGACCATACAACATAAATCTTCTTAACAAATTTAATGTCAAAATAAAAGCAAGACCGCTTCTTGTTTAACTCATTCACATTTTACAACACATGTCTTTTATCTGCAATGCCGCATACTTTTACCAGGGTTAGATGACATCGGTTTACAGAATTATACCCCCCCCCCAACTTGGTGGTCGGTCTGTCGGTCTATCGGTCTATTTGTAGCTTTCTCTTGTCCACTCAATTTTCTCTGCAACTAATAGGGGGATGTCATTGAAACTTTACAGATGTGATCACTATCATACAGAGATTTTGGCTATGATCCATTGACTTTTGAGAGTTTTGGCCCTTTGATGGAAAATGGCTTTTTATGCTCCCCGAAGGGAGAGCATATAGCCGCCGCTTTGTCTGTCCGTCCGTATGTCCGTAATTCCGTCTGTCCGTCCGTCCGTCCGTCCGTCCGTCCGTCCGTCCGTCCCCACCTATTTCTCCATAACCCCTGGGCCAAATTGAATGAAACTTACTATGTGAACTCCCTATGATATAGTGATGATGCATCTGTGACGGTTTTTGGATTTGAGGCCTCGTCACGGGAAAAGGGGACTTAGGGTAAAAAACAGTTTTTCCCAAATTTTTCCTAGTCTAACAGTCAGAATTTAGTGAAATTTCATATTTGAGTAGCAAATCAGATGCCCTTTACTAAAAACAATTTGAAATTAACGTCAAAAAAAGTATATCATGGAAAAAGGGGGCTTAATGTTTGTTACCTTTACGTTAGCGCGTAAAATACAGTTATTCTCTCATTTCTCCTAGTCTTATGCTCAGAATTTGATGAAATTTCACATTTGAGTAGCAAATCAGATGCCCTTTACTATAAACTATTTGGAATTTGTGTCTTAGAATATGTCATACAAAAAGGGGGTTTAATGTTTGTTACCATTATGTTAGCTGTATAAGATAAGCTCATTTGAGTCTTTGAAATCTGACCACAGAGCATATCTCCTAAAGTATAATAGCTATCAACTTGAAACTTTATGGGTGGATAGATTTTATGGAGGAGAAGTGCAGTGCACAAGAACTACAACTCTTGCTTGCATAATTGTGGAGTTATTGCCCTTTGTTATTTTTGATACTTAGATTTTATCTGGAGCATATCTCCTAAAGTATAATAGCTATCAACTTGAAACTTTATGGGTTGATAGATCTCATAGAGGAGAAGTGCTATGCACAAGGACTACAACTCTTGCTTGCATAATTTTGGAGTTACTGCCCTTTGTTATTTTTGATACTTAGATTATATCTGGAGCATATATCCTAAAGTATAATAGCTATCAACTTGAACATTTATGGGTGGATAGATCTCATGGAGGAGAAGTGCAGTGCACAAGAACTACAACTCTTACTTGCATTATTTTGGAGTTATTGTCCTTTGTTATTTTTGATACTTAGATTTTGTCTGGAGCATATTTCCTAAAGTATAATAGCTATTAACTTGAACATTTATGGGAAAATAGATCTCGTGGAGGAGAAGTGCAGTGCACAAGAACTACAACTTTTACTTGCATAATTTTGGAGTTATTGCCCTTTGTTATTTTTGATACTTAGATTAAATAGGAGGTAAATCTTGGACAGTACAAAAGAATCTTTAATCTATTAGGCTTCAGTTTACTATCAAGCTTTTGTGGCGGGGGATGTCCATGTCCAACATGGATCTTGTTTTTGTGACAATGCCTTATTCGGGGAGCATAATCCGTCTCTGACGGCTCTTGTCATTATTGACAAGCACTTGTAGGGGGGGGGGGGGGGGGGGGGGGGGATGAGAGGTAATTAGACTTTTTAGCTCACCTGAGCACATCGTGCTCAAGGTGAGCTTTTGTGATCATTGAATGTCCGTCGTCCGTCGTGCGTCGTGTGTCGTCCGGCGTCAACAATCTTAGTGTTTACACTCTAGAGGCCACAAATATGGCCCAATCTTCATGAAACTTGGTCAGAATGTTGGCCAGGTCACAAGGATTAACCCTATTGAAAATGGGAAGGATCCGTGCCATATCACGGGAAAAGGGGCCATAATGACAATTTTCTTGTTTACACTCTAGAGGCCACAAATATGGCCCAATCTTCATGAAACTTGGTCAGAATGTTGGCCAGGTCACAAGGATGAACCCTATTGAAAATGGGAAGGATCGGTGCCATATCACAGGAAAAGGGGCATAAATGACAATTTTCTTGTTTACACTCTAGAGGCCACAAATATGGCCAATTCTTTATGAAAGTTGGTCAGAAGGTTGGCCAGGTCACAAGGATGATCCCTATCGAAAATGGGAAGGATCGGTGCCATATCACAGGAAAAGGGGCATAAATGACAATTTTCTTGTTTACACTCTAGAGGCCACAAATATGGCCCAATCTTCATGAAACTTGGTCAGAATGTTGGGCAGGTCATAAAGATGAACCCTATTGAAAATGGGAAGGATCTATGCCATATCACAGGAAAAGGGGCCTTAATGACAATTTTCTTGTTTACGCTCTTGAAGCCACAAATACAATTCAATTTTCATGAAACATGATCAGAATAATGGCTAGGTCACAAGGATGAACCCTATTTAAAATGGGAACAATCCATGGCATATCACGGGAAAAGGGGCATAAATGACTATTTTCTTTTTAGAGGCCACAAATATTACCCAATCTTTATGAAACTTGGTCAGAATGTTGGCCAGGTCACATGAAACTTGTTGAGAAAAGGATAGAAATTTATGCAGCAATCAAAGAAATAGAGTTATGTTTTTCTTTGAAAAATTTAATGATAATTTAATGATCTTTCAAGTATTTAATTTTGCTAAGGGAAAAGTCAAAGAGACGAAGGTGAGCGATCTAGGACCATCATGGTCCTCTTGTCTTTAGTAGGTAACCAAATTTGAATTACCAAAAAAAAATGGAAAATTATAGAGATTTTTTGGAACATGATATTAAATATACAGAGAAAATATTAAATTTACATTTCGTTTATCAAAATCAGTGATAAAATGTCTTAATCATGGCTTCATTGTATACCTATTTACAATATTTCTTAATTTTCAAAGTAATCATTGGATAAAAATGAGCTCCTTGGAATCCGGATCTACATCTTAGACACTATTTTCGCCCCACTTTAGATATACTTTCGATTGAAGGTGTTAATTAAATTGTTAAATTAACTTGGCTGTTTGGGTGAAAACCCTGGGAATTGTGATCACCTAGATGTCGTTTGCATTGATGTTGTTGACGTTGACATAGGCATAACAAGCTTTAACCATGGTCATACCTTTGTTGTTATTAAAAATATCTTCATGAAACTTGACATGTGTTTTCACCATCAGAGCTATCCAGACTTATAATCAAGGGGGATAACTCTGGGGCATTTTTTGTAAGAGTTATAACCCTCTTATAGCTTATATTTTTTGCATTATCCAGTACCTGCAGCCAAATGAAATTTGTTTGGAAAAGAGTATTTAAATTATCTAGGGATGACCCATAAAAAATCATAATGGACCATCTTATTCAAGTTGTAGTTACAAGGTTTTTGTTGCCCAACAATGACATCTTTGTGTAGACAACTGCAAACATTAAGCAATCACGAAAAGTAATAAGAAATAGATTAATAAACATTGAAAATCAATCATTTTAAAGCAAAAGATAGAAATAGAACATCTATCATAAAAGATATTTTTCTCAAGTGCTTGTTTAATATCAGTTTCATCTTAAATTTAATATCAATCAAACCCTTAATTTCTTTGTTTGGTTAAAACCTTATTTTATTTTATATTTTACATTGATTGGGAAACAAGTTCTTACAACTTAGATTAATCCCTCTCAATTCTGCTTCCTGGAAAATTCACAAGTACTCGCGCTGAATGTGTGGGCCAATGAAAGAACCAAGATTGATAGCCGCTCCCGGGAATCGAACTCAGGACCTTTCTGTCAAGAGGCCGACGCTCTACCTCTAGACCACGGACACCACTCCTTCTTTGTTAAATTTTGGTGTTAGAAATGCTTTGCAAAGACAGAAGAGCACTGTGTGCAGGTCATAATGCTGAATAGTAGACAAAAAGTAAATCATGAATAACAAAAGGCATATATGTTGTAAAAAATGAATATGGAATTAACCTCCTTTTTTTTGGCCTCCTCCATGGCGCATTTTGAAAAGTGTTTGACTGTCGATTGTTAGGTGACAGGTTTGATCTGTGATGGCCGCACCCATTATTCCCCTAAATTTTTTTTGCATTAATGGTTGGATAATGGTTAACCAATGTGAGCAGTTTGAGGCTATAAGAGGACATTATGGTAGTATATTATGAATTCATTGTTAGATCACAGGGTATAACGTGCCACGCCGACACCAGAAGGTTTGTGGACACCTGATCGATTTTTTCGATACGGAACTAACGGTGGAGCAACTTTTTGACTGATTTATAAACCGAAATAATCATTTTCATTTTAATTTTAAGTATCACTATCAAGATAAATGGTTCTTCTTTTAGGAAATAAAAGTAGAGGGTAAAGACTAAGCAAAATGAGCGAGTTCTAGCCCTTGGAGTGAGTGACTTTGCTTGTTTTTAGCTCGCCCGGGACGAAAGTCTCGGAAGAGCTATTGTCATACCCTCGGATGTCGGCGTCAGTGTCAGTGTCGGCGTCCGCATTAGGTTAAAGTTTTTAGCTCGCCCGGGACGAAAGTCTCGGAAGAGCTATTGTCATACCCTCGGATGTCGGCGTCAGCGTCGGTGTCGGCGTCCGCACTAGGTTAAAGTTTTTATTTCTATCAATATTTATCCTAGAGGCTTTATTTTTTTACAGAAACACTCATTAGGGCATAGGCTTTCATTTGAGACAAACATCCATGTAGAAATGACCTTTAGCCTGTGACCTTGACCCTTTCAAAAAAACTTTAACAAAAAACTTTAACCAAAAACTTTAACCTTGCTTATATTTTCTGAATGCTTTAACCTAGGGACATCATAACTTCATATACATACTCATTAGGTGATAGGCTTTTGTGAGAGATCAAGGTCCTTGATTTATGAACTTAGAAATACTTTAACCGAAATTCTTTTACCAAAAACTTTAACATTGCTTATATTTTCTGAATGCTTTAACCTAGGGACATCATTACTTCATATACATAGTCACCAGATGAAAGGCTTTCACCAGAAACCAAGGGCCTTGACAATTTGACCTTGACCTTGACCTTTTATGGACTTGGAAAAACTTAAACTGAAAAACTTTAACCAAAAATTTAACCTTGTTTATATTTTCTAAATGCTTTACTCAGAGACATTATTACTTCATACACATACTCACTAGGTGATAGGCTTCTACAGAGACCACGGTCCTTCACAATTTGACCTTGATCTTGACCTTTTGTGGACTTAGAAAAATTTTAAAGAAAAACTTCATGTTTGATACAAAGAAATTCCATTGGTAGCCTCATCTGCTTGTAGGCTTTCACTTTACCCTAACCTTATACATGCAATTTAAAACAAAAAAGTTTTACTACTCAAACAGATATATATTAGATCATGGACTTTAACATTGAAAGAAACCACTTTGAACTTCGGTCTTCGGTCAAGCCCTGTTTGTGACAAGCAGCTGTTTGGGCGAGCTACGTTGTCCGCGGACAACTCTTGTTTGTTTCTATCAATATTTATCCTAGAGGCTTTATTTTTTACAGAAACACTCATTAGGGCATAGGCTTTCATTTGAGACCAACATCCATGTGGAAAAGACCTTTAGACTGTGACCTTGACCCTTTCAAAAAAACTTTAACCAAAAACTTTAACCAAAAACTTTAACCAAAAAAACTTCAACCTTGCTTATATTTTCTGTAATCTTTAAACTAGCGACATCATTACTTCATATGCACACTCATAAGGTGATAGGCTTTCACCGTAGCCAAAGGTCCTTGACAATTTGACCTTGACCTTGACCTTTTGTGGACTTAGAAAAACTTTAACCAAAAAACTTTAACCAAAAACTTTAACCTTGCATATATTTTTTTAATGCTCTAACCTAGGGACATCATTAGTTCATATATATACTCACCAGGTGATAGGCTTTCACCAGAGACCAATGTCCTTCACAATTTGACCTTGACCTTTACCATTTGTGGACTTAGAAAAACTTTAACCAAAAACTTTAACCAAAAACTTTAACCTTGCTTATATTTTCTGAATGCTTTAACCTAGGGACATCATAAGGTCATATACATACTCATTAGGTGATAGGCTTTTGTGAGAGATCAAGGTCCTTGATAATTTGACCTTGACCTTTTATGAACTTAGAAATACTTTAACCGAAATTCTTTTACCAAAAACTTTAACCTTGCTTATATTTTCTGAATGCTTTAACCTAGGGACATCATTACTTCATATACATAGTAACCAGATGAAAGGCTTTCACCAGAAACCAAGGGTCTTGAAAATTTGACCTTGACCTTTTATGAACTTGGAAAAACTTAAACTGAAAAACTTTAACCAAAAATTTAACCTTGCTTATATTTTCTAGATGCTTTACTCAGGGACATTATTACTTCATACACATACTCACTAGGTGATAGGCTTCTACAGAGACCAAGGTCCTTCACAATTTGACCTCGATCTTGACCTTTTGTGGACTTTGAAAAATTTTAAAGAAAAACTTCATGTTTGATACAAAGGAATTCCATCGGTAACCCCATCTGCTTGTAGGCTTTCACTTTACCCTAACCTTATACATGCAATTAAAACAAAAAAGTTTTTATATTTCTTAATTACTACTCAAACAGATATATATTAGATCATGGACTTTAACATTGAAAGAAACCACTTTGAACTTAGGTCTTCTGTCAAGCGCTGTTTGTGACAAGCAGCTGTTTGGGCGAGCTACGTTGTCCGCGGACAACTCTTGTTTAGGTTTGTCATTAATTTTTTGTCAAACAACCTGACTATAATTAATTGCTTGTGATTGTCTAATAGCATTTATATGTCCTCTACACGCATACCAAATTTCCTCGGCGAAAGATCCACATAAAGCGAAGATAATTGTACTTTTATTGGCCTGGGTAGTGGAAAATATGATAACTAGACACCCCCTATCACAAATTCTGGTGTCGATTCCCAATCGAAAAAAATTTAGGGGGTGTCTAGTTATCATATTTTTCGCTACCCAGGCCAATAAAAGTACGAATATCTTCGCTTTATGTGGGTCTTTTGCATAGAAATTTGGAATGTGTGTAGAGGATACATAAATGCCCTTAGACAAACACAAGCAATGAAGAAAAGTCAGGTTGTTTAACAAAAAATTAATAACAAACCTAAAAAGACGAGCAAAGTCACTCACTCCTAGGGCTAGAACTCGCTCATTTTGCTTAGTTGTTACCCTCCCCTTTTATTTCCTAAAAGAAGAACCATTTATCTCGACAGTGATACTAAAAATTGAAATGAAAATGATTATTTTGGTTTACAAATCAATCAAAGACTTGCCCCACCGTTAGTTCCGTATCGAAAAAATTGATCAGGTGTCCATGAACCTTCTGGTGTCGGCGTGGCACGTTATACCCTGTGTAGATGCTCCAGCCATCATTATATTACTGAAAGATTGTTTAAAGCAGTGCCAAAACCTGATTTAAAGAATCAAATTAAACGTTAAGATTGTTCATTTGTTAGTGAAGATATATTGCAACTTTGAATAGAATATTGTTTGAAAATATGCCTTTTTAAATACCAGATATATTTCAAATTTTTTGCATGACATACATTATTACATATAATGGTACCAAAGGTATAGCAATAAACCATGGGGTATTTCCGAAAGCACCCAGGCTAAAATCGGATTAATTGCAAGACAAATGAAGGTGTAGCTTAGAGACAAAGATAAACAAAGATAAGCCTGTTGAAAGATTATGTGATGATCCTTGGTGCACAGTGTACGGCGTATGGGTGGGATGTGGCTTCCACTTCTTTGTCCGGAGCATAGCTTTGTCACTTTATGTCCAATTGACTTGAAACTTGCGATTATGATAACAGAGCACAGTACACAAGAAATGTTACTCTACCTAGCTTTATTTTTGAGTCAAGACCCTTTGTCGTTATCCATTCTTGGACATCCAGCAGGCATATCTTGTGACAATTTGCCACTTTGATAGCAATATGTGGTCATAACCTGGCGAATTCAAGAGGAGATAGCTCTCTGTAGATGTTTTACACGATTAGGCCAAAAACATGCAGTCTTCATTGAATGAGCTAAGATGAAAACTAAGTGCATAAAGATTTGAAAAAAAAAACAAGTGTCACTTATAAAAATAGGTCACAGTAAAGATGGAAAGATTTAAAAGAAAATATTATAAGAATGAATAATGACCCATAAATTGTTTGTTTCAATAATTTGATCTTTTACAGGTCAATAATTGGTCTTTGTGTTTTCAACTCTCGATTTGAACAGCCACACTTTTTGCTGTGGCAAATACAACAAAATGATTGCATACAAGATATTCTGTTTTATTATTCAACTGGTAGTGTGTGGCTTAGCTGTGACGAAATTAGGCTCGTTTACTTTCCAATAGTTTGGTTCTTTTTAAAGTTGGCTGTTATTTGTTGTGAATGCATGAAGATAATTGTATCTTAAAACCAATGGATAAACATGCTAAGGGAAAGTTAACACATTTCATCGTTGAGTTACCTAATTCTCATGAACATACAAGGATGTTGTTGCCAACCTCTGATCTAAAGAAAGTCTCTTAAACTGAGTATAAACGAAAGCTGATTTACCTTAACCTTAAATACAATGAACCAATACTTAGGCTCGGCCCTGCCAGGGCAATAATCTTACGTTATAACTATTCTCATGCTGTTTCTGATAAAACCCTTTCCTGTTTTACAAAATTTTGGACCTGTCGAAAATCAAAGGTTTTGCAGACGCAGGGTTTGACATTAAATTTTTTGGCTGCCAGACAGTCGGACTTGTTGCTGCCACATGCTGCTGGTCCTGACCAAATGTTCACTGGTCCTGACCAATTGCTTGTATCAGAAGTTAGGAAAAGCATAATTACATGGTTTTGTTTAGAAGATACCAAACTATTCCAAGTTATTTCACCTTGAACATTTACTAAATGGTTTTGACAAAATATTAATAATGAACTCGTAGGTAGTTGGTACTCGGAAACGCAGAAAGAAAAGTAACTGTTGAACAAGTTTTATCTGCAGTCTGCTTTCATGAAAAAAAAAAAATGAGATTTCAGTTGCTTAGTAAATTTCAAGAACTAACACTTAACACTGGTTCTACCTCTTGTCATAAAACAAGCAGCAAAGTCTATTATTTAACTACAATGACCTGGCACTCATTAAATATTCCTTTTGACTCCTATTGATAGTCGGTAAATATGTTTCTTAATATAGACTTATACTCGCGAGGTTAAGAGCTAAGAATATGTATCACAGCTCATTGTACATACGGAAATTTAGCGGTGGTGGTTAGGGTGCTTTCCCATAATCGGGAGGTCACGAGTTCAAGTCGGACTATGACCAGAAACATTTCTATTTCTTTTTAGGTTTACACTTTTTTGAGTACAGATTTTTTATTTTTTTCAACAGTGTTGCAAAAGACTATTGGTATTCGGCACAGTCTTTCCGCCAGCCTCAATTTGACCATTGCAAAGTCCTGTCCATAAATCACTGAAAATTACTGAAAATAATTTTAGATCATGAAATGTATCTGGATCTATATTTAAGAGATGAATAGGCATTTTTTTTTAAATTTATGACGGAATGAAATTAAAAACATATACTGGGTTTGAACACGTCAATCGAATTTCTGTTTAACTATATTCTCTTCCGATGATATCTCATAATTCAATATCATAAAGCAAATGAGATCTTTGATGGGACTGCTTTTCGCTACAAGCTTTCTAACAACTTATTAAGGTTTTTTTTCATTGAGGTATGAAACAAATATTTGTCCCGATCAGAATACAGTCATCTTGGATAGTGCAAACAACCAAAAATGAATGATGTAACAATGAAAAATATTAATCGTAACTGACAAAGAACTAATGACAAAAGAATAACAAAAAATGCATTTCTTTAAAAAATACAGCAACAAAAAAACACGAAAAAAATCATTATGTTAGTGATAATCACAATGATTATTATATGTGTCTCTGTCGGGAATTGAACTCGATCCAACAAGTTCTCTGTGTACGGGAAGGCGTCTGTAACCACTGTTCTATTGCGCCTTTTTAAGAATATGTGAAATAATATATAAGTAAAAAGGTGAAACAAAATTGAGTTACGCTACGGGAATACTCGAGCAATAACGGAAGTTAATGAGTGCCAGTTCATTTTAGATAAATAATACCTGACATTTTGTCAAATCATCAATGTAAACAACCGTAAAGCGTTCTGACCGTATTATCGTAAAGCCAAGCCTCGGATATTTTCCAGTTTATAAATATACAGAAACAAATATCTATTTGCGCTATGTAGAAATGATTATAAATCAAAATTGACAGTTGTTTCATGCATTGAAATATCGTGCGCGTGCGGTTTGTTGTTTGGGCCTCGTTTTGGAACGCCCTTCACCTTCGAAATGTTACTATATTTAGCAAACCGTGTTTCTGCGTATTATGAAAGACGGCCAGAATAACTAATTTAAAATTTTTTACACGTGACATCAAAATCTTTATGCTTTCTGTAAATATAAGAAATTTGCGTTTTTATGCCGTATTTTTGTATAACGACATTTGCGTAAAAGTTGGGATCCCAAAATAAATGATTCTCATTTTCAATGAAGAGGTAAAACGGGAACCAGTCATGTGGGATTTCCCGGACTGGTTACGCATGCGCGTCTAAAGTGGATATGATAGAAAAGTAAAATAATCATTGAGTACAATCATCCTTTCAACAAGTGAAAAGCTCAGTTTGCTATCGGAAACGAATGAATCTATACAGGACGAATGTAGATTTGAAATTAGGACGACCAGTCGGGCTTGTATCTGGCAGGTTCAACCCGACCGGACCGAGCAACAGGCAGACAAAGTCTGTCGGTCGTGGGTTAATGTCGAACCCTGCAGACGATAATCAAAAGTGGATTTAATTTAAAAAATAACCATTCAGTAGGGTAGAAAATAGTATGGAAAAAGAAGAAATTGCTTGTCAGAAGCAATTTCTTCTTTTTTTCACAATGTTTTCTCAATCATAAAATCACAGGCACATAAAAAGCAGGGATTAAACAGCAAAGGGTTAAACAAATGTTAGGCAAACAGTAAAGGTATGCAGGCTGATTTCAGCCTTCACATCCTGCCAAATTAATATACCCCCCACCTACCATGTAGAGGGGGGTATGTTTGTTTCACCATATCTGTCTGTCTGTCTGTTTGTTCATCCGTCTTATGACCCAAGTACCCTATTGTTTAAGGGTCACAAAGGTCAAAGGTCAAAGTCATAATCAATTTTTGTTCAATTTTCCTTTCCAGACTCTAACTCATTATTGAAAACTTGAGTCAGAATGATTCGAAAATGCTCCAAAATTACGCAATTTATTTGACTTTTTTTTTTAAAATTAGCTGGCTGGCTTACGATGAAAGTGGATTAATAAGTATGACAAGGGGCAAAGGAGGATAAACTAGAAGAAAATGAATTAAGTATTCTGTTAAGGATTACTTTAACTGAGCCATGTTATAATAGCTGCCATTTATTGTCATTTTAGTATATATCATCAAGAGTATTTTATTCCATATTCAGTATACAGTAGTTGGGATCAAATTGACCATTTAAGGTAACACAGGGATTTAACTCTCAGGTCAAGGTATTATATAAAATATATGAGATTTTTCAGTCTTATAACAAGACAAAATATGCTTACATCATGTTATGCTTAATTTCTTATCTTCAACGTACATCTGTGTCTGTCATTTTGTATGTCCGTCAGCAAATTCCTATCTAGTGCATTTTTTATACCCATCAGCCTACTAAGTAGAGGATGGTATATTGGTTTCACCTTGTCCGTCCATCCATCTGTACACATTTTTCGTGTCTGGACTCTAACTCAAGAAAAAAGTGACCAAGAATCATGAACTTTTATACAATTGTTGCCCATGACCTAGAGGTGCCCTTTTAGCCCTTATAATGCTGAGCCAGGAATATTCCTGCTTTTGATGGAGTTATAGATGTAGATCAGCCTGCACTTTTGTGCAGTCTGATCTTAGTCTACACCACTTGTTTGTTCCCTTTCAAGGATAAGTTGTTAATAAAATTAATTTTCAAAAAATATCAAGTGTCAGGACGGTGTTGTTTTCTCTTTTCTAGAACTGGATGTCTTCTCAGTGTAATCTAGAAATTTTGGGGGTATTTTTTCGGTCCATCCATCTATAGGACTATCTGCAAAGTTTATAGTTCTTAAGGTAACTTAAGGTAAATAGAGGGTCATTTTAGGTCGAAAATTTTAAATTGTCTGCAAATCTTGCCTAATGCGATAAAATTGAACTTTGAAATACCCGCTTTCATATGTCAGTCATAAAAAGAAATTTCATAACGTAGACATGACGTCATCAAGGGGTCGACCCCTTTTTTAGGGACCAAATTCAGTAACTGTCGATTTTTTCCGGAAATAATTAACCGATTTTTATTCCAAAAACGCCATTTGACTCGTAAAAAGACGCCTGATGTTTTGTTTTGATTGATAAGAAATTATAATTGTAAGAGATACAATAAGGTGTAACGTATTAAATGTAAATGCCTTCTGCGTTGCTGTTTTCGAGTACAGTCACTGAAATATTGACTTTTTTTTGAAATTTTGTCCGGTGACCTATGCTGAAATTTAGATATGTTGCTGCCAAACCATTCCACTGAAGATTTTTAAAATAAAATCAATGTGTCTTCGGGTTCGATTTTTTGTAAAATTCGATTCCGCGAAGATATCGCGAATCAAAGTATATTTCAACGTTGCGTCGAATATTCAGAAAAGCTGTCTTTTTAAACGGATGAGAAATTAATTGATTTTTTCTTTTTCTTAAAATCAAATTCAGATTTAATACTTCTGAGGCCTATATTTAACAATAAACCTTAATTTCAAATATTTTAGAATACGTTATTGCATGAAGATTGGCGTCAAATAAGCATAGTAAAGATGGTTTTGGTGCGACGTCGAATTCGACGAAAAATGTTGCAACAACTTTACAAAAACGAATTTTATGAAAAATTTATCCCGAAGACATATCTTTTTTATTTGATAAATGTGAAGCGCATTTTTTGCGCTACAAAATAACAAAAAGTCAGCAAAGGTCACCGGACAAAATTTTCAGAAATTTCTATATCTTTACAAAAAATAAAAGGAAAAATGTAACGTCAAATCTTAAAAATCGTGAAATAGATAGCGTTTTACACCTGTTTTTCTGTTTGAATGTGCCCAGAAATTAAATGACGAGGTCTGGCGTTCTTGGACTTTCTAAATGATACTTTTTTCGTAAAAATTGACCTATTTATTAAAAAGATATTTGCAAATACTGATTTTGGTGGGTCGAAAAGGGGTTGGCCCCTAAATGACGTCACGACGTCAAATGAACGTGCTTCAAAACCTTTTTATTGCGTTTAAGCTAATGCTCACACTTCAAAGATAAATCTCAGAAATTATTGTGAGATTTAAAGAAAGTAGAAAATTTGACAAAGTTATCTGTCAGCAGTTACCTTAAAAGAAATTGACTATATAATTTCTTTTCAAAACTATAAATTTTGCAAAAAAGACTTGTATATGGATGAACAGAAATTTGTGTTGGATAAATAAGAAGATATTTTCAATTACCTCTCATAACCATAGTGATAGTGGGTAATTCTAATTTTATTATTTTTTTCCACTAAGTTATATTATTTGTTTTCCAGGAAATTTATTCACAAGAAACCTTTGGGATCATTATGAACAGTATGCAGACAGATATACAGACATTGAAAGGTAAAAACGTAGTCCATATATATATAGAAAAAAAAACATCGACTAAAACAAGACAATAATAAGTATTTAGTGTTTTGTATGAGAAAAAATATATCTAACGAGGTTGGTAGAATTGATAATTGTGGAGGGAATAATGAGGGTGCAGACATGAAAGCGGGTCACATTGCATGTGGGTCACAAATATGATCCAATCGTCAGAATGAAAGACTGTTTGAAACATTCTTCAATTCTTTCCTGATATTGAGCCCCAAATATAAATATACTTCCATCAATTTCTTTACCTTTTATTGGGGAAGAGCTCTAAATTTTTACATTATACAAGGAAATATGCTTAAAGAAAAAGTCTTCATCTAAAGCAGGAACTCCCAAAATTTCAGAAAGCACCCCTAAGATTCAAATGATTGAGTCCTTTGGATCCCTTTTTGTTGATCTCAGGCTAAAACCATGGTAGCTATCAATTTTTGTCTGGTGACAAAGATAACTAAATGATAATTTATCTAATTATAGGACTTTAAATGATAAATACGAGAGTGATGATTCTTTTGTGGAGTTTATAGACCTTCTACGTGGAAACTCACGGAATCAGCTGGAGGACTTACTCCAACTTCCTGTAAGTTATTATTGTATTTACATTTCAACATTTGTGGGACATTTCCAATAATTTTACTCAGGGGTGTGGAATTTCCATAACTGACCTGTCCAGCATTGACTTTTGTACGTGAGGACAAGTGCATTTATCAAGGCCACTTGTCCATGGACAAGTGAATACCCGAGAAAATATTTAAATGGTATCCAATCGATAAGTTATCCAAATGTTAATACCAAAGGATAGGAAATATGTTTTTAATAAAGAAAATGCTGGGTTCCAGCATTTTCCTTATTAAAATAAATGTTCTGAAATTAAATAAACAAAATTCACTTTTTCTGGGGACAAGTTGATTTTGACCCAAGAGAAGAATAAGATCGTCTTTTACTTGTACGCGGACACATGAAGAAAATCAGTCTGTCCACACCCCTGTTTTACTTCTGTGTGATAGACAAGTATTGAGCAACATGGAGAACCACACAATACATTAAAATAAGCTGCACTTGTGATGTTTGGCTTAAAGTTGTATACCTCTGATATTGTAGGAAATATCACAAAAGGCCTCAGTGGAATGTCTCATACAAAGTACAATAAGTGCTTATGATAGTTGACCTGTAATAGTTTTGCAATTTCTCAGAAGTAATGAACTTTAACAGTGTTAAACGAGGTTTCCTAATCATTTTCATTAGGACACCTGTGTAAACATTGTAAAAGAATTTGTGGTTGGAAATATCTAGGAACTATTTTGGGTCCACTACCTTAAATTGTATTTATTTGCTCTGGGATTGAACATTTAAAAGATCACTGTTGACTAGCAAAATGATGATTGACCAATCAAATCACTGCGCAAAATACACAGTAAGTGTAATTCTACCCTGACATTTGTGGAAATATAAGATAATGACTCTGGTTAGCTTGTGCTGAAAATGGATCTTTTGGAATGTTTATGCCACACATTGATAAGATCAAGGGCATATTGTTTTTCAATTGTCTGTCTGTCTGTCATTCTGTCTGCAAAACTTAACCAAAAATTTAGCATTGTCAATTACTTCAAGGCTATTTAAGATACATTTATGCTCTTATTTTGGTATAATGATGTAGCTTTTCCAAAGACATCTGCATATATCAAGGTCAGGTCATGTGACAAGGTCAATGTCACCAACCAAGGTCGAAATTTTTTGGGGGCATTTGTGTTATATGAACACATCTCGTTTGTGTTTGAAAGTTTGTTCAATGGTTTTAGATTTTGCGACTTAAAAAGATCTGCAAGTCCTTAAGAGATTAAAAGTCAATTACATGGATTTATATAGTATTTGTGAGGTATTAATGAATAATACAATTTAGACTTGATTCGACAATTTCAGGTCTAGACCTGGATTATCTAGGGTTCTTGAACTTAGGTCTGATGTATCCTGGCTCAGCCATTTATCAAAATTTGTGGTGAACAACTGAACAATTTAAAGGCCCATATTAAATATCATAGGCAAAAATATTTGGTAAATCTTCAGTATAACCCTTGCAGCATAAATGAGCCTGTGCATGACATTTCCAACAATTTCAAATGTGCTTGAAACAAAGATTCTGGCCAGCCTGTGCATGCGCACAGTCTGTCCAGAGTCTTCACTTTGCGCTTTGAAGATACATAATTAATCATAGTTTAAGACATTCAGACAATCTTCTGTTCATACTATGTGGGTGTCTATGATGCTAAATGTAGGCATTCACACACATGTCAAATTGTTGGAAATGTCATACATTGGCTAAAATAATAAAGTGGAAATTGAATCGTCTTAGTTACAACCCTGATAATTGCAAATCATTGTTTAATTGCAACTTAAGTCTTGTGTGTGCCAGTCTACCCTCATTGTTGACAATGAAGTATGTTGGGAGTGTGCCTTCAAGTTCATGAATTAAATGCATATCTTTTACATTTTAGCAAATTCTTACACTATGATTGGCTGAAAGAATGGTTTCATACCTCAAGGAAAACAGTTCTGAGTATTAATCTATTTTGTAAGCTTGCACACAATGTAATCCTTAAAGCCCCGTTCCCACTGTCACGGTGTTGGTCCCGGACACCCACGGTACCTCCCGGTTGGGAAAGAGCCGGTATTCCGGGATGATCCGGGATCTTTTCTCTAAAAAATGATTCATATTCCCATATTCCCGACATTGCCCCGGTGTACCCCCGGTTTACTAGCAGGATCTTCCCGTTCGACCCCGGACTATCCCGATTTGTTCCCGGTTTGCCACGGTGTATTTACGGTGCAGGAGCCGGCGTGATCCCGGTTGATTCCGGTACGACCCGGTGTAACCCCGGTCGTTGCCGGTAGCGCACCGGTAGCCGCCGGTATCGCCCCTTCATATCACGGTTGTATTCCCGGTTTGTCACGGTTTCCCCCGGACCACTCATCCGGGACTAACCGGGGGTCCAAACCGTGACAGTGGGAACGGGACTGAACGGGGCTTAAGCTGAAAATGTCCACGGATCATCAGGGACTATCACGGTTGAGCCAGGGTAGAGAACCGGACTTGCCCCGGAATATGCCGGTGTTTCTCCGGATTAAGCCGATTCTTGACATCCTCCCGGTGAGTCCCGGTGACTGCCGGTTGTATTAAACATTTTTAAACATCCGGGGTCGGTTGCCGGATCAACAAGGTTCATCCCAGATGGTCCAGGATATTCACGGTGCCGCCACGGTTGTATTCCCGGTTTGTCACGGTTTCCCCGGACCACTCATCCGGGACTAACCGGGGGTCCAAACCGTGACAGTGGGAACGGGGCTTAAAGAAATAAGCCTCATACCAATATTTGATTTTACATTTTCACTTCAGTATATTGAATTTTAAAATAAAAAGAATTTTTTCTAAATTTGTGGATGTATGAAACTATGACAACTGATACCATACCTTTTAGGAATTGAAAAGAAATTGCTTGTTCATCTGTAAGATAATTTCTGCTAATATGTCTCTTTTACTTTTTGTTGTTCTAAGATGTTGAGTGATAGGGCCTTTAAATACATTCATTCGTTCTAGTAATTCCCTTCAAGTACAATGTAATTCCAAGGTGAAGGTGATCATCTAAGAATAAGGTCATGATATACTCAAGGTCACATTGTGTTAGGATCATAATGAATCTTATACTTTTGACATACATTCAGCATCAAAGTTGATATGTTGAATATTAAGTGTAACTAATGAATACAAAATTGTGTGAATGATTCACATTAGGTTGGTTAACCTACGATTTGTTTTCACATTAATATGTTAAACTATTCAGTCTGAGCAATTTGAGCTGTGGTGTGCATAAATGGGTTGATGAAAGTCATCCTCTATCTTTTACATTGTGGACTTTTAAATCAGAGTTTGACATTATATAAATGGCTCAGTTCTAAACATTTGTAAATGCCTATATGTTTATAGGCAATTACAACTGTTTCCCGCTGAGCAGTAAATATTTCAGGAATTGGTCTGCAGAATCCAAGTTCTTCTTATAAGTTTTACACATCAAGACTCTTGCATTGTGATTGGCTTTATAACTGCCTTCATGCTTCAAAAATGCAGAACAAAATGAGTCTGCTGGTATTTTGTAAGTAAGTGCAAAAAGTTGTTCAACCAGTGATAGCTCATTTTGCTTCATTTTCAATTTAGCTTCATGATATTGAGTTTATATTAGATATGTAGAGAGTACTCTTTTAAATATATGAAAGTATGAAACCTTAACCATAATGATACTTATGAATTGATCTGTTTTGCATTCTTTAACATTGTGATATGATTTTTGTTTCATACCTCCATGAACATTCTCTATTGGATCTATGAAACAGTTGATTGTCATCCAATTCTGTATTTGATCCCATACTATTTCTTTATGATAAGCCATTTCGTAGTTTGTCAAAATTTTCGATTGGTCCATTTTCAAAGAGGCGTTTGACAATGAACTATGTGTGAAGTTTGAGAAAATGAAGGTCGATGGCTCTGTGTGAAACAGTTGTTACTGCCTATAAACGTATAGGCAGTTACAACTGTTTCTCAGTCAGCCATCAAGGTGTGAAGTGTAGTAGAAATTCATGTCTGAATTGATTCTTTACCACATTTTTATGCCCCCGCATCAATAGATCGGGGGCATATTGTTTTACTCATGTCCGTCTGTCTGTCTGTCTGTCTGTCCGTCCGTCTGTCCGTCCGTCTGTCCGAAAACTTAACCTTGCCAATATCTTCAAGCCCATTCAAGATACAAAGCTAATATTTGTCATGATGATAGATCTCAATGATCCGCATCCGCTGGTACCAAAGTCAAGGTCATGTGACAAGGTCAAGGTCATCTGTCAAGGTCAAATGTCCGAAAACTTAACCTGAAAACTTAACCTTGCCAATATCTTCAAGCCTATTCAAGATACAAAGCTAATATTTGGTATGTTGATAGATCTCAATGATCCGCATCTGCTGGTACCAAAGTCAAGGTCATGTGACAAGGTCAAGGTCATCTGTCAAGGTCAAACTTTGAAAAAAAATGCTGTTACGGGGGCATTCGTGTTTCACAAACACATCTTGTTTTTATTCTCAGTTTTAAAACCACATAGACTTAGACTTTTAAGGGAAATAGTATTATTCAGATGTTGGGTTAGGGAAAAGCCATATTTGAACTTGTGAAATCTAAGATCAGGATAACAAAAGAGCAAGACAAAACACATTTTGAGGAGGAAGACAAAAACTTGTACAGTCAATATCTTCTTTGTCCACAATGTTTTCCCTCATTAAATGTAAGGTGCCTTGAAAACAAGTCATTTAATAGAAAAAATAGATGTTGAAAGAAATAAGTAAATTCATGCATTGTATAGTAAACCATTAGCGATGTGAAACTATAGGAGTACAAAGGGAAATAAGAATAACTGGCCCTGACAGGTTCAGCTTCTGAGTTATCTTTCTTTGAATAAATTTTTGCTATCCGGGGTAGTAATTAAGTGGTGCTGTTTCAATTCATTACTGTCAATGAAATAAAATCATGGTTAAAACATTATAAGAAAAGAATAAAAAGATTTTTGATGCATTTGCCTTTTTTGTCACATTTTCTGCAAGCAAACAACAACTAACTCAAAACCAAAATAGACCCTGATTTTTACTATCATCAATAAAATTGCAATTAAAACAATGCAGTAACAAAGAATTTGTTTGTAACTTTAGAAATATTCTCTTTTCTATAATATTTCAATAAAAAAAAACTTGTATTACTTAGAGATAAACATCTTCAACTTCTTTAACCTCATTTTAGCGTTTCGTTGGTGGTTAATCTTATTAGGATCTTCTATGTTTTAATGATATTTTTTTATGGATTATCAAAAATTCTTAACAACAGCTTATTTAAGCTGGAGTTATGCCATCTAGGTTTCCATTAGATGATGTGACCAGAACCGCAAAAAAGGACCACCTAGAAACTCAATAAAATAAAAATTTAAAAAAGAGATTGGTTCTAGTACAGGCCAACCAGGGGTCGCATATCTACATTTCTTCCACAGTAAGGTGGAATGATTATTCTAGATTCAGACAATAAGTTGATAGCAAAAAGTTTCGACCTTAGTCAGTCTGCGCAGTCCTTACAGTCTGACTAGGATTGACACTTTACACACTACCCAGATGGTCCCTTTTTGTGTGTCAGGTCACATATTTTATGTATATATAATTACATGTATATATCCACTAGGTAGATGAAATAAAATAGTATTTTCAGCTCATTTACATACCTATTTAAGCCTCATTACTTATGATCGTTATATCCTGAAACTGTAATTTAAACTTGCCTGTGACGTCAACTGCTTCAAAATTCAAATATAGGTAATGTTTTTCGATGGACATACACCTGGTCTAATGAGATGGTTTGATTAATAATGGGACCTGTTCGATGGAAAAAAAGTTTTAAGATTTTATCTAGAAGAAAGGGGCAGTTACTTTGGAGAAATAGAGTAGGTTATTGTTTTTTATTGTGGGTTCATTGAAATAGATCTACATCTATAATTGTTCTGGTTCATTTATGATTTTCAAGCTTTAACTTCTCTGAACCACTAGACACTGAATAGTATATTTAACTGGAGGTCAATTTTTATTTGAAAAATTAAATCTATTGACAATTCTGGTTTGAAAATGAGAAATCAGTGGTGTAGACAAACATCAGACTGCACATTATGTGCAGGCTGATGTTTGTCTATAGCTTCTGCCAAAGCAGGAATATTCCGGGTTCAGCATGACAACTGTTAAGAAGAGATAAGAAAGTGCAAATAAAGGAAGGCAGGGGTAATGCCAGTTAGAATCTTTATTTTTCAACAAAACCCTATATTATTCTACAATCCAGAGTACCCCTATCTAGTAGACTGGCTTTAGTTGTTTTTGTTTGCATTTTCAGAAAATATTTTTGATGAAGTTTTTTTCATGCCTTTTTAATCCAAGTTTGTATTAACAAGTGCTGAACAAAAACTTCTTTATAGAGACAGGGGACACTTTATTGTAAGATTTGTAATGATTTAATTCCCTTTAAAAAATACTTTAAAGAAGATTCTGGCGGCCAGAATACTCCCTCTATCTGCAGTTCTGAAAATTCACATAAACAGAATCACAAAATTGAGCAGCCCAGAGTCAATATAACCTGAACATGTACAGAAGTTTTACACAGGTAGTCATTATCGGATCCATATGCTGGTCAGTAGTAATCATTTGTATCACCGAATATTGGTATGACAAATTTAAGGTTATCTTTGAGAATAAAAGTCTAGTTTTTGTGTACATATGCATCGAAGACCATTGTCTTGCATTTTTTGGAAATGTTCAAGAGCACTACAGGGACTTTAAGCATGATGATAGATTTCATAATTGTTATGCATCTATAGATACCGAGGTCAAGGTCATCTTGAAAGGTCAAGTTAGTCTATCAAGCATATGTTTTCAAGAAAATGCTGATTGCAGTAGTGACAGAGTTTCTGGCAGGGGTGTGGAAATACTACTTTTCTCCACTTGTCCATAGTCAATTTCCTAGGGATCAAAGTGAACTTGCCAACAAAAAAATGAATCGATAAATTTTGAGGAAACATTGTTTTTAATGAAGAAAATGCTGAAACCCAGCATTTTCTTCATCAAAGGCAATGTTGTCTCCCCTATGATACAAACATTTGGATAACTTTTCTCCAAGACCTTTTGTCCTGCTTGTCTCTGTTACAAGGTTTGCTCTAGTATTTACTTGTCCATGGATATGTGGTGGAGGAAAATGTACTTGCCTGCAAGTGGAAAAGCCAGGGTCAGAAAAGTGCGAATGGGAATGCCACATTCCTGTGTAAGGGGGTAGAGGATTGGTGTAGAACAAACAATTTTTGTTCTTTTCATTACTTATGGTCTTTCAAATAACACTGGCACATTAGTAGCTTCATAGTCTAGGATGAAGTAAATATTTACTTTTTTGCTTCCTGAAGGGAGAGCATATAGCCACTGCTTCGTCTGTCTGTCCATCTGTTCGTAATTCTGTCCATCTGTCTGTCCATCCGTCCCTACTGATTTCTCCATAACCCTTGGGCCAAATGAAATGTAACTTACCATGTGAACTTCCTATGATATAGTGTTGATGTATCTGTGACGGTTTTTGGATTTGAGGCCTGGTCATGGGAAAAGGGGACTTAGGGTAAAAACAGTTTTTCTCAAATTTCTCCTCGTCTAATTGTCAGAATTTAATGAAATTTCATATTTGAGTAGCAAATCAGATGCCCTTGTAAAAAAAAATATCATGGAAAAAGGGGGCTAATATTTGTTACCTTAACCTTAGCGTGTAAAATAAAGTTATTCTTTCATTTCTCCTAGTCTTATGTTCAGAATTTGAAAGTTCAAATTTGAGTAGCAAATCAGATGCCCTTTACCATAAACTATTTGAAATTTGTGTCTAAAAATATGTCATGCAAAAAGGGGGTTTAATGTTTGTTACCTTAATGTTAGCTGTATAAGATAACACCTTGAGTCCTTGCAATCTGAGCACGGAGCATATCTCCTGAAGTATAATAGCTATCAACTTGAAACTTTATGGGTTGATAGATCTTCTGGAGGAAAAGTGCAGTGAACAAGAACTTCAACTCTGGCTTGTATAATTTTGGAGTTATTGCCCTTTGCAAATTTTTGATACTTAGATTATATCTGGAGCATATCTCCTAAAGTATAATAGCTATCAACTTGAAACTTTATAGGTGGATAGATCTCAGTGAGGAGAAGTGCTATACACAAGAACTACAACTCTTGCTTGCACAATTGTGGAGTTATTGTCCTTTATTATTTTTATACGCCGTCGAGGCGGATGTATATTGGGGTCATCTTCTCCGTCTGTCCGTCCCTCCATCAGTCCATCCATCCGCCGTCAGTTCGTACGTCCGTCAACTTTTCTTGTCGATGCAACTCCTCCTAAGTTTCTGGCTTGATTTTCTTGAAACTAAGTCAATCTTATCACCTCAATTGGTAGATGTGCATGATGGAAGGATTTTATGGTTCGTTGATTTTTGCCTGAGTTGTGCCCCTTAAAAAAACTTAGTCTCTGGGTCCACTTTTCTTGTCAACGCAACTCCTCCTAAGTTTCTGGCTGGATCTTCTTGAAACTAAGTCAATGTTATCACCTCAATTGGTAGATGTGCATGAAGGAAGGATTTTATGGTTCGTTGATTTTTGCCTGAGTTGTGCCCCTTAAAAACTTAGTCTCTGGGTCCACTTTTCTTGTCAACGCAACTCCTCCTAAGTTTCTGGCTGGATCTTCTTGAAACTTAGTCAATGTTATCACCTCAATTGGTAGATGTGCATGAAGGAAGGATTAAATGGTTCCTTGATTTTTTCCTGAGTTATGCCCCTTAAAAACTTAGTCTCTGGGTCCACTTTTCTTGTCAACACAACTCTTCCTAAGTTTCTGGCTGGATCTTCTTGAGACTTGGTCAAGATTATCACCTCAATTGGTAGATGTGCATGAAGGAAGGATTTTATGGTTCGTTGATTTTTGCCTGAGTTGTGCCCCTTAAAAACTTAATCTCTGGGTCCACTTTTCTTGTCAACGCAACTCCTCCTAAGTTTCTGGCTGGATCTTCTTGAAACTTAGTCAATGTTATCACCTCAATTGGTAGATGTGCATGAAGGAAGGATTTTATGGTTCCTTGATTTTTGCCTGAGTTATGCCCCTTAAAAACTTTGTCTCTGGGGTTTATTGCCTCAGTTATGCCCCCTTAAAATTTAGTCTCTGGGGCTTATTGAAATTGCAGCCTTGTGAATGCAACTCTTTCTGGCTGGATCTAAATGAAACTTGGTGGATGTTATAACCGAAATTGGTAGATGAGCATGAAGTAAGGATTTTATGGTTCATTAATTTTACCCTAGATTATGCCCCCAAGTATCTAGGGCTTATTGAAATTGCAGCCTTTTGAACGCAACTCCTCCTTACTTTTCGTCTTTATTTAAATGAAACTTGGTCAATGTCATCACCATAATTTGTAGATGTACAGGAATCAAGGATTGTTTGGCTCATTTATTTCTCTGAATTATGCCCTCTTACAACTTAGTGTCTGGGGCTTATTAAAATTGCAGCCTTGTGAAGGCAACTCCTCCCAACTTTTTGTCTTGATTTAAATGATACTTGGTCATTTTGAATTTGGTTCTGTCAAAATAAATAGTGTCTACAATTATTTTCGTGAAACAGCAGCAAAGTGGTGGCGTATTTTGTGATGATGGCACTCTTGTTGATACTGAGATATAATAAAAATGTTTGAAGCACATCTCCTAGAGTATAAATAGCTATCAACTTGAAACTTTATATATGGGTAGATCTCACCGAGGAGAAGTGCAATACACAAGAACTACAACTCTTGCTTACATAATTGTGGAGTTATTGCCCTTATTTATTTTTGATACTGAGATATTGTTTGGAGCACATCTCGTAGAGTATAATAGCTATCAACTTGAAACTTTATGTATGGGTAGATCTCACAGAGGAGAAGTGCAATACACAAGAACTACAACTCTTGCTTGCATAATTTTGGAGTTATTGCCCTTTGTTATTTTTTTTACTGTGATTTTGTCTGGAGCATATCTCCTAAAGTATAATAGCTATCAACTTGAAACTTTATGGGTGGATAGATCTCATGGAGGAGAAGTGCAGTGCTTAAGAACTACAACTCTTGCTTGCATAATTTTGGAGTTATTGTCCTTTGTTATTTTTTATACTTAGATTTTATAGGAGGTAAACCTCTGACAGTACAAAAGAACCCTTCATCTATCAGACTTCAGTTTACTATCAAGCTTTTGTGGCAGCAGATGGCCATGTCCAACATTGCTCTTGTTTTTGTGACAATGCCTTATTCAGGGAGCATAATCTGTCCCTGGCGGCTCTTGTTTTGCTCGATGTCAGTGAAGGTTGTAAGATATTTAGACAATATTTCTAAATTCATGAATATTATTAAACTAAAAACCTAATCACTAAAATTGTATAATACTAGGAAAATAACCTCCTTTCCATAAATCCTTGAACCACTGTAGCAATTATAGATCAGACTGGTGACTCCCAAAAGTTTGACATCACAGCAAATGATCTCTAGAAAAGTGTTTTATTAAACATTTTTTTAATTTCAACTATTCTAAACTCTGTCATCACATTAGTAAATTGGATGAGTTTTTACAGGGATTGACAAGGTGTGAAGGCCCAAACAAGACAAGAACACCCACAGTGCAGTGTGACTTTAAGGAGACTTTTATGACCTTTTATGAGCATTTAATGTAAAAAGGGAGGTTAAATGAATATGGACTTTATTCATGAAATAATATCTCTTCTGGCTAAAAGAATACAGACTGGATGTCTCTACCCAGGATGGTTAATATTAGACTGAATCAGTAATAGTCTAGGCTCTTATGTAAAAATATTGGGTCGATCGTGACACGTCGGACGAAAGTGCCAATTTTTGTTTATAGTAAGCTACTATCATAAGATAACTTTTGCACTAGGGGTGCCCGACTTGACGTGTCTAGCAGCTACATTAGAGCGATTTCAAATTTCGGATAGATGTCTATCCGGATACTCTTCCTTTTAATTTTCAAATTCGAAATTTATCTTCCTTAAACGCTTAAACATGACACAGAGCGCCGTTTTTGTCTCAACTTCAATAGTTTGATGCCTCACATTAATTATAATTGTAATTTAAACAGGTGTCCGTGTGACACAAAGCGCCGTTTTTGTCTCAACTTCAATAGTTTGATGCCTCACATTAATTATAATTGTAATTTCAACAGGTGTCCGTGTGTTTGTCGATACATCTGTGTGTTCTTAAATAGCTGAACTGCATTATATACTGTAATCTGACAAGAGAAGTTGCGACAGATTGCGTAACCTGGATCTTATTCATTTCCTATTGATAAGTATCACTTGATGACGAAGTTAAAATTATCTGGCATATCTGTTCACAGCCATTGCGATGTTGCCGGGTTGCGCACTGAGCTCTCTCAATCACGAGACCGGTCTCGGACGGATTCGAGGCCGGTTTCGGGTTTGATACTCCGCCGCAGTGAGAGTCGTTCTCAGAATGTTTCTCAACAATTAGCTGCTCGAGGCTTGAATAGTGGTACTAATGCCGATTTATCGCAGTTGGTAGCGCTTTTATCTCCCAATTATGGGGTCCCAAATTCGATCTTGGACGGTGCCGCATGTCCTTTCCGATTTAATTTCCCATTAATGGAAGGATTTAAACATTTCTATTAGGAATCGACAGCCAGAGACTAGGAAAGGATTTTGGGTAAGAAAAAAAGCCGGAAATCAATGGTTATAAGCTTTAGCAGCCGCGATGTAACTGAAAAGCTTTTAAAACCTATATCTATCTTCCACTCAAACAAATGATGGTAATACTTTAGTGAATGATATAAACACAGAAGGGTTTGGTGGTCCAGCAGCCTTGATTTGCCGTTATTTCATCTGATACTGTTCATATTTCTAGTCAAAATTTGATATTTTTGTTAAGTTATTTTTGTGATAAACAAAGGAAATATTGATTGCCATTAGCAGCCATCTTCCTGAAAGTTATGTATTCATAATACAACTGTTATACACTTTTTTTCAAAGATAGCGCATCTATCGAAGAATTGCGAAAGACTTGCACTGCTGTTCATGGGTTACAGATTACAGCATATGAAAATGACACATGTAATAATATCAATAACACTATATATTCTGATGATAACAATGAAAATACTACATTAGCAGTGCATGTGACTGTCAATACTCAGCTGTTCGGTGCAATACAGTGTATGAAAAATGAAATTCATAATAAACGGGCATAACAAATTCAATAATGCGTTTTGTTACAGTACCCCCTTGAAAGCATAGATTGCTCTTTAAGCATACTGAACAAATATTCAAACTAAAAAACCAATATTTTAGTCATTCCATCTCTGCGTTCCGGATAGAAAAATAATAAGTGAGGTCTAAAGTCATGACACCCTATATATTACCAAGAAAAGCGTAATAGACGCTCTTTATCGTAAACGCAGGGCAAAATAAATCACACACAGGAACAACAACAAAATTATCGCACGACGCCAGTAACATGATGAAGACTATGAAGACGCGCAGGTTATATTCATATGGTGGGCTTCTCCGATTTTTGATGATGATTTCATTTGCATGTATTATTATCTATCTTTTTTTTTATCTGTTAACTGCTTGATACTTATATTTGGAAA